>JAQBSW010000358.1:0-216968 GCA_029291075.1 Eudiplozoon nipponicum
GTATGTATGTATGTATGTTTGAATGTTTGTATGTATGTATGTATGTATGTATGTATGTCTGTATGTATGTATGTATGTATGTATGTATGTAAGATGTATGTATGTATGTATGTATGTATGTATGTTTGTATGTTTGTATGTATGTATGTATGTATGTTTGTGAGTATTTATGTTTATATGTATGTATGTATGTATGTATGTATGTATGTATGTATGTATGTATGTATGTATGTATGTATGTATGTATGTATGTATGTATGTATGTATGTATGTATTTATGTATGTATGTATGTGTGTATGTATGTATGTATGTGTGTATGTATGTATGTATTTTCGTATGTATGTATGTATGCATGTATGTATGTATGTATGTATGTATGATGTATGTATGTATGTGTGTATGTATCCATGTATGGATATCGAGATAATCGCGCGTATGCATGTGTGTACGCATGTATGCGTGTATGCATGTAATTCTCCATTTATATGTACATAATTACTGTAACTGGGAATCTGGTCTATGCGCAAAATTTTTTTTAATTGAACATGAATTACTTCAGTGTCTTACGTTAAGTTTGATTAGCGACAATATATGAACGAACTTCAGTCAAATACTTAAGTTAATTTATTGAAATACTTATAGCATATCTCCTTGATCGGCATTATTTACGTGGCGTTTTCATCGGAAAACGCTGAGAAGCAAGCTATCGGACTTGTTTATGACCGTGTTTTATTCTGAAAACGTTTAAGTAAATTTGAAACGGTGCCTCTCTATCAGTTCATTGTGATACTGAATTAATGTCCAATAACGGTAAATTTTTACTTCAAACAATTTTTGGCACCTCGACGTGTGATCTTCTAACATCTTCGCTCTATTGGTTTTGTATCCTTTTTTAGGTGAAGCCAAGGAAATTACTTTGCGGTTTAACGTCGAGCATCCACCAAATGAGGAACTGGACGTAACTGTTGCTGAGTTGTAGAGCAATGTGTTGCTCGTGACCTTGATTTAGGTTATTTTCTGCATTAAAAGATAGCTACTATGAAATATTTTATCTGTCAACGAGAAGACGCCCTTGAAAAAAATTTGAATAAATTAACTATTTTGTTTTAACTTATTTGCATTAACAAAAGTATTCTTGAATACTTACGAACATACACGCAAGCAATAAAACACATAGTTTTGTTATTTTCTCATTTTGAATGGTTAACCATTGCAACAGTTCCAATTGCCATTCAACACGTTCTGAATCTGTCGAATTAAAGAAAAGAGTTTGAAAAGAGACAATGTTACAACGTGACGGATTTAGCACACAAATATGTGAAAGCGTTAGTACTGCTATTACGTATTTCATTTTTATGTACTTGGTTTTCAGTCCGCCGATTGATCGATAAACGACCCGATTTATTCGACCCTTTTAGGGTTTAGAAAGATCTATCAATTTAGTTGTGCTCCTATATTCCGTTGGTCCGTCTGTTTTCTTTTTCCCTTATTGCTGTTAAGGTAATTAAATCATACGGTGTTGGCTCTGCGAATTTTATTATCTTAATATTTGCATAAATGTATGAATAACATTTTAAAGCCAGTTTAAGTAATGTCTGGTTATTTCGTTGCGTTTAATTCTATTTTCGTTGTTATTGCCTTTTTACTTGCTGCATTGTTTATTCCAAATCCAGAGACTATTTAAAGAACTTTAAATATTTGGATAAATTAATATTGGAATGATTATTTATTTTCGCTTTAGAATAAAGGATTTAACTTCCTATGCATTAACTGCATACTCAATGAGTAGTCCATTGCACCTTATTTTAATTGTATTAGTGAAATTAAGTCTTATCCTTATTACTAATTTAAATGTAGGGATTCAACATGAAAATGCAAATTAAATAAATAAATAATTGTGTAATAAATATGTTTCAGGTATTTGGAGTTTGAATGAATTTACTCTGGAATCCTAGGTTTTATTTCCGAAGTTGAGATAATTTAACAGGCTATCTTCATAAAGCAATAATTTTGTAAAGAGTTGTGCGCTGTAGTATTTCAATTGACCGGGAATACTTGCGTGTTTTATTGTAG
Source organism: Eudiplozoon nipponicum (assembly GCA_029291075.1). Taxonomy (NCBI): domain Eukaryota; kingdom Metazoa; phylum Platyhelminthes; class Monogenea; order Mazocraeidea; family Diplozoidae; genus Eudiplozoon; species Eudiplozoon nipponicum. Next base: position 2,075 of record JAQBSW010000358.1, read on the forward strand.
ACCATGAGATACAAGTTTAGTTTACTGCGATCTCATTTCGATTAGCAAGTTCCTTTTAACTTTCGGCACTACAAAATTCTACTTGATTATTTCAACATTGGAAGTAGTTTCTATGTCAATTTTTCCTTTCGAATACAAATAGTTTTGTAACAGGTTTCGAAGCGTGTACTCAAATCAGTATGCAAATTATTCGCCCGTTATAGTAATACCAATTTTTATTTTCGATTTTCAAATTCTAGTCGCATAAACTCCTTTTTTTTAATTATTGTGGCTTAAAGTCTTCTAGCATTCACAAACGGAAAAAAAACCAGAAACCCCAACACAAATTACGCAAATGAATGTTGCGAGGCTTCATATGACGAAATGGCATAAGGAAAATCATTCCCTCTTTTAAGGTGCTTGCTTGGCGTCTTTCCTTTTTTCCTGAATTATACTTTTCCATTTTCGGTAAAATTTGTTGTTCTGTTATAGTTTATTTGGAACGTTTCTTGAACATACTAAGTCTCACTTTCGAAGGGCTATTAAATTTCGAGATGGGTCTTACAAACATTGTGCAAAGCAGAATTAGAAACGCTTTATGTGAAAAACTGAAAACACAATACACATGTAAAAATATTTTCTAAAAAGTTGCTGAGACATCTGGTGATTTTATATTGTTTTCCAACAAATGTATTTACAAGAAAATGGTGCTACGCTTTCCCTTAACCACTCACGAGTAAACACAACGAAACTTGATTATTTTCGATTTCAAGATTAAATCATTCAAGTTGTCGTTGTTAAGCGTGGGTGCTGCGCCCTATGCAATAAAAATTACTTTCTCTTACTCGGCACTTTTATAAACTATTACCAAATTATTTTACACTTACGGGTGCTGCCTAACTTTTATCACTGAAAAAAGTTTACACTTTTAAAAATAGTGTTTTCGAATTTGTGACCATTTACTGTATTTTTGTTTAGCTAGGAAAACCTTGAAGGTGAATATGCTGAATAACTAAATGTAATGACAGCCAGTAATGAATAGAATTTCAACGCATTTCCGGGACAACTAGCATCAGGTTGCGATTCAATTTTCGATTTAATTCATATTTATTAATGCGAATAGAAAATCAAATCAATCTTGATATTTTTTAAACTAAATAATAGAACGTTGATACAAGAGAACAGACCACATCCACATTTGCATTCTCTTGGATTACTTAAGATGTTCCCTTTTTTTTGCTATATGTGATTATATGTTAATGTATGACTGCGTTACTTTTCCGGGAAGGTAGACTCTCGTTGAATTATTGTGCACTATTTTTTTCATGTGCAAATAAATTATTTGAACGCTCAGGCGTGTATTATTAGAAAAGTTTCACTCTAGAGCAGTTTATCGAGTACCTAAATTTTCTTGCTAGTAGAGTGAATTGTAAATCAGGTTAACACAACGTAGTCATACATCATGTACCTGCCAATTTTTCATTGCAAAATATAAATAAAGCAACTCTATCCAGACCAGCTCAGCGTCTTATATGCATAAAAATTCTGCATTTTGTAGAGAAAAAAACAAATAACTTATTTATTCCATCTTTTATAAACTAGTGTTAACTACTTGTGGTGATGAATTACGGCAGTCTTGGATAATAATTTATATGTATCCGATAATGTACTGAGCTCTGGTTATCATGCTCTATATCCTCACATATTGCAATCGGTCACGATGATTCCAACGAATTGTCTACAAAACGAAGGAAATTGCTTCCTCTATAATTTACCATTCCGATAACAAATGAGAGGAAAACTTTTCTTCATGGTAAATAATAGCGTGTTTTAATCATTTATTTTTAATTCAATATTTGTTAGATTCTTTGCAGACCATGCCGAAAAATTTTTATTGACACACTGCAATTCGATTGAACAAGTTTGATTTTCGGTGTATACAGGTAGTTGCTTATTGTCATCAGGACGCATTTATGAGACAGTATGGCTAGCTAACAGAAAGAAGTGGCTTTATTGCAACTTTTTTCAAGCTTGATTTGTATGGCTGATACCATTTCAGTACTGTTCAATGCTTTCAACGTTGCTAGCTAAACAAATAACGAAGCGAATTTTCACCCATTCCCAAAAGGCATTCGTCATTATCCATCACCGTGATAAAAGTGATTCAACGAGAACAAGAAGATAAGCGAGCAAGAATTTCAAGTTTCTTCAAATATTTGTGGCTTCAGGGAATGCTGCACTGCGATCATTTTTAGGCCGGTGTTTTTTTCATACATTTTGCTATTCTCTACTTCAATTTAGCGTTATTACCATAAAAATAGCAGCTGCTTTTTCTATCCCGCAACGTACCGTGTATTCTTTAAAAAGTTTATCAAATAAATTTTTTTATGTGCTTTAAATCGCGCCTAATATTTTGCTTCAGACACAGCAAACTTCTCCATTAAATCCAAAAATTTCCACGATTTTTTTACGGAGATTTCGATTTAGAATACGATTATTCTACTAACGTAAATGATTGCCCGGTTTAGCTTATATATATGTATACATGTACGTGCAAAAGTTTGACGTAATTATTCGTTTGGTTTTTTACTATTTTATTGAGTTCGTACTAATAGAAACCATTTCGCTCTAGAATAATTATTTTGAAGTTTGTTTTTCTATGAATTAGGTTCTATTATATATAGGCTAACGTGTAAATTTATCACAATTTGGGGTAAATTTAGCAAACATCCAACAACACATCGCATTCGAAGACTTTGAATAGAATTCTCCGTTTTTAGAAATGTGATACTGGTTCAAAACGTAACAATCAGAGACAAATTTGCACACACGTTTATGAATTTTTCATCATATATGCACAAGTACATATATGCATATGTAACTAACACAAAATATACATAAATATTTGTATACATACATTCTTAAATATACGCATGATTATATATATATATATATATATATATATATATATATATATATATATATATATATATATATATATAAATGCATAAAGATATGCAAACGGGTATAAATCTATAAATATTTTCCCAAATTCATATGCATGCACGATTTCATAAGTCCTTAAGAACATGCATACATGCGTACATACAAAAATACGTATTGTTATAAGCAAAAATGATTGGCATGCCATCTTGAATAATTCGTAACATTCATTTGTCGTGCTCGAAATTTATTGATTGTTAAATTTTGAATTTAAAAGGAATTCAGCCCCAACCGGCATTGAATACAAAAACCTTAACAGCATTAAGCACAAAATAGAGACCGACACCGATTAGAGCAACACCGTAAGGAGCAACAAAAAAAATGCAGAATAGCAATAAAAAAATACTAGTTTTGTGGCAAATCTTGTTTTATTTTGTCGCGTGGTATGCTCTGCGTAACTTATTTTTAATTGTATTTTCAACTTGGAATTGTATTTTATTTGGTGCAATATCTGGCAACTGACTTTTGTCTTATGCTTTCAATGCGTAATTGGAGCTTATGATTGTTACTACAACTTTTATAAGTATTTTTGTTCTACCATTATTGTAAAATAAACATTTGCAATATCGCTGCTAGTAATGTTATAATTAATTTTTGTAAACACATAACATGGTTTTGCCTGCAATGCATTTTATTGTTTCAACTACGCCCATCGCTCGATAATGCGTTATCTATCAACATTATTAGTATTGGTAATTAAATTTTTAATTTGCTTTTGAATAATACTGTTTTTGTACGATTTATTTTCATTTTGAGTTTGTTTTTATACGTCCTTCAACTGCGGATTTCATTCAATTATTTATTTACTTATTTATTTACTACTTCGTAATCTAACAAGTAAGCTTAGACTATGCTATCGGGCATGCCCGGTTTCATGTGGAATATTGCCTACTGCGACACCAAAAAGCTTTGTGTACTTGTCGATAAACTGTTTTACTTCTAAATGTGTAATTCTGTTCAAGTATGGCACGTGTGCTAACAATTCTGTCTCTAGGCTTTTCATTGCCAACGGACACGTCCCTTGTCTTGTCACTCCTAGGAAGTACCGGTTTTCACATGTTGCATTTGCCTACATGTTTGTGACTATGCTTACAGGCGGGTGCTCTGTATTCATTTAATGCCGACGAAGCGTTATACTAGTGCATCCAATTAGCAGTCTATCTTTTCGACATCGGAACATTTCGACGATAACGGTGAAGAAGGTGAAAAAACAACAGCAATGCTGTCAGGTATAAAAAAAAAAACAGAGACCACTGCTACAAATGAATTAACAGTGAAAATCAGACAACTAGATGGAAACCCTCGCCGGCGACATCGTCGGTGTAAACGAGGCAAGTAATGCACTAACAGCACGCACCAACAGCAATAAAACCGACAACATTACAACAACACCGCCACCGAAATTGAATAAGCAATGGAGACAAAACGGAAAGTTTCACACACAAATTAAATATCACTAGTGTCGACAAACAAAAAAACAAAATAAACACCGGAAAACCTCTAGTTGCTTTTATATTTTTACTTTTTTCGTTTATTGCCTCAACTACTAACATGCATCCAATTGCACCCTATCAGTGAATGAATGAATAAGTGAATACATAACTTTTGCTTTTTTCTGATTTGGCGAGCTCTTTAAGCAGGCCGATTTTTTAACTTTTGAAATATAATTTAACACAATGTCACATAATATAAATTTGCTGCGCTACATATATTTGAATGGTTTTTTCCTCTTTATTTATTAGTAATTGATCTGCATTCAATTGATTGCACTTACGTATCCTGGTGTCGTGGATGCTGCTCGGGTTGTCATATTAACTCGGTTTTTCGTCATTCTCTAGGTTCATATTATGACTTGATTACCAATTCTTTAAATCAAGTCTGCCAGCTTGAAGTAAACACCAATCGCAGTGTATTTAACCAGTCGTCGAACAACATAACAAAACTACCGCCAGTCGCAAATAACACTGATGCGTTTCGACTTTCCATGATCATCAACTGAGTACGACGGCAAACAGACTAGCGAGTATCAAATCACATTGCATATGTATGGAGAGCAAAATTAGATATGCAATTCCCACCTCTAGTAGTCTTGCATTGATGTAAATAATTTTTATCACCACCCGCGCAATCAATTATTATTTAATTGTATTGTCTATATATATGTGTGTGGCGAAAGCTACAAACAGCTAATGTTCTTGACTGCATAGAAATTGTGCAGCCGACATTTCCAGTCACGTACAATGTATGCGAGACTACTAGAGGTGAGAGCCGCATATCCAATTTTGCCTTCCATATATATGCAATGTGGTTTGATCTTCGCTAGTCAGTTTGCCGTCGTACTCTGATGATGATCACGGAAGGTCGAAACGCGTCAGTGCGTGCGACTGGCGGTAGTTTTGTTATGTTGTTCGACGACTGGTTAAATACAATGGGGTTGGTGTTTACTTATTTTAGAATTGGCTGCCTAGCACATAGTCAGTTTTCGTTAAACTGTTACACTACTTCAGTGTAAAGCATGACCAGGATATTGGCATTAAAATAGAAAATGAATGGTAGAACTACTCGAAGCCTTCGAGTCCAAAAGAAATTATTAGGATAGGAATAAGAGACTAAGGGTATTTTAGCATTGGAACAGGTCGCCAAAGATAGCGTTAATATGCTGCGTTTAACCGATCATTGGCGTTTCAATTTGGATATAGTTATTCCTCTCCTTCAGGCAAGACACTTCAGTTGACACGGCCGAGGCTGTCGTCATATGTTGTCCTCACACGATCTACTTCCAAAAAAAATAAGGAACAAAGCGACTAACAATCCTACTTCTATATTGACAAAACACATTTATCATTACATATTCAATGGAGTCCATACTGTCTCTATTAGTTTTCGACTGATCCACTAAAATAACATTGCTTTTTCCACCATCGAGTCTGCAATAGGCACAGTGAGTGGACTCTAATTACAGTTTGTGGGCGCATCTTCTATATTAAGTCGTGGATTATTCGGTCTTTTATTGAAATTCTGATGGCAAACTTGGTTGCGGATATGTGGTTACCATTAAGGTGAAGCTATCTGTTATGTAGATTCTTCATAGGACAACGTTTCTTCTGGCAGTACAGATCTATTGCGAGGTGATTTTAATAATCGTGTAATTTTGTAGCTATTCAAAGTTTATGCATTTTACGAGCTCGTCATCGGACATACCTTCATGCTCAACTAATGTTCGTGACTGCACAGAAATTGTGCAGCCGACATTTCCAGTCAAGTTCAATGTATGCGAGATTGCTAGAGGTGAGAGCCGCATATCTAAATTTGATTTCCATATATATTCAATGCGGTGTGATCTTCGATAGTGAGTTTGTCGTTGTACTCTGATGATGATCATGGAAGGTCGAAACGCGTCAGTGCATTGCGGCTGGCGGTAGTTTTGCTATGTTGTTCGACGACTGGTTAAATAAAATTGGATTGGTGTTTACTTCAAGCTCGCAAACTTGATTTAAATAATTTAGACAGGCTGTTACGTGGCAAATTGCTTTTTTTCGCGATACCGATCACTTGACCGCGTTGCACCATAGTTAAATACTCTGCGAGGTAGTTGAATGAGAAAAAATCTACCGGAATCTTGTAGCCATTCGTTTTTTTGGTGAGGCCAGGTTAGTTCTTCATTACTTGTCTAGGCTCTTCTATATCCCATGTTGGTGATGACTCAGATCTTCGACTATACATGCATAATTTACTCGTCAATCTAGTCAAATTGATGGCTGACTGAATTTCTCATTCATTTGCTTGCCAAGCCAACAATTAATGAGAGGTTCTTTATTATTAATTCGCCTCGTGTCCGTATTAATCGATTTTATACTTTCGTTTGTTCGTTATCTAAATTGTTTGATTGGAAATTGCGCTATTCCTCATCAACTAAATGCCTAACAACATCAAATCAGTGCAGAAAGGCACGAAAATTAAGAGAACACTTCAGGTAATCTGCATAATTAATTACATTCTTGTGATACCTAATTTGATGTTAAGTTTATACTCACAACAAATTTATAATTGAACGAACATTGGTTGCGCGGACGGTGATAACAATTTCTATAATCAAGTTTGCGATCTTGATATTAGCACCTGACCCATTAATTACTTACATATGTCAGTTTAAACTAAGAATTTTATAGTTTAGAAGAGACAGTTCGTCCAGTAGACGGGTTTCGTTCTTATATGGATCTCATCGCGCACAGGAAAGAAATTACCGTGCAAATGGCTCGAACCTGGACATGTCTGTTTCGGAATCTGTTATTCTAACCACTGAGCCATCCTGCCGCACACTACACTACACACAATTTTCAGTTGTATACTAACTAATGTAACTTGGTAAGTCGTTTTTCCTTGTAGGTGGAGCTTATATGACATCCATATAGATCCAAAATTCCAACTAACCATCCACAATCTGTCATTACTGAACAGACACCACACTAAATGGGTAAGTGGTATTGAAATGAACATTTATATAATTAAACGAACATTGGTTGCGCGGGTGGTGATAACAATTATTATAATCAAGGTTGCGGTCTTGATATAAACACCTGACCCATTAATTACTTACATATGTCAGTATAAACTAAGAAATGTATAGTGTAGAAAAGGCAATTCATCCAGTAGACCGGTTTCGTCCTTATTAGGAACTCATCACTTACTGTCCAGATTTTGCCGCGGACATGGCTCGAATCTGAGCATGTCTGCTTCGGAATCTGGTGCTCTAACCACTGAGCCATCCTGCCGCACACTACACTGCACACAATTTTCAGTTATATACTAACTAATGTAACTTGGTTAGTCTATTTTTCCTTTAGGTGGAGCTCATATGGCATCCTTTTGGACCCAAAGTTCCAACTAACCATCCCCAATCTGTCATTACTGAACAGACACCATACTACATGGAGAAGTGGTTTTGAAATGAAAAATTATATAATTAAAGAAATATTGGCTGCGCAGGCGGTGATAAAAATTACTATAATCAAGTTTGCGATCTTGATATTAGCACCTGACCCATTAATTACTTACATATTTCAGTATGAACAAAGAATTGTATAGTGTAGTAAAGGCAATTCACCCATTAAATCGGTTTTGGTCCTTATTGGGAACTCATCACTTACTGTCCAGAATTTGCCGCGGACATGGCTCGAATCTGAGCATGTCTGCTTCGGAATCTGGTGCTCTAAACACTGAGCTATCCTGCCGCACACTACACTGCACACAATTTTCAGTTATATACTAACTAGCTCATATGGCATACTTTTGGACCCAAAGTTCCAACTAACCATCCCCAATCTGTCATTACTGAACAAACACCACACTACATGGGGAAGTGGTATTGAAATGAACATATATATAATTAAGCGAACATTTTGAACAATATCCTGTCATTACACTCCAGTTCAATATAACTACCCCAGGTGGCATGGTGTATATTTTACGATGACATCGAATGAGGCTAGTTAAGAGATTTCAAATACGTTCAACCTGAAGGAAATGTTAACCAAAAAAGGCATACATGGCATAGAAATTACGTGTAATGTGCACCCGTATGGTGCAATTGTGCTCTGGTAAATTCTGGACAGAGTTCCCAATAGGGACCTAACCGGTCTATTAGGAGAATTGCGTTGGCTACCCGATGAAATATTTAGTTTACACTGAGAGCAGATATATAATCTAACTCCTGCTATTATAATTTAATTTAAAATATGTATTCATAAATACAATTAATTGCTTAAGAAAGATAAGTTTATTTTAGATAAAAGGACACGTAATTTTTGTTAACGTGAAAACTAGCCTAGATTTAAGAAAATATTTTCTTATCTGCACAATTATGATTTAAGAACATTGTCTTAGCAGCTAAGGTGTGCACAAATAAGTAAATAATGAAAAATTAGGCCAGTTTGCATGTCACTACTGCAAATTAAGGAACCTATTTAAGCAAACAATTTTTATAGCATCCGACTAATTGGCTGTACTTTACAATATTATATATATATATATATATATATATATATATATATATATATATATATATATATATATATATATATATCTAGTGCTGTTGTCTACGTATAAATGTAAAGATAAATTTGTCGGATTAAAACAATTTTGTCGATCAATTAAATTCCTTAATCGTTTTCATTCGGCAAATTGAGTTAGTTCGACAAAATGTTCTCATCAGCGCATATGTGATTAATGAAAATATTTATTTCTCTGTCTCAACAATTCTGTGATTAGACCAGGTAATGAGCTAGTCTTTGTTGAAGTTTAAAATGTAAACAATATAAGAAATGTTTATTCATGATACTGATAAAATTCCGTATTTTGTTGCGAATTACATAAGTGTAATAGAAAGATAGAGGGAAGGAGAGGGACAGAGTTGGCAGAAGAAATAGGAAGGAAGTGTCGTCTGTGGCAACTCGCAAATGGAAACTCTTTCGTCACACAGTGTCCCATTTAGCATTTTTAGACAATTGTCTTGATCTTACGTTCAGTAATTCTCTTGGAACATTTTGCTAAATTATGCATTCGGCTTTGCTAACATAGTTCACATACGACCAGAAGTATAGACAAAATGCATCATGAACATGAGGTGCAATCCAGTTGACTCACTCGCATCGTTCTTACAAGCTTCTCAGCAATCCAAGAGACTGATGCTCCTCAAACTTAATGTATACATTTTCAACTTATCAATCGCGGCCAGGAGAATAATGTGTGTAAAGTTAAGCGTCAAAACAAATAGTGTAATGAATAACATAATAATATGATGAGTGACGCCAACCAAGACCAGATTGTGAGATGTTTGCTTAATTGGAACATGTATACAATGATTTTTTTTCTTACTGGGTTTAGTCTATCACCAAAACCTGATAGGTTTTAATATTTAATGGGTTTATACAAAAAAATTTGTGCATTTTATATCTAATGTTACTATCCGTATATAGGCAATGCGGTTTGATCCTCGCTAGTCAGTTCGCCGTCGTAATCTGATGATGAACATGGAAGGTCGAGACACGTGAGTGCATTGCAACTAGCGGTAGTTTTGTTATGTTGTTCGACGACTGGTAAAATACAAGGGGTTTAGTGTTTACTTCAAGCTCACAAATTTGATTTAATGAATTGTTATCCATATTTTTATTGCATTAATAAGCACACGTCAAGGAGATTGGAACTTTATCTTGTCTTATGCTACATGCTCAGTTCTATCGTGGCTTTTAAATGTTATGGCGCTGTATTCAAAGCGTAACCAGTAGGCGTAAAACGCTTGCGCAAACAAGCTGAGAAATTTCGTCACTTCTGACTTTCATGCATATTTCTGGTCCCATGGGGGCATACTCATTACATAGTACTGAAGATTTAATGTCCAAATTCATATATGATAGTCCTTGGCAGGTAATAATATTTGCATGTTTTCATTGGTGTAAAATGTGTCATTTTCCAATTTTGCTCACATTCTTCCCGTCTACATTTCGGCAGATAACATGGCGTTTGCCACATAATGTATGGTCTAGAATGACACATTGGAACGTTAGCTCGAAAGGGATAGCAGAAAGGGTCCACCTGACGAAAGGACTCACCAAAAACATCAGTTAGTTTTAAACGGCAAATTGCATTCTTGCGTAGCTTCGGTGGGGTAGGGAATGAGATGCAGGTTAATAAACCACAGGCTTCCGAGTTAAAATTATGAAAATGGTAATTCTGACTGATGCTGATGATTACGCACCAGTTGTGGAGGTGAAAGCCTGTTGAATTACCACAAATTGCCACAACTCCCCAGAGCTGATTCGTCATCATCGTTTGACTTCTAAGCGGCAAGTCCATGCTGATCTATCGTGGGTACAGTTAACCAGAAACGACTAGAACATCTACGCCAATCCCATGGAGAAGAAATGATAAACAAGTAACGGCCTTAATAATTGGATTTAGAGACTGAAAATACAGGTATAGCCTCATTATACAATTTACCCATAATGCAATTCAATAAATGGTGTATTCAAATAAAAGCACACAAAATTTTTGTATGTAAGCATAAAGTCTACGTATAAGAACATCAAAATAACCCTATGAGACTCTCTCTTGCTCTCCTCCTCCACGTAATTTTAGTTGAACTAATAATCGAGGAATTAATTCAATAACAATGCGAAATTTATGTAACTATAGGAAAAGCAAATTAATAATTTTAATAGCTTATAACGTTGGAGGTCTAAAATAAAGCAAATAATCTACATTAGATCAGTGGTTTAACAGAAAACTATAATTGAATAACTTGTGGTCGAACCAAATCAATAAGCACAAGCTAAACAGTCCATAATTAAACTGTTTTTAATGGGGCAATCTTAAAAGGTAGTAGATAAAATTTACATGTTAATTATTAAGCTGTTAGATGATCAATCAACTAGGCACCTGAACTACTCTATGATGACATAGCTAGGCAGTCAGATCTGGTTAGCTGCACAAATGCACTGGTCTAATAGAGCATTTAATTGTTCATTGTGGAGCAATGTTTAGTTTACCAACATATATATATGTATATAATCAAATATTGCTATTATGCTTAAATTAGATATAATATCCTGTTGTGGCACGTGGTCTGTATTATAATGGAAGATCGGTTTTTGCTGATTGGAACCTAACGTCGATGGAAATCGATTCCTTTAAAATAGCGACTAGCCGATAGCAAATTTTTTCTAAATAGAAAACGGAAATCTGTACAAAAAATTTGCAGCTTGCATGGCAGAGAGGGACACAAAATTCTACATCATGGCAATGTCGATTATTACTGAGGAGCGCCAAATATGGGCGAAACCAGCATATTGGATGCATTGTATTTGCTATTTTATACGCTGAATAAATATATCGACAAGATATATATATATATATATATATATATATATATATATGAAGCCTAAAGGCAGGATTCTGATTATATGTATTTTCTCAGTATAAAATAAACAGTGCATCTGGTAGTAGAGACAGTTCATCCAGTAGACCAGTTGCGTCCTTGCTGTGAACTATTCAAGTACTATCCAAGGCTAATTCTGGGCGGTAGTGAATAGTTCCCAATTAGAATGAAACGGGTCTAATGGATGAATTGCCTTCTCTAAATTGTGAAATTTTTATTTGATATTGACAATGGTATGTATATAGTAGGATTGGTGTTTTATCGAGATCGAAATCCTGATTTAAATAATTCTGACGCTATTTTTGATGTTTTGTTTAAATGTAGAATTAATGGCCTAATTTGCAAATTAGTCGTAAATAAGGAAATTTGGACAGCATAATATTTAAATTTCAACAGTCATTGCTCATTGAAATGGAAAACGAGACTAGTTTGGACATTGGGAAATAGGATAATGTGTTTGCATTCGCTTGATTGAGTGGATGGTGTACGTAATACGCTTATCAGTCATAATCACCAACTAAATTTTATAGATAAGTATAAATCTAGTGATATAGCAAAACCCGCTGTGAATGTTTGTACAGTTGATAAGAAACGCGTATATTCACCTAAAATATAAAGTTGATACAAATAAACAGTCATTGATTGCGCGGGTAGGTTAACGATTCTTTAAATCAAGTTTGCGAAATTGAAGTAATCACCAATCCCGTTGTATTTAACCAGTCGTCGAACAACAGTAGAAATAGAGTCAGTCCATCCTTCCATGAATATTATCAAAGTACAACGGAAAACTGACCAGCGAAGATTAAACCGCAATGCATATATTTGAAAAGCGTATACATTGCACTTGAAGGAAATGTCGGATGCACAATTTCTATGCTGTCACGAACATTAACTTTTAGCTGCTTTCACCACTTATATATAGGTAATACAAATAAACTATCATTGATTGCGCTGGCGGTGGTAAAAATAATTTCAATCACGTTTTCGAGCAGGAAGTAAGCACCAATCTCATCGCAATTAACCGGTCGTTGGACAACATAGTAGGTGTAACTGGCGGTACTTTTGTTATGTTGTTCGATGACCGGTTTGAATACAATGGGATAGATGATTACTTCAAACTCGCAAAATTGATATTAAAACTGTTACCACCATCCGCGCAATCATTGATTGTTTAATTGTATTACCTATATGGGCAATACAATTTAACAATAATTGATTGCGCGAGTGGAGGTAAAAATTCTTTAAATCAAGTTTGCGAGCTTGAAGTAAACACCAATCCCTTTGTATTTAACCAGTCATCGAACAACAAGTGCGTTACGACTGGCGGTAGTTTTGTTATGTTGTTCGATAAATGGGTAAATACTATGGGATTGGTGTTTACTTCAAGCTCGCAAACTTGATTTAAAGAAGTATTACCTATATATTTTTGCGAAAGCTGCAAACAGTTAATTTTCGTGACTGCATAGAAATTTCGCACCCGATATTTCCAGTCAAGTTCAATGTATACGAATCTGCTAGATGTGAGAGCTGCATGTCCAATTTTGCTTTACACGTATATTCAATGCAGTTTGATCCTCTATATTCAGTTTGCCGCAGTACTCCGATGATTATCATGGAATGTCAAAACGCATCAGTGCGTGCGACTGACAGTAGTTTTGCTATGTTGTCCGACGACCGGTTAAATACAATGGGATAAGTGTTTATTTCAAGCTCGCAAACATGATTTAAAGAATATAAATTTGAGTTTATGAACTCCTCTGGCAAAGGAGTTGTACAACAATTTATTACTGTCCTTGTAATAGAATATTATAATCCTCAGGCTAGAATAACCCCCATAATTGAAAACACAGTAGATGTGACTGACGAACTGTACATTGCTTTAGGTTAATCAGGATATTTGTTGATGAATAAGATTGAAATAATGATGCATTAGTCATAGATACCAAAGAACATTACAAATTTAAATGTGCACCGTTAATCAAATGCATCATGATATTTCTAATACTGACATATAGCACAGTAATAAAATGATCACATACAATTAATATTGAATTATGTAAAAAAAAATTCAAAGGATATATCTGAACGTAAAGATTGAGAAATCGGCAAAAATTTTACTGGGTGTGGATGCAATAATAAATCCTAAATGAATTCCGAATTGACAAATATCGTCGTATTCAACAAACGCATAGTGTAATCTATAGTAATCGTGACAAATTGAAACCAGTTAAATAATTCAGTAAATAAAATAATACGACTGGCATATGAGTCTAGGTCACAACAACTGTACGGTTGCCAATTTTGAACTCCTCTGGTACAGACAATGTTAAACATTACGATTTGTTACTGTCTAACTAGAAAAAAACTCATTAAATAAAAGCAACGCTTGTATTTTATTAATTTTACATTGATATTTACTGGCATGTTAGACGGGTATCAGGATGCGTTAATAATAGACAATAATGAGCACTAAAATGTCAATAGTCACTGTTCACGAAATGTATTACATAGCATAGTAGTTCCCATACAGAATTATATAGCACAATAATAATAAGTGCATAAAAGTTGGATTGCGTTTCGCGTTGACGTTCACATATGTTGCACCTGACTTAGATTGGGTTTCGTTCATCAGCAAACTTCTACTATCTGTTGAGCAGGATAAAGTTTCTTCGCAAAAGGTAATTGTATTTGTACCTGGATGTAATCATAATTAGACCGGGGCAGTAGATGATTGGGTCCATGTACGTAAACGCACATTCCAAACTGGTGCACGTGGAATAAGATTGGTCTTGCTCGCACATCTGTAACTAAGCATATTTTTGTTCTGTGAAAAATGTGACTTTCAAACTAAACCATCTTCAATTTTATTCAGTGTAAACTGTGTGAACTCGCTGCCCTGTGTGGAAGCTATTTAAATAATTAGACGTTTTACAGGACCGTGCAAAATAGAAATTGCTAAATACACCGGCAATATCATGGTACGCCTTTGATAACTTTTGTTTCTTCCCATGAAACTTTCTGGACTAATACACAAACGCACACACACACACACACACACACATATATATATATATATATATATATATATATATATATATATATTCTGTATACTTTACATTGCCTCCAAATATTCCGTATTACTTTTTTATTAGGAAGAGAAAACACATTTATTAACAAAGTGGATAATTGCCCGTTTATTTCAGGAATACACGACAACACATTACAATCTATCGTTGATATACACCCTAGGTTTTCAGTTGATTATGTTGATTGCGACCTGTCTGATTTACAGTTCTATTTATACCTTTTCTTGATGGTTTATTGTGGGTTGATGTGAATGTGGGTGCGTGTGTGTGTGTGTTTATGTTTATTTAAATAAAATTATAATTACTCGGCGTTCTGCCAATATAACCTTTTACTCAACTGGCGAGGAGTCAAACTAATAGAGAAAAATCTTCCCACATCAGGCGAGCTCGAACCAACATTAGACCAACGTGCACGAACATTGCATCGGATCGGCAACAGTTTAAAGTGAAAACAACTGCGCTGTGGACAGTGGCAGAAATTGCACAACCAAAATGGCAATCTGCACACACCGCGCTGTTACGAGGGTCAAAAAATACAACAAGTTTACTGCGATACGAAAGACAACATGACAACAAGCAAAACCATTCTCGCATGCCGTAGCCAACAGGGCCAACACCTGGCCAGAATGCAATTCACAAAAACCAGAACGACCAAATCTCAAACATCACGCTGTAATGCAATAGTAGTGATCCTTACATGCACGCAGACACGCGGGCATAAGCCAATGTACGCACAAAGACATGCACGCATGCATATACAACAGGACACTTACAAATAAAGTCAATATAAACTATCAACAGAAAATATAAACAAAACAGAAATGCATTTACGTCCCATCCACTTAATCAAATGAACATGCAGAATGCATTTAAAGGAAATAACATAATTTGCAGTTGAGTATTCTGGAAAATAAATCGGCCATTATCCAATTTATATATTGTTTGTTGCCGAAAGTCTATATATTTGCAATTTTGTACAGGGTGTTGCGTACCTAGTAACAAATTAGTTCAAATTGAACCGGAAGGATAAACCAAAGTCAGAATGAACGAAAGGTATAATCTCATGTACATATGTGTTTCGTGCTTACTACTCTTTACAATCATTATATATTTAGCTAAAAAATGTGGTAAAATTGGACGGTAAAATTTCCTATACTACTGTGTTTTCAAGCCGTAATGGAGTTAAGTTTATATAAAGTTTACGACAGTGAGACTTCCAAGCCAACTATCTATATATAATACATACTGAACAATTAAATGGTATCAACAGTTTGGTTTCCGAGTTGGCAGATGCTATCAATACAATGGGTTTCACGATATGCCAAATTTCACGATAGTTGAAAATGACAACTACTTTTGAACACCTGTTACACTCTAGCCATGGTCGATATCAGTTAATGCATTTCACGGTGATCATTATATCATTCAAATAAATAAAGAATACATAGATTGTTAGTTGCAGAGAACGAATATATATATATATATATATATATATATATATATATATATATATATATATATATATAATTTTGTGTTAGGTGTTGTGTACATAGTAAATAATTAGTTCATATAGGAACAAAAGTATAAATCAATGTAAATAATGGCTTCAGTAAGCACGGAAGACGTGTTCATGAGATTAACTTTCGTTCATGCTGCCTTTCGTTTATCAATCTGGTTCTATTTGAAATTCTTTTTTTATTATGTTCGAAACACCTTATATATAAGTGCATTATCCAATTACTTATACACTGTGTGTGTGTGCGTACATGTGCGTGTATATTCTCAGTATAAACTCGACGTTGCATCAAGTGGCAAAGAGAGTCCTCCAGTGTACCGGTTTCGATTTTATTTGGAACTGTTCAAGTACCGTCCATATTTTGCTTCGAACCAAATCCTAACTTGGACACATTTGTTTGGGAGTCTGTGATTTTATCCACTTCATCACCCGTGTCGCACAATACAGGCAATTTGAAGTCGGTTTAATGACAGATCGATGTTGTTAGTTAGGACTTCAGGTATTAAGAGAATTCCAATAGGTTCTGCCTGAATTAAATGCTAATTATAACACATTTGATATTTGAATTCAAATTGTGTGTATTGTGCGACAGGGCCGCTCAGTGGTTAGAGCAACAGATTCCGAAGCAGACCTGCCCAGGTGCGTTTCCTTGCCTCAGCATCTTTTATGCAGTACTAGAAGAGTTCGCAATAAGGAAGGAACCGGTCTACTAGATGAATTGCCTTTGTTGCTTCATGCAATTTTGAGGTCATACTGACAATACACATATAACCAAAATCCTGGAATTCGATTTCACATCAATATATATATATATATATATATATATATATATATATAGCACTTGGTATTCTGAATGTTTTGCCATTTTAAAATGAATTAATTCCCGCTTTCTATTCCTCCTGTAAACCATCTAATAATATGAAGCAAAAGCTCATTAGTAAAATATTTAAAGTTTTTTATAATTAACTATTTATCATCAATATCTGGTGACTCGTTAAAAACGCTTACTACTGCGACTAAAACTAGTGGATGATGACAAGCGATATACTAACCATTGTTGATTGTTTGTCATTCGTATAATATTGTTAAAGCTTTATGAGATTCATAGAAATTTGCTAGTGCTTCGCAAAAATGATTCTGCACTTACTAATAAACACATTTTATCGTTAGGCAGCATGGTAACAACCGTGTTTTTCTAAATCAAATTTGAAACATGAACACAACTATGCATTTGAAGCGAATCACGTACTTTTTAATTAAAACAAACAGTATTTAAACAATACAATTTTTTGCAAAATGTGCAACAGTTGAGATGAGACATTGGTTTTTTGATAGTATAGCGTTTCGAAAACTGGTGAAGCTTCAAGCAAACAAATGCGTGTAATACGCCACTTGTAAAAATATTATTTGTAAATTTCATCTATGACATCAGTGTTTGTAAACGACTATGCCTATATGTAACCACATATGTGAATGCTAACAACCATCAAACACACACACACACACACACACACATATATATATATATATATATATATATATATATATATATATATATATATATATATATTGCGCAACTATAGCCGTGCATTACAGGCTATTTCCATTTATTTAAAGTTTATGTATTTGTAATCAGCATTTTCTTCAAATAGAACCTGTTCGATATCGGTTTTCAAGTAAACTAAAATTTGGCCACCAAAAATCTGTGATTATTATGCAAACAAATCTATTTGCAGTAGTGATAATGAGTCGAAGTATAAACACAGGGTTTTATTATGCGTATGATTTCAATATTAAGTAAACATTTAAAAATGTAAATTCATTTCATCAAGTCTACCGATTACAACCTCACTCAGCACTCATCAAATACTTTCCATGATTGCTGGTACCGGGCCTCGAAACTGGGCACATTTGCTTGAGTCATCCGAATTATCCACTGCGCCACCCAAAAATGCGCATTGTAAGCTTCATTTGCGTTCAAACTTACGTTTTTTGTTTCGTTTTCCCCTTAATAGAAGCCTAATAGGCTTAGCATTTAAAATAAAATCCCAACTGGCCACATTGAATCTGTGATTATCGAACAAACACCTTGCCACTTTGAATTAACTTATTAAGACCGGATTTGATTTTATATATTTTTTTTTGAAGCCTTACATCAGCTGCTTGTCTGAACATGATGTTGGAACAAGATTTTCTCAGATTTTCCAACATAAAATTCCAACTGACCACCTTGAATTTTTGATTATCGAACAAACACCCTGTCAACATTTATTATTATAATCAAGGTAGCGGTCTTGATATAAACACCTGACCCATTAATTACTTACATATGTCAGTATAAACTAAGAATTGTATAGTGTAGAAAAGGCAATTCATCCAGTAGACCGGTTTCGTCCTTATTGGGAACTCATCAAGTACTGGCCAGAATTTGCCGCGGACAGGATACGAACCTGCGCACGTCTGCTTCGGAATCTGGTGCTCTAACCACTGAGCTATCCTGCCGCACACTACACTACACACAATTTTCAGTTATATACTAACTAATGTAACTTGGTTAGTCAATTTTTCCATTAGGTGGAGCTCATATGGCATCCATTTAGACCCAAAGTTCCAACTAACCATGCCCAATCTGTCATTACTGAACAGACACCACATTACATGGGGAAGTGGTATTGAAATGAACATTTATATAATTAAACGAACATTGGTTGCGCGGGTGGTGATAACAATTATTATAATCAAGGTTGCGGTCTTGATATAAACACCTGACCCATTAATTACTTACATATGTCAGTATAAACTAAGAATTGTATAGTGTAGAAAAGGCAATTCATCCAGTAGACCGGTTTCGTCCTTATTGGGAACTCATCAAGCACTGGCCAGAATTTGCCGCGGACAGGATACGAACCTGGGCACGTCTGCTTCGGAATCTGGTGCTCTAACCACTGAGCTATCCTGCCGCACATTAAACTTCACACAATTTTCAAGTATATACTAACTAATGTAACTTGGTTAGTCAATTTTTCCTTTAGGTGGAGCTCATATGGCATCCATTTAGACACAAAGTTCCAACTAACCATGCCCAATCTGTCATTACTGAACAGACACCGCATTACATGGGGAAGTGGTATTGAAATGAACATTTATATAATTAAACGAACATTGGTTGCGCGGGTGGTGATAACAATTATTATAATCAAGGTTGCGGTCTTGATATAAACACCTGACCCATTAATTACTTACATATGTCAGTATAAACTAAGAATTGTATAGTGTAGAAAAGGCAATTCATCCAGTAGACCGGTTTCGTCCTTATTGGGAACTCATCAAGTACTGGCCAGAATTTGCCGCGGACAGGATACGAACCTGGGCACGTCTGCTTCGGAATCTGGTGCTCTAACCACTGAGCTATCCTGCCGCACACTACACTACACACAATTTTCAGTTATATACTAACTAATGTAACTTGGTTAGTCAATTTTTCCTTTAGGTGGAGCTCATATGGCATCCATTTAGACCCAAAGTTCCAACTAACCATGCCCAATCTGTCATTACTGAACAGACACCACATTACATGGGGAAATGGTATTGAAATGAACATTTATATAATTAAACGAACATTGGTTGCGTGGGTGGTGATAACATTTATTATAATCAAGGTTGCGGTCTTGATATAAACACCTGACCCATTAATTACTTATATATGTCAGTATAAACTAAGAATTGTATAGTGTAGAAAAGGCAATTCATCCAGTAGACCGGTTTCGTCCTTATTGGGAACTCATCAAGTACTGGCCAGAATTTGCCGCGGACAGGATACGAACCTGGGCACGTCTGCTTCGGAATCTGGTGCTCTAACCACTGAGCTATCCTGCCGCACACTACACTACACACAATTTTCAGTTATATACCAACTAATGTAACTTGGTTAGTCAATTTTTCCTTTAGGTGGAGCTCATATGGCATCCATTTAGACCCAAAGTTCCAACTAACCATGCCCAATCTGTCATTACTGAACAGACACCACATTACATGGGGAAGTGGTATTGAAATGAACATTTATATAATTAAACGAACATTGGTTGCGCGGGTGGTGATAACAATTATTATAATCAAGGTTGCGGTCTTGATATAAACACCTGACCCATTAATTACTTACATATGTCAGTATAAACTAAGAATTGTATAGTGCAGAAAAGGCAATTCATCCAGTAGACCGGTTTCGTCCTTATTGGGAACTCATCAAGTACTGGCCAGAATTTGCCGCGGACAGGATACGAACCTGGGCACGTCTGCTTCGGAATCTGGTGCTCTAACCACTGAGCTATCCTGCCGCACACTACACTACACACAATTTTCAGTTATATACTAACCAATGTAACTTGGTTAGTCAATTTTTCCTTTAGGTGGAGCTCATATGGCATCCATTTAGACCCAAAGTTCCAAGTAACCATGCCCAATCTGTCATTACTGAACAGACACCACATTACATGGGGAAATGGTATTGAAATGAACATTTATATAATTAAACGAACATTGGTTGCGCGGGTGGTGATAACAATTATTATAATCAAGGTTGCGGTCTTGATATAAACACCTGACCCATTAATTACTTACATATGTCAGTATAAACTAAGAATTGTATAGTGTAGAAAAGGCAATTCATCCAGTAGACCGGTTTCGTCCTTATTGGGAACTCATCAAGTACTGGCCAGAATTTGCCGCGGACAGGATACGAACCTGGGCACGTCTGCTTCGGAATCTGGTGCTCTAACCACTGAGCTATCCTGCCGCACACTACACTACACACAATTTTCAGTTATATACTAACTAATGTAACTTGGTTAGTCAATTTTTCCTTTAGGTGGAGCTCATATGGCATCCATTTAGACCCAAAGTTCCAACTAACCATGCCCAATCTGTCATTACTGAACAGACCCCACATTACATGGGGAAAAGGTATTGAAATAAACATTTATATTATTAAACGAACATTGGTTGCGCGGGTGGTGATAACAATTATTATAATCAAGGTTGCGGTCTTGATATAAACACCTGACCCATTAATTACTTACATATGTCAGTATAAACTAAGAATTGTATAGTGTAGAAAAGGCAATTCATCCAGTAGACCGGTTTCGTCCTTATTGGGAACTCATCAAGTACTGGCCAGAATTTGCCGCGGACAGGATACGAACCTGGGCACGTCTGCTTCGGAATCTGGTGCTCTAACCACTGAGCTATCCTGCTGCACACTACACTACACACAATTTTCAGTTATATACTAACTAATGTAACTTGGTTAGTCAATTTTTCCTTTAGGTGGAGCTCATATGGCATCCATTTAGACCCAAAGTTCCAACTAACCATGCCCAATCTGTCATTACTGAACAGACACCACATTACATGGGGAAATGGTATTGAAATGAACATTTATATAATTAAACGAACATTGGTTGCGCGGGTGGTGATAACAATTATTATAATCAAGGTTGCGGTCTTGATATAAACACCTGACCCATTAATTACTTACATATGTCAGTATAAACTAAGAATTGTATAGTGTAGAAAAGGCAATTCATCCAGTAGACCGGTTTCGTCCTTATTGGGAACTCATCAAGTACTGGCCAGAATTTGCCGAGGACAGGATACGAACCTGGGCACGTCTGCTTCGGAATCTGGTGCTCTAACCACTGAGCTATCCTGCCGCACACTACACTACACACAATTTTCAGTTATATACTAACTAATGTAACTTGGTTAGTCAATTCTTCCTTTAGGTGGAGCTCATATGGCATCCATTTGACCCAAAGTTCCAACTAACCATGCCCAATCTGTCATTACCGAACAGACACCACATTACATGGGGAAGTGGTATTGAAATGAACATTTATATAATTAAACGAACATTGGCTGCGCGGGTGGTGATAAAATTTATTATAATCAAGGTTGCGGTCTTGATATAAACACCTGACCCATTAATTACTTACATATGTTAGTATAATCTAAGAATTTTAGAGTGTAGAAAAGGCAATTCATCCAGTAGACCTCTGTTTCTTTGGTCCTAATGGAAACCTACTCTGCACTTTGCCAAATTTGCCGTGGATAGGATATACGAACCTCGACACATATGTAAGTAATTAATGGGTCGTGTGTCGGTATCAACACCGCAAACCTTGATTATAATAATTGTTATCACCACCCGCGCAACCAATGTTCTTTTAATTATATAAATGTTCATTTCAATACCACTTCCCCATGTAGTGTGGTGTCTGTTCAGTAATGACAGATTGGGGATGTTTAGTTGAACTTTGGGTCTAAAAGGATGCCATATGGGCTCCACCTAAAAAAAATAGACTAACCAAGTTACATTAGTTAGTATATAACTGAAAATTGTGTGTAGTGTAGTGTGCGGTAGGATAGCTTAGTGGTTAGAGCACCAGATTCCGAAGCAGACGTGCCCAGGTTCGTATCCTGTCCGCGGCAAATTCTGGCCAGTACTTGATGAGTTCCCAATAAGGACGAAACCGTCTACTGGATGAATTGCCTTTTCTACACTATACAATTCTTAGTTTATACTGACATAAGTAAGTAATTAATGGGTGAGGTGTTTATATCAAGACCGCAACCTTGATTATAATAATTGTTATCACCACCCGCGAAACCAATGTTCGTTTAATTATATAAATGTTCATTTCAATACCACTTCCCCATGTAATGTGGTGTCTGTTCAGTAATGGCAGATTGGGCATGGTTAGTTGGAACTTTGGGTCTAAATGGATGCCATATGAGCTCCACCTAAAGGAAAAATTGACTAACCAAGTTACATTAGTTAATATATAACTGAAAACTGTGTGTAGTGTAATGTGCGGCAGGATAGCTCAGTGGTATGAGCACCAGATTCCGAAGCAGACGTGCCCAGGTTCGTATCCTGTCCGCGGCAAATTCTGGCCAGTACTTGATGAGTTCCCAATAAGGACGAAACCGGTCTACTGGATGAATGGCCTTTTCTACACTATACAATTCTTAGTTTATACTGACATGCATGTAAGTAATTAATGGGTCAGGTGTTTATATCAAGACCGCAACCTTGATTATAATAATTGTTATCACCAACCGCGCAACCAATGTTCGTTTAATTATATAAATGTTCATTTCAATACCATTTCCCCATGTAATGTGGTGTCTGTTCAGTAATGACAGATTGGGTATGGTTAGTTGGAACTTTGGGTCTAAATGGATGCCATATGAGCTCCACCTAAAGGAAAAATTGACTAACCAATTTACATTAGTTAGTATATAACTGAAAATTGTGTAGTGTAGTGTGCGGCAGGATAGCTCAGTGGTTAGAGCACCAGATTCCGAAGCAGACGTGCCCAGGTTCGTATCCTGTCCGCGGCAAATTCTGGCCAGCACTTGATGAGTTCCCAATAAGGACGAAACCGGTCTACTGGATGAATTGCCTTTTCTACACAATACAATTCTTAGTTTATACTGACATATGTAAGTAATTAATGGGTCAGGTGTTTATATCAAGACCGCAACTATGATTATAATAATTGTTATCACCACCCGCGCAACCAATGTTCGTTTAATTATATAAATGTTCATTTCAATACCCTGTCAACATAACAGTTAAATACTGTTTGTTGCGAAGAACTAATATATATGCAAGTATGTTTTATGTGTTGCGAACCTAGTAACAAATTAGTTCAGCTTTGACCAGAAGGATAAACCAAAGGCAGCATGACCGGAAAGTATAATCTCATGCACATTCCTTTCGTGCTTACTGGCGACTCGTCTGTAGTAGCCGGTATTACGCCCTTTAACCACTAAATGTTTGGTTTAGGAATGTGAAATAATAGGACGGTAAACCTTGCCACCATATATATTTTTTTCTCCAAGTGTGGAAAATCTTACTCCAACGTCATTTTCGGACAAGCTCTTGATGGAGGGCTTCAAAATGAAGGGACATGTGAAAACCCATCAATCAAGGCCAATATTCGTTGCACCTAGAAATTTAAAGGATTCAAGAGTTTACCAACCTACGAGTGCTATCATTTATCAGAACTGTTACCTCTAAAGTTTAAGTTGATGAAAATATACTTTTTAGTTTCGCATTTCATACACTGAACAATAATAGTCGCGACATATCTGCAATTTTTATATGTTTTTATATTAGTCTTTACTTCAGGTTGTGCCTATTTCACGCTGTTTGTGGCATATAGTTCAAACTAGCCACACTCAATCTGTTTTCATATGTTGTCAGATCACGGTGAAGATTGCCCAATCTTGTATATTAATCAATTAGACTGATTTCGTCTTCATTTGGCACTAATAAAGTTCTTCCCAGAAATTGGTGAAAAGTTTAAGTATGGACGTAAATACAGATTAGCACACCCACTGTGAGTTATACATTTAGGCCTAATAAGCCAACGATATTTTTTTGTCATTTTTATATCCAAATAAATAATAAATGTCATTCCAGCCAAACTAGATGAACTATACGGACGATTGGAGGAAATTATTTAACATTATAGCAGTCACAATATGTGGAGCAGTCGGTTACAGCATTAGGAGACAATTTTTGGTGGTTCATTATGCTTCCATCACTTGGCTGTGTTGGCGGATGTATTGCGAGTTACAGAAGCCAATGTGCCTCAGTTCGACACCTGGTCACGGCTATTCGCGCCCGTAATTGATGAGTGCTTAGTTAGAACGAGTTTGGTGAACTTGATGAATTGCATTTGTTAACCATATATTAAAAATATGTAAAAAATAAAATCCGGCCAATAAAGTGTAATTCAGTGCAACTTCACCAGTTAGCTTGGTGTATGTCCTATGATGACAGTTTATGTTTGGCCACTTGAATATTTAGGCAAAAGTTGCATAACACCGCAACAAATATTTTCTTGTTCAAGCCCCGTTCGCGGCAATTCTGTAAGTAATTGATGTGTGCACAACAAAAACCAAAGGCAATACACTTGATACACTACATTTTCCATGTTATGCAATAATTACTTCAATAGGTCCCAATGAAGACGAAAGAAATCCACTGGATGATATGCATTCGCTACCTAATGCAATGTCTAGTTGATACAGAGAAAATATATACAATAAAAATCTGGCCAGTAGACTGTAAACCAATATAACTTCCCCAAGTGGCATGGAGCTGTTGCATAACGAAGGATTGGAGGCGGCTAGTTAGATCTTGAGGCCTTGAGCGATTACAAATGTGTTCTACACGAAGAAAAGAATAAAAGGAAACAAAATTCAATATTTCATCTCAAACTGCGTGTAGTATGCTGTACGGATGGTGCAGTGTTCCGAGTCCTAGACTGTGAGGCATATATGCTCCGGTTAAAATCCATTCCGCAGCAAATACTGAACAGTGATTCACGAGTTCCGAATAGAGACGAAGTTATTATATGGGCTGAACTGCCTTTTCTGCCTAATACGGTGTTTATTTTATAGTTTATATATATATATATATATATATATATATATATATATATATATGTATATATGATGTCTGCAATGCGCGCGTCTCGTGGTGTAAGTAATCAGCCTTATGGCTCTCAGCCATATCTTCTTTAGATTCATTGCCGCCTACAAAAGTTCCGGCTACTTCGAATGGGTAAAAATTTAACTTGAAAGCAATGTGTAAATGAGAATGAGCCTTTTTGTTCATTCTGGTTTGCATTTTCTCCTAGTCCTTTATGAATTAAATTGTTCCTAGGCAAGTCATAGTGAATGCATGTGGCATCATAGTCACGAAGATTATTTAATTACAGCGATTTTTTATGCTTCATGTGACGCGTACCAACCAATTAAATATTGATGTTCCAATCACAAATCGTAATCACACTCCTTGCTAAATGTAAATATGACTACAATTACATGTTGATTTTAAACTACAATTGCGGGATTTGATTATGTGTAATTTTCGGTAATAAATAAATGTTGAATAGATGAATTAATGGCATTCATCAAGTAGAAAAATTCCTCCTTTACTTTTGCACGCTTCAGAATATGCCAGACTTTCTGCGGCCGGTATTTGAACTCCTGCCCGTCTAAGAAGTGATCCACTGAATGAAGCCTCCAGTCATATGCGAACTAATGCTTTTGGTACGTCTTTCCTTTATGCGGATCCTCTTAGAAATCATTTTCGACTTAGCATTCTAACATGCCGCACCAGACTTGTCGTTACAGAACAGCCACAATTGCACACAGGGAAGAAATATTAATACACGTTATTAAGGAATGATTTGGTAATATTTATGTTTTCGGTATTAACTAAATACTGAATGAGATTGCAAAAATGCAATTGGTCAAGTACTTTTAATTAAGGCTGCAATCTTGATGTTAACTCCTGACCCATTAAGCAAAAATGTCTTTCAGTCTAAATTAAATATTGTATAGTGTGCAAAAGGCAATTCATCAAGTAGGCAGGTTTCTTCCAAATTAGGAAATCATCACGTAACGTCCAGAATTTGCCGCGGGCGGGGCTTGAACCTGGGCACGTGATGAGTTTCCAATAAGTACAGAACCGGTCCACTGGATGTATAGCCTTTCTACACTATGCAATACTTAGTTTATACTGGAAAATTTATGTACATAACAGGCCAGGTGTTTATAACATGATCGCAATCTTGATAAAAAGTAATTGCAATCCCTACCAGCGCAACCAATATTCGTTTGATTATATTGATCAAGTAGTCTGGTTTCGTCCTATTTTGACGCACATTAGTAGTTGTCTCAGTTACCGCGGCCGTGATCGAACCACGGAGCATTTAAATTGGAGGCCCGTAATTCAACCGAACTCCAAAGAATGTAGGTATTTTATGCATAATTTAAAAATTGACCAATGGAGAAAAGACAGTTCACCTAGTAGACCAGTTTCATCCTTATTGGGAACTCATCACGTACTGTCAAGAATTTGCGGCGGACAAGGCTTGAACCTCGTCATGTCTACTTTGGAATCGGTTGCTCTAACCACTGAGTCACCTTGCCGCACATTACACTCAATTTTGCAGCTATATATTAACTAATGTAGTTCAGTGCTTAGAACAACATATTCCGAAGCCTACTTGCCCAGGTGCAAGGTCTGCTCGCGGCAAATTCTGGACAATATGTGATGAGTACCCAATAAGGACGAAACCTCTCTGTTTTATCATTTTTTTTCTAATTTTCGGGACTTCCTTTCCAGTCCCATCTTCAGGGTTGAAACTATACACAAATGGATAAAACAACTTGTGACGAAGCACCTGATGGAGGCCTTCAAAATGAAGGGAAAAGTGGGAATTCATCAATCAAGGCCAATACTCGGTGCACCTGGAAATATAAATAATTCAAGATTTTACCAACCTACGAGTGCCATATTTCACCGTCTGTTGGTTTTCTCTTTGTGTACGTGTGATTAGCTCTGTTTCGAAATTCAAAATGTAAGTGTTAATTATAGAATATAACAATAAACGTGGCATTGTGTTACGAACACACACACACAAACACACACACACACACGCATATATATATATATATATATATATATATCGCAACGAGAAAGAGTTTTTAGCTTTAATTTGTGTATTTCTGACGGTAGACTACCATGCGCAATATAAATGCCATAGTATACGCGAGGTATGATTATTGACCCTCTCTGAACTAACATGTTACTAGGCTTGGCAAGCCTAATAGACACATTAAAACGTGAGTTAATCTCATTTAAGTAATTGCATGTTTGGGGTCGGCTTTCAGTAATAAAGTGGTTTCAATCAATTAAACCAGATATGTAGGCGTTGAAATGTAGCAGGTGAGTCATAGAAAATTTTGGAAGCTAACACGATGTTTATGTGAGAGCTGAATTTTGCTATTTTACCATAGCTTAGCATGTAAACTATATTAATACTAATTTTTGAATTAATTAGAACGTACCGGTTTCACAAATGAAGCAAGTTAAAACACGTTCAGACTTGTATATGGAGAATCTGGAAAATGAATTCATAATTGTACCAAAACAAATAACACAACAATGTGAATACAAATGATAAGTTCTTTCTGGTAGAAAATATTTGCGTCTTTTAATTGAATTGTTGAGCATGCTACATTTAGCCAATTAATTCCACCGGCTGTGTGCGGGTTTTAAACTTTAGAGGCTTCCTGAAGAGCCAAATTGTTTAAAGTTCAATGAAGATATTTAGTTATCTATGAATTTAATGAGATCATCTCCAGGTGTTAAGCCGGAGATAAATCGTGTGAATGATTGATTACTGAACATAATGGTTGGCGGCCAAATCAACTCACAATAAAAAAAATTGTTTAAAACAATCATAATTCAAAGTGGTTTAGTTTCAACTTTCGTTGAACCCCTTAAACGTAGATTTAGCCTTCTTTGGCAGTGCTTTAATTGTAGACCTGACAAATGTTGCGGCTTCAACAAGGGGCAAACTACATGTAAGATGACCAAACTAACACTATGGCAACCAAATTGTAATCATTTTGGAACAGATGTATAACCTGCCTGGAAACATTAAATCAATTTTATGAGACGTATTTTTTAAATAAACAGTTTTATAAGGATTATAACGTGGTTTCTATTACATGAAATCCCTCCGATTTCATGTTAACTAGCCTCAACAAATCGTAGATTTAAGGCCAATATATCCACAAGACCATTGTTTCGGCCACAGTTAGCGATTGATAAACATGGGGCAAGACTGCAATTGCAGACCCAAATTATCAAGACCTGGAGTAGAATTTGGCCGATTAAACACGACGCTACTGTAATGATGCAGACTGATGTCATTTGGAATATGTCGTCGATAATCTGACTAAATATTTTAGAAGGAGCATACAATGTTAACGAACACATTGCATTAAGAAGAGTTCTTGCTTCATCTTCTAGTTACATATTTTCGGTTGCTGAGAGAAAACATTGAAGTAATATATTAGGCATGACGTAAAAGGTGAATTCGTGCAGGATCTGGTGGATATGATGAAGACTACATTTACAAAAGACGTAATTTCCAATGCAAACACGTTTCATGTTTATGCACGACTCATCAGTTGAAGCCTGCACTACGTTTGATTGGATTAATAAATGTGTGATATATGACAGTGAAATCTCGTATACGTATATGTGATGAAGTAAAAGCAATCAAAAATACGACTTCAAGGCTAACTCACTAGTTATAATGCATAACAATCCTGTAAAAGTTACTAACATTATATTTCGGAGATCGGTTAAATTTCAACAAACCTGGGAGTAAGTAGAATGTCAATCACCTGCCTATCAAACAAAGCACTATATTCTGGTCTCGATCGACATCATTTATCAGATTTTTCTGTTAATCAAGACATCATTCGATAAAAAATATAGTAATTTGACATTAGTTAGAACTAACCAATATGAAGTTATGTAATTGACATTGCATGTCTAGCTGCAATTAATTTCAAGTAGGACAACAGGTATATTCCAAATTTAGCATGATTAAAGGTTTTGCTACTCCCTAAAGGTTTTGCATATATTATATACAGTATATTAGCTTGGAAGTGACGTTATTAAAAATTTAATATAAAGGTAGCTTTATTATTGCTCAAATAAACGTCTTTCTTGGCCAATTACAAAATGGGGTTGCGGCGTAGTGCTAGATACATTCAACAAATCACCGGTATAAAATCTTGAATCATTTACATTTCCAGGTGCACCGACTTTTTTGGCCTTGATTGATGGGTTCCCTTGATTTTGAAGCCGTCCATCAATGGCTTGTCTGAGAATAAAGGGACAAGTGAGAGCCCATCAATCAAGGCCAAAAACTCGGTGCAACTGGAAATGTAAAGGATTCAAGATTTTACCGACCTACGAGAGTTATCAATTGTCCCGCGTAAGAAAATGGCTGAAGTATAACAAACAAGAAGGACTCTTTTGAAATTTGATTGCGGAGTGCCAGCTTCATATATTCCAATGCCGCGTTTTGCGTACGCGGTTAGTAGCTTTGCACGGACAGTTTCACAAAGATCCCATTGATCACAATTTCCAATTTCGTTTTGTCGTCGATCGGGCTGAGTTTGTATTCGTCCCAATAGAAAAACAAGAAGGACAGCACTGCGCAATATACATCAACATTTAAAACTATAGTGTTTCCGAAACGAATGTGCATCTGAGCTTACTCCTTTTGTTCGTGCTGATTTTGGAGTAACTTTGTAGTCTTTCTATAACTCGTTTATAATGCTTTATACGCACATCTTAAATTCTTCTAAAATTTTAATCTTGTAATGCGTAGTAATTTCATGCTATTAAAAATATGCATTGACCATTTTCCGCTGTTGTGCTCTTAATTCACCTTTACTTCTGAGAAATTTTTAATAAGTTTCATTTATCGCTTGCATGTAAAATGTAGGCATAAATTAGTAGGTTCGATTGAACCATTGCTTTTTGTGTTTATGAATAATTTAGGAGATTGTAAACTAGAACTTAGACTTATTAACACCTCCTTGTCAGGCACATATTTGCTTTAGTCGATCGTATGCACATGGCATGCAACAGAAGACTATATACATTTATTTAATTGCATAAAATTTATAAACGTGTGGTGGGAAATGCATTCATTTGTGTTTGCCTGTAAAAATGCATTTATGTTTGTAAATCATGCTGATCTTTATTCTAAATCAAACCCAGCATGCGAAATGCCAGCTCAAATTTGCTTTAAAGTTTTATTTAAAATAATCTCTTCTGACCTTGGAAAAGGCTTGCAGACTTAAATTGAAATACACCAGAAAACTCGACAACCTTCTGGCATAATCAGGTGAATAGCAAACACAATGCCTTAGCAGTTTAAATTTTCTTTAACGATTCACACTAAATATATTATTTACCGAAGACATTTGTGAAACTATACATCTTTTCAGAGAAACTCATTTCGTTGTCTTTAGTTTTATCAGCAGTCTTTCACTTGATTCAGAAAAAACTGTCTACATATTAGAACAATGTTTTGCAAATACTGAGTGATCAAACAGAAAAAGAAAGGCGTTATGATAAATAAGCTAAGGAAGGTGTGCCAAAACTCACGAGAAGAAGGCTTCAAAAGCAAGAATTTAACTTACATTAAGCGATCACTGATTGTGCGGATAGTGGTAACATTTCGTTCAATCAATTTTGCGAGTTTGAAGTAAACACCAATCACATTGTATTAAACCAGTCGTTAAACAAAACAGAAAAATGCCTTTATTCGCAAGTAAAGATGCGTTTCGATCCAGCATCATCACCATCATCATTACGATCATCATCATAGTACGACGACAAATTGTCTGGCCAGAATCAAAGCATATAAATATATATATGGAAAGCAAAATTAGATATCATAATTAGATATGCGATTCGCACATCTGGTGGTCTCGCTTACAATGGACACGACAGGTAATATCAGTAGCACAATTTCTATACAGTCATGTACGTTAACTTCTTGCAGATTTCGCCACACGTATATAGGTAATACAATTAAACAATCATTGATTTCGAGGATGGTGGTGCTATGTTGCTCGACGACTTGTTAAATAAAATAGGATTGGTGTTTACTTCAAGCTCGCAAACTTGATTTAAACAATTTTTACCACCATGCTTTCAATAAATGTTGATTTAATTGTATTATATATATATATATATATATATATATATATATATATATATATATATATAATAAGTGTAAAAAGGGTATTTTCGTGACGTGCACAAATTTGAGCCCTGTCTGCGGCAAATTATGGCCAGTACGTGATGAGTTCGCGATAAGAACGAAACCGGTCTACTGAATGAAGTGCCTTTTATACACTATACACTTATTAGTTTATACTGACATATGTAAGTAAGTAATGGGCCAGATGCTTATATAAAGATCGAAACCTTGATTATAATAATAGGCAAGTACAATGTATGCGAGACTACCAGAGGTGAGAGCCGCATATCTTATTTTGCTTTTCATATATATATATGCATTGCGGTTTGATCCTCGTTTGTCAGTTTGCCGTCGTACTCTGATGATGACCATGGAAGGTCAAAACGCGTAAAATTCGTATGACTGATGGTAGTTTTGCTATGCTGTTTGACGACCGGTTAAATAAAATTTGATTGTGGTTTATTTTATCTTAATTTATTTTGAAAATCAGCGACAGGCTGTTTGTCAGTGTGGCATGTCGCTACGTAATTTTTTTCAAACTAAATTAATCAATTCTCTCGTCTGGTACTAAAGGTAAAGTTTTTATACCAATTATTGAATAAACTCCTATGGCGTTGCACAATTATAAGCATAGTCCTTAACAAGATATAATTCATTATTTGTCTAGCTTGAACAATAATCGATTTACTGCAAATGTTACGAAGTTTAGAAAATATTCCTTTTCTGTCAGTATGATTATCTAACGAAGATTAGATTGTAACTCATTTCCAGTAGTTAGTATGAACTATGTTAATGCCTTCGGAAGAAACGAACGAATCCGCATTCAGACAATAAGACAAACTAGACGTTCACTTGGAAATGAGGATCAATGGGATCTTTGCGAAACTGATAGAGCAAAGCGACAACCCGTGAACGCAAATCACGGAGATTCAGTGCTCTTCTACAAAATCAAAAAAAATACTGCTTCTACTTCTAATATTTCTAGTATTACTACCACTACTAACATCACTACAAATACAACTTCTACCATTACTACTACTTCTACTACAAGTAGCAATACCAATGCTGCTATTATAACTACGACTACTAATACTTCTATTAAAAAACTACTAATAAACCTACTTCTATTTCTACTTCCATTACTACCACTAAAAACGTCTTATTCTGCTATTAATATTATTAATTCTTCTACTAATGCCACTACTAATTTTGTGACTATTACTTTTTTTACTAATATAATTTCTGGTAATATTACTATTACTGCTAATACGGCCACTATTAATAACATAATTATTACTATTACTGTTAATATTTCTTCTAAAACTTGTAATATTACTACTACTTGTACTAATAATACTAATATGTTAAAACTCATATTAATGCTCATAATTTACTAATAATACTACTATTAATAATACTTTTACTGCTAATAGTACTACTGTTATTACTACTACTACTTCTACTACAGCCATAACGATAACTAATACTACTATTACTAATATTATTTTTTCTATTAATACTACTACTAATAATAATACTACTTGTACAAATTCTTCCACTACTACTAATACTACTACTACTACTACTACTACTACTACTACTACTACTACTGCTGCTACTATTTCTAATACTTCTAATAGTACTACTATTAATACTTATAATAATTGTAATAATGCTACATCTATTAATAATATTACTAATATTACCAGCTCTAATACTACTACTACTACTACTACTACAACTACTACTACTACTACTACTACTAATACTACTACTACTACTACTGCTATTCCTCCTACTTCTGCTCATATTGATATTACTAAATAATATATTCTAGTACTACTACTACTACTACTTCCTATGTAACTGTGATTAACACTTCTTTTAATATTGCTACCAATGTTACAACGATTACAACTTTCACTTCTACTACTAGTAATACTACTATTCATGTTATTTCTATTACTGTTACTAGTAATTCTACTCATATTATTACTATAACTACTGCTGCTACTACTAATTAATCTCATGTTACTACAATTACCATAAGAAATTTTCATTTTCAAACGGATATAACATTGTGTTCGAAGAGTTACTGTATTCATTAATTTCACATTGTTGGTTGCTTGGCGGTGATTACAGTTATTTAAATTATAGTTGCGATTTTGATATACACGTAGTTCCCATTATATATATATATATATATATATATATATATAAGTATAAACTAAGCATTATGTAATAAAGAAAAATTCAATTCGTTTGGTAGAATATGATACTGTCCTATTTCTACGACATATTTTGTCAGGGAATGTCCAATTGTCGTACGTTCCTTGACCAAATATATAGTGCACACAAGGTTCGTAGTGATTCCTAATGATGAGTAAGAACGAATCACATGTGTACCTGTGACTATACTTTTAATGTATGCTTAATTTAAAAGAAACATGTTGCACGACGGGGAAAAGATTATTTACCTTTTTCTCGAGTTGCGCTCCGAGTTGTTTTATATTTCTGATCCTATGTGAACTATGTGCGCACCCCATAATGCATAATTGCATATATTTGTTAGTACTCAACAACCAACTGTATATAATTCATTTAGTAGACCAGAAAATTCTTGACATTATTTGAAGCATTTATATCGAGAAGGTAATTAGTCTACTAAATGAATTGCCGTTTCAATACGACACAATGCTTAGTTTATACTGAAACATATAAATATATAAGGGGATTTGTGTGCATATTGTGATCGCAACCTTGATCTAAATAAATAAATAATAGTTATTGTATTCGTATAGCTGTTGCCGCCAACAGATTATCATACCTACAAAATAAGCACAATTAAATGCATAGAAATTCGTGGTTTTTCGTTATGTCTAATATGTATATAGATATCTGTCATTTCGTGCAATCTGAAATATCTGAACAAGTTGAAAATTTTTCTACCTCTATTTGCATTTCGTGTTTACCTATGCAGAATTTGTGTGCATGCCTTGAGTATCAGTATATCTCCACGTATATAAGGCAAACAAATGAAAAACAAAGTTATTTAAATCAAGTTAGCAAGCTTAGAGTAAACATCAATCCCATTGTATTAAACCAGTCGTCGGACAACATAACAAAACTACCGGCAGTCGCACGCACTGACGCGTTTCGACCTTGCATGATCATCATCAGAGTACCACGGCAAACTGACTAGCGAGAATCAAACCGCATTGCATATATGTGGAAATCAAAATTAGATATGTGGCTCTCACCTCTAGTAGTTTCGCATAAATGGTACTTGACTGGAAATGTCGGCTGCATAATTTCAATGCAATCACGAACATTAACCTTTTGCAGTTTCTGCAGCCGACATTTCCAAACAAGTACCATGTATGCGAGACTGCTTGGAGGTGAGAGCCGCAATATTGATTTTATACTGACAATATACATATGATCAAAATCATGCCGTAGAACTTCAAGCTAATATTATTTGCCCAAGTGACATGACAGGTCGAGTGTATTTAGTTATAACTTCAGATATATAGAGATGCCAAAGAGATTCTGATTGAAGGGAGGGCTAAACAAGAAAGTTTAGTTTGTACACGACTGCGAATTGCGTGTAGTATGTGACATGGAAGGCACAAGGGATGGAGTCACAGATTCAGAAGCAAATATGCCCAGGTACGTGTCCCATCCACGGTCAATTCTGGGCAGTACTTGAAGAGTTCAAGCTACAGTCATGGCCGGTATACTGAATGAATTTACTTTGCTACCTGATGTAATATTGAGTTTATAACGACAATATACATGTATTTAAAATCCTGTCATTAGACTATTAATATATATATATATATATATATATATATATATATATATATATATATATATAGAGGAATGGAAAATCCAGTTTGCGGTCCTCACATCAAGTAGCCTCACATACACTGTATTCTGTTGGAAATTTCGTCTGCACAAATTCTATGCATCACGAAAAAGAACCTTGTGTAGCTCTAGCCAAATTTACATAAGTTTTACTATTAGACAATCTATGATTGCTCGGGTGGTGAAAAAAATTCCCCAAATGACGTTTGAGTGAATGTTAGCTTATATGCACACATACCAGACGATGTTTTAGGTTTACCTGGATATTTTTAAATGTCAATTCTGAACACCTTGTTTTCATTTTTGAGCATAAAAATCATATCTATTGAACATTGCATCATTCGATTCTGAAGAGAATCTAACAGGCGACTGTTTGCCTCGTCTTTCTGGGTGATGTTTAATTTTCAAGCCGAAATCGTTCAAAAGAATGAGTCATGCAAATAAAGCAGGCCATGCCTAATGCATAAATGTATTTACGTAAATTCTGCGCTACGTCAAATGAACAGCTATAATTCATGCAGAATCTATGCCTTTTTCAGGACACATTGCATGGGGCACACAGGCTGTTTAGTAGCACCGGAAAACGATGATTAATTCGTGTATTTCTCTGCACACAGATAAGATGAGAAAACCTGTCATTTAGATTTTCTGTTTGCTTTCTCAGGACAGGTTTATCTATGTAAACATTCAATCTTAACGGTATTTGTTGCTAAGGTTGCTAAATTGGCTATCCTCTTTGTAATAGAAACGACAGTGGTCATAAAAGTTATCATTACCATTATTGTTTGTCTTGTTTTTATTATTTACAGAAAACGTAAGTTAAGTGAACATTAAAAGGTTATTTCACAAGATACGTCTGTTAGTAAATTTCAACTTTTTATTTTGAATAATCACATTTTGTCGGTATATATATATATATATATATATATATATATATATATATATATATATATATATATATATATATATATAATCAATCAATATAATGTGACATGATTTAAGCATGATATAAAAAAGCAGATTTGATCTATTTTTTGACCACGATTTCAACTTTATTGAGAAACTATTCAGTGTTGCTGAAACTATTTTGATAGTTGCGAATTTTTATTTTCGCACACTTCTATGTGGCCTTTTTGTTTATATTCCTTTGATTTTTCAACTAAACAGTATTAAACCTAACGGTTGACTTCTTCACGATTCGCACCTATTATCGTATCACAGACAAATTTCTTCATCACAAACTTACAGTATCTTAATGAGAATTCGTTTATTATTTCGTTTATGTTCATATTTGTGCCTATCAAGCTAGTTGAATCTCCGCGATTTGAGTTCGTGGGTTGCTTCTTCACACGGTCAGTTCCGCAAAAAAGCAACCGACACCCATTTACAAGTACGCATCGAGATTGTCTTCATATAGGCTAGGTGCGGATTCGTCCCTTTCTTCCGAAGACTTCAAAATCGTTCATACTAACCACTGGAAATGAGGTACGATCTAATATTAATTTATCTTATTTCCAGTGGTTAGTGTGAAAGACGTTAACGCCTTCGGAAGAAAGGAACGAATCCGTACACAGCCAATAAGACGACGATCTCAATGAGTACTTGGATGGTTGCACTGCGCAACCATTTAAGAAATACCATGGCTAGCTTGTTTGCGTACAATTTAATCAACTTGTATGTATACACACACTAACTACCGTTTACGTACATTGTATATATAAAATACTGTAGCTGAAAGGAGAGGCACGTAATTTGAAAAAGACCACCGGTGGGTTGCTCGAATTGTCAATTACGAAATTTCAAGAAGATGTTATGGATGAGTTGTTATACCTATTCTGTTGCAAATGTAAGAGTAAAATGACAAGTTTACTGTGTCAGTTTGTGTTGGTGATATTGATGTTGTGTTAAAATAACGGGTGCAGATCATGCAGGAAATAGCCGGAATGGTTGATCAAAGTATTACCAAAGTAATATAACGAGAAAACTATTCAGATGATTTTTATAAACCTATTTCGACGCAAAAGAAATATTCTTATAAAAATGAACCATAATCATCCTGTGAAATACCTTTCAACGGGAACTCTCCAGTAATTTCCAAGATTGCTTTGGGTAGATGTTAGTTCTGTTATTACCCACAGTAGGCCGGGATATTAATAAAACACCTTCCAATAAATATGTCGTTTCCAATGCTTAAGCCATACAAATGTTTAATTAAATCTTGTCACAAACTAAATCGCAATTATTCTTCAATAGTCATATATTAATGTCTCCTGAACATTTGTTTTGAATAATTCTTGAGATAGTGTGACCAAAACAAAAGGTGGCATTCACTTTATTGTGTAAATTTGAAAATATTTATTTTAATGATTTATGAGTATATATATATATATATATATATATATATATATATATATATATATATATATATATATGTAATTGTATTTTCATAATGTTGCATAAAATTTAAAATGCACACTAACTTCTAGAAAATAATCCGTTCCTTACTTATAAATTCGTCAGTAGCAGCCAAAATTACTGCGGAAAAAGATAGATCCCGAAGTCACCATTATCAGGGCCAACTTCACTAGACAGACCGACGCATTCCTGTAGGAAATTGGATTTTAAACTGACACTAACGGGATTCTACTTGATGAAAGTCACTTAAAGTTTAGTTGGTATGCAAACGATAAGAACATTTAACTTTTGGGCATAATGAATGAGCTTTGTGTTCTGAACCATTTGCAATACATTTCTGTAGCGCTCCTGGCTACTGACGATTAATTATCTCTTAATGGTAGGTTTGTGTATGCTTTGCATTTGCTGCCATTTATTATGTCTATATCGTACTAACAAGAAGTCTACATGAAACAATTTATGCTATTTCCATCTATAGATTCAAATGCGCATAAATACAGATTATTATAGCAAGATTCAATTTGACATGCTTCTATATCTGTTTGAACAAAAATTCCAGGATTCGATCTAAAGTGATAATTCTGTAGAAGTGACGCGATTGGGACAAAAATATGACATTGAATGTAAGCTTTATTTTCAGAATATATTAATAATCAGATTATCACATGAAAAGTTATATATAATTAAATTCTACAATAAAAATTAAATGTTACTTAAACAATCATTGATTGCGCGGGTGTTGGTAACAACTCTTAAAATCAAGTTTTTGAGCTTGATGTAAACAAAATCCCATTGTATTTAACCAGTTGTCGAACAACATAACAAAACAATCATGAGTCACACGTGCGAAATTGTTACCACTACCCGCGTAATCAATGATTATTTAATTGTATTACGTATATAAAGGTGGCGAAAGCCGCATAAAGTTAAAGTTTTTGAGCACATAAAAATTGTTCAGCCGACATTTCCAGTCAAGTACAATGTATACGAGATTAATACAAGTGAGAGACGCATATGTAATTTTACTTTCCATACATATGCTTTGGAGTTTGATCCTGGCTAGTCAGTTTGCCCTCGTGCACTGAGGACGATCATGGAAGGTTAAATGCGTCAATACGTTTGACGGAAGCTAGTTTTGCTATGTTGTTCGACGACTGGTAAAATACAATGGAATTTGTGTTAACTTCAAGCTCGGAAACATTATTTAAATGTTAATTAGCTTGAACCCCACCGACTGGTAAAAATGCATCTGTGAATTCAATGAAGACTAAAACATGGTCTAGTAGATAACTTGCATTTTCTATCTAAAGCTTTGATTACTTTTAAAATTATATATATATGCAAATAATACTGAAATACTTCCTACAATATATATATATATATATATATATATATATATATATATATATATATATGTTAGCATATAACCTTAAACTGCAGATTATAAAAAAATGTATTCTTTATTTAAATCATTTATAATAGTTCAGTACTCTTCAGCAATAGCTCGAATGTTCACAGGACTTGAAAATTTTCTCTGGCCAACTGCTCATGAGTTCAAATAATGATCGCAGCAATTCATACTTCTATCATCGAATGGGTGTGAAACTGCTATAGTAGGTGAATAGAATTTGCTTTTCTATGCAGGATTTGTTTATTCTGATAACACAAACATGATCCAATTTCGTCCTTAGACTTCAATTATATATATATATATATATATATATATATATGTATATATATATATTTGGATTTCTCTATAAGTAATTGTCAAAAATCTAAAATGCATGTGATATCATTGGTACAGTAATCAACGTGATTTTCTGACTTCAAAATTGTTTGACATGATTAAAAAACGGTAGGTGCATTGACAACATATCCATTCTTAATATTCTTCAAAGTTCCTTCCACAACATGTAAATTTTGCCCATGACATTACGATAAATCATAGCGCCAGACATACCAATACCGAATTATTTTTTTACGACGGGCAGATTTAATTGAATTTGAAGTTTTGCCGTGGTAAATATAGAAAAGCTATTGTTAGCGGTGACACTAGGCGTCAATTTTTATTCCTGCGCGACATATGTTTTGAGTATAACAAAGTCAGAAATTCTTGGTCTGGTTCGTTGTGGGAATCTCTGGCGTATTTCTGGTCAAATCTACGAGGACGTAGTGGTGTTCTAAAGGTATTCTTGGAGAACACGTCAAGAGGAAGATAGTCGTTGAAACGGGATTGCATACTCAATTTAACGCCAAGGTCGAATCCTAGAATGTGTAGTTTTACAGAAAGGAATATAGGCGAAAATGTGCATCTTGCCTGCTTTGAGGTTGCACGAATTAACATGCACCGAACTAAGTAAACGGTAAAAGTTATTTGTGACAAAAGGAGCACTTTGGCAATCAGGTGATTTGAACCTGGCGCGTCTATCGAATACCTGAGTCAGACGTATTTCCGAATTCCATTTTAATATCACCAGCATAGTCTTTATATTGCACACAAATTTGTAAAAAACATCGATGTTTGTTCTGCACACAATTTTGAATCATGATAGCACTGCAAAAATTCTGGATCATGTGCTGTCGATTTGATTTTTAGCACACTTATATAAAATGTTGCCTACTCACACGTCAGGGCCCAGGCGTATGTTTACAAGCACATGTTCACACAAATACTCTCTCCATCATTCACACACATTCACCCACCCACACATACGCATACACACACAGACATACACAGACACTGTCTTACAGAAATTTATACGCACGCAGGCTTCTAAAATAATGTGTCTGGAGACAATTGAGTTTGTGTGAACATTGACAATGCTTCAAAGAGCTGATCACGTCTGTAACGATTGCTATACACGCGTTCTGATGAGGATAGCACTGCAATTAATTGCGATAAAGGTAGTTCTTTGCTCTTCAGTAAAGTACGATTGCACAAACGCAATGTCTTACTGCGCATTTGCAGATCGCTAGGAGAAGTTATAAAAAGAATATTTTTCGAAAACAGTAATTCACCTTGTTCTGGCATCCAAAATGAAAGAACTAGTTTCGATTAGTAGTAAATCGATAATATTCTTCTGTAACCTTTATCTTACCCTGAAAAATATTTCTTAAAAATTTCATATTTTCCATGAATTTAATGCTACAGTCTTGTTTTCACCAGATTTAAGAAGGCTTTAGTTCATTTTTACTGTGTTTGTACGGTTAGGTATATGACGTGACTTTTGCATATCTTTTGAATCAATTTGCTTCAACTTGTTACTGTGTATAATTTTGTTTCGCCATCGGCCGATCTTTCATGATGACTTCAAGGCCTTCCTATGTTAATAGTCTTGATAATTCTATATTTTGCGCCATTTTGTGCATAGTTATTCCGATCTTGTTTGTCGGAACAAACTTGTTAAGCTCGGTTATTTGGCTGACTGCTAGTAACCACGATTTGTTCTTGTTATAAAATGAGTAGGCCATTATATATATATATATAGGTATATATATATATATATATATATATATATGCGTATCAGTATTTGTATAAAAGAACAAGTGTCGTGTTTCCCACTAAAAATATTACAAAATCACCCAAATGATAGCCTAAAGATTATTTAAATCAAGTTTGCGATTTTGAGATAAGCACCAATCCTATCTAATCCGGCACACAGCATAGATAAACTGCCGTTAGACACACGCACTGGTGCGTTTTGACCTTCTGTAGTCGTCATCAGAGCACAAAATACTGCCTAACGAGGATTAAATCACAATGCGTATATAAAATATGGAAATTCATATATACGACGGTCTCCCTTAGAAGTCACGCGTACATTCTACGTGACTGGAAATGTCAGAACTTCATTTTCTAATTTGTATAATTTTTTTTCGTGCTGCGAAAATGTCATTTTCGTGAATGAAGTCAAATTGAGCATCCGATATTTTCAGTCATGCACTATGAATGCGAGTTTACTAGGGGTGAGAGCAGTATGTTTTATTTCCATGTCTTAAACATGAATTGTGGGTTGATAAACATT
Organism: Eudiplozoon nipponicum; assembly: GCA_029291075.1. Lineage (NCBI taxonomy): Eukaryota > Metazoa > Platyhelminthes > Monogenea > Mazocraeidea > Diplozoidae > Eudiplozoon > Eudiplozoon nipponicum. The sequence continues at coordinate 44,566 of JAQBSW010000358.1, forward strand.
GGCCAGTTTACCGTTCCGTTCTGAAAATAATAATGAAAGGTTGAAACACGCCAGTACTTGCCAATAATGGTTATTTTTATCCCGTGCGACAGGCCTGTTGCAATGAAATTGGTGTTTATCTCAAGCTATAAAACCTGATTTTTAAAAATTTTATCGCTCCAAGCGCAATCAATGATTATTTAATAATAAGAAATATTTTACGCGAGATATGCTGACATGTAACGGTGTTCAGTGTATTTGTGAAATTTGCGACACGGTTTCCATTTGATTCCACACAAATGAATGGTTTTTCGTACAATTTTCTCTGATAAATATGCACGTTATGAAACAATAAACGTGCAAAATATAAGGTATAAACCGAGCAATGCCAAATTATATTTTACCACAAGTGTGGACACTTAACATTGTTAAACATTATCGATTGCTAAACCACAAAGCGCGGCATAAAATAAAGTTAATCAGATTTCAAGTGCACGTTAATCCCATGATACTTGTTCTTATTAACAGAAAAGAATCTTAAGTGTATGAATTTTAAAAAAGGAAATATACCTGAGAATTGTAAATTTGGTCATTTACTATGATAACCCTCGAATAATATAGAACTAATGGGAAGTGAGTTGGGATGTTTTAATTTAAAATGTGCTAGAAATACCGGTTACCAAAAGTAAAACGTCGAACATTGCGAGAACAAATATTTGAATTTTATCAAGTATCGTTCTGAATTATGAAAGGGTTGAGATTTTCACGCTTGATTCCAACAAAGGAAAACGTCATCAAATATTTCGATAAATATCAGAGAAAAACTTCTCTATCCAACGCAAATTGACTAATTAAAATTTGTCTAATTATCTTCTTGTACCCGAGATTTAGAGGTGGCATTAACACGAAAAAGCATTTTAATGCCATTTAAACGAGTGTTAAAATTGTCTACATTGGATAGATACAAAACTGATGTGCAAAATTTAGAGGAATAATTTTTTACCTTAATTTTGGCTTAAATCTCTTTTTTAAAAGAATTTTTAGTCAAGATCCAATTAAGGGAGAAAGTTAGACAAAGTAGCAGTCATTAATTCTTTAAATCAAGTTTGCGATCTTGAAGAAACACCAATCCCATTGTATTTAACCAGTCCTCCAACAACATAACAAAACTACCGCCAGTCGCAACGCACTGACGCCTTTCGACCTTCCATGATCATCATCAGAGTACGACGGCAAACTGACTATCGAGGATCAAACCGAATTGAATATATATGGAAATCAAATTTAGATATGCGGCTCTCACCTCTAGCAGTCTGGCATACATTAAACTTGACTGGAAATGTCGGCCGCACAATTTATATGCAGTCACGAGCATTAACTCTTTGCTGCTTTCGCCACATATACATATAAAGGCAATACAATTTAACAATAATTGATTGCGCGGGTTGTGGTAACAATGCTTTAAATCAAGTTTGCGAGCTTGAAGTAAACACCAATCTCATTGTATTAAACCAGTCGTCGAACAACATAACAAAACTACCGCCAGCCGCAACGCACTGACGCGTTTCGACCTTCCATGATCATCATCAGAGTACGACGGCAAACTGACTATCGAGGATCAAACCGCATTGAATATATATGGAAATCAAATTTAGATATGCAGCTCTCACCTCTAGCAGTCTCGCATACATTGAACTTGACTGGAAATTTCGGCTGCACAATTTCTATGCAGTCACGAACATTAATTGTTTGCAGCTTTCGCCACATATTATTGTTAAATTGTATTGCTTATATATGTATATACTTGGTGATAATATCTGTGGACACACAAATAGGCTGAAAAGTTGAAGTTTCATTTAATAAATTAGACGATCCAAATTGCCGTGTTGTAAAAAATACACGCTGTAACCGAAGAAGCATAAGTCAGAAAACTGACGGATATTATGACCAGAGGAAAGTGGCGTGTTTCTATTCTGCAAATGAATCACCTTTTTTGGCGTTGTCTTACGCGCAGCATGTGATTGCTCTATAACCAGATCAGATGGCGTGCTCCGCTATTGACGATTTGACGTCCAGTGAAATATGGGCATTTCATTTAAGTTGAATTACAATTTTTCGTGACTTTGGATTTGACTGTTTTCAACGCTCTGCTCTTTAAAAAAAAAAAGAACAAATTCCTCCGTGCGATACACAATTAGTTATGCAGAACAGTGAAACATTAATTGATTGCGCGGGTGGTGGTAAAAAATCGTTAAATCAAGTTTGCGAGCTTGAAGTAAACACCAATCCCATTGTATATATATACATATATATACATATATATACATATATATATATATATATATATATATATATATATATATATATATATATATATATATATATATATATATTGTTGTGGAGGAGGTGTTTTTATGTGCTCCATGCATATGGATATGTAGAAATAATTAACTGAGACCAATTCTTCCTTTAAGACCATTAGTGAGTCAAAAATTAAAATTTAAATAGAACTGTTTTGGAATGAGTTTATCACATTTTCTAGAATCTGCTATTGTGAGCATTGTACTGTGTGTGTGTGTGTGTGTGTGTGTGTGTGATTAGAGGCCTGATGATGGAACGGGAAATGCCGTTCCAAAACGTAGCCAGTCAACAAAGATTAGATCGCAACTCATTTCCAGTGGTCCGAACGATGTTGAAGCCTTCGGAATAAAGGGACAAATAGGCACCCAGCCTGATCTAAGACGAAACAGATGCGTACTTGAAGAAGGAGATCGACCAGATCTTTGCGAAACTGATAGTGCAATGCGACAACCCGCGAACACAAATCGTGGAGATTCAACATTATACAAAATTTTTGAACATGTATATTTTATAAGTAAATATTTCTTGTACATAAAAAAATTTTAATTTTTTTTGAAATGCGAGCTTTAATAAAATTTATTGTACCCTTCCTGTGTGCAAAAACAAAATGAAATTTTATCAGATACAAGAAATATTTCTTTCGCATAATCTCCTCAAATATATCTACAAATGAACATATATCTATATATAAATTGGAAAGCAAAACAAGATAGAAATATGTGAACATAGAGAGAGTGTGAAAAATAGAAACCAATCAAATTGCGTGCGTCACATCCAGTTCAAGCTCAATGCTTGTACGTGCTTCTTCTGCTTACATAAATCGGGCTGCAATTTGTTTATCCATAAGGCTTCGTATGTGGCTAGCTCCCTTTTGTTTTTGCATTTAGTAATTACTTTGAATGCTACGTCTGGAGAAAGTACGTGCGATGTTTCGATGATGTGTTGCGCAATAGCAGACGTGTATTCACCATTTGATTTAAAACAGGCGCTTAAGTTACAATGTTCTCTCATTCGAGTAATTAACCGTCTGGTCGATCGGCCTACGTAAGTTGATCGACAACTTGTGCATGTATATTGGTAAATAATATTTGATATCGACATTAACGGCTGTTTCTCTTTGATTGCTGGTAAAGGCAAGTGTGTTACCCTAAATAACACTCGTAGTTTGGCTGCATTAAATGTGCGTGTTAATGCTGCTTCAACTTTCTTTGTGCCATTCGGGAAACTGCATCCCCTTAAATGGGATGTTTAGGTAGACTGGCACAAAAGAAAGTTGAAGCAGCATTAACACGCACATTTAATGCAGCTAAACTACGAGTGTTATTTAGGGCAATACACTTGCTTTTACTAGCAATCAAGGAGAAACAGCCGTTAATGTCGATATCATATATTATTTATCAATATACATGCGCAAGTTGTCGCTCAACTTACGTAGGCCGATCGAATGAGAGAAAATTGTAACTTAAGCGCCTGTTTTAATTCAAATGGTGAATACACGTCTGCTATTGCACAACACATCATCGAAACATCGCACGTACTTTCTCCAGACGTAGCATTCAAAGTAATTACTAAATGCAAAAACAAAGGAAGGTAGCCACATACGAAGCCTTATGGATAAACAAATTGCAGCCGGATTTATGCATGCAGAAGAAGCACGTACAGGCATTGAGCTTCAACTGGATGTGACGCACGCAATTGATTGGATTCCGCTTTTCACACTCTCTCTATGTTCACATATTTATATCTTGTTTTGCTTTCCAATTTATATATAAAGATATGTTCATTAGTAGATATTTGAGGAGATTATGCGAAAGAAATATTTCTTGTATCTGATAAAATTTCTTTTTGTTTTTGCACACAGGAAGGGTACAATGAAATTGTAATTTCTTTTTTAACGAGAGGAAGTTGATAAATAATGTCAGTTTGACGTATTTCTTAATCGTGTATTTGACTTTCAGTTATTGATTAAATGTGTGCTTCCTTACAGATTAATGTTGTGCTCTTTTTATCTAACGAATTTTATAGTTTTCCGTTTGCATGCACAAAACATATAACCATAAAATATGCAAAAAAACCAATTTTCGGCAAAATTGAGAAGTTTTCTCTTAAATACCACATGAGCAGGTAGCATTTCTATGTGTTTTCAACCTTCCTTGATTATTTATAAAACATTTTACTACATAATCATTAAATAATCATCCCATCGATTGTGCTTCATAAAGACCATCTTTCTATTTTTGTGCGAATTGGCAAAAGTAATAACTTTTCACTGTATTTCGCCACACTCATTTTCTATTATATGAAAACTATTGGGTTCACTGCCAGTAGCATAACCCGTTATAATGTCGTGGCGTGAGTTGTAAATGCAAATAAATGATGGTTTCACCTGATTAACTGAAAGTAGATCTGAGTCTGATCATCCAACAGACAATTCTCGCATTCGTATTAGGCAGACTCATGTAGAATGACTTAATCTATGAGCTTGGTTCTAATACGTAGCCTTGTTTTGTAGGGATACCACCATTTACGCGAGACAACACAGTCCAAATCCTAATTAGAACACTATTTCTGAAAAAATCGGTTGCCTCTGTCTATGACATAAATTTAAACAAACCTATGCTTCGGCTTTTTAACTGGCCGTTATAGTTCTGTTTTATAGATATGCTGTTTTATTGATATTATCTATTTGCATTGGTACAAATTTGTTGTTACCTACTTTTCTTAGACTCAGCTACGTTGTTTATTGTAAGATCAACTAAACTTTCAAATACGTCATTATTTGTTATTTCGTTCAGTCATGCAAGATTTTTCAAAGGAATTTTTGCAAATTTTGCTTTATTTTAATCGGCAGTTTGAGTTATGAAATACATGCTTAATACGAAAATGATATACAAAATTCTATAAAATTTGAAGTCCTTAGTAAATATTGATAACTTTGCGCAAAATTGGTTTCCTTCAGTAGAAATTCTACAGAAACATTTATTATCGCGAATCTATCTTAGAAATTGCAAGAAATCGCGATCAGCTTTATTTATTATATATCCAAGAAACATATTGATTGTTTTTTTTATTTATGTTGCATTATACTGGAATCTTGTACCTTATGGCTTTGTAGATCCTCTGCTTTAACAAGAGTCTTAAGAGCAACTGTGAATAATCCAAGTTCAACCAAAAAATGGAGGGCCTTCGGACAGCGTTTTAAAGATATTTTCCTTATTAAAAATAATAAATATGCACTTATAATCGAAGAATAAAGTTTAGAAAATTTAGAGTAAAATTTCAATGTTCTATTTTTTGTATACATTCAGAAGAGGAACGTTCGTAGCTGCATTTTATTGATTCCCTTTTAGTGAATAATTTCTCTGTACTTCTCTGCTACTGCTGCAAATATTGGACTTCGAAAGTTTTGTTTAATAATGAACTTCCGTTTGAATATATATTCAATCGAAAATTAAACAACAGGCTTTGATAATAGCATAAATGTTGTTGAAAAATTACGGCATACGAGGAAAAACTACAGACCAAGTCAAATTATTAATCTCTGGAATACAATATAATGAAATATAGAAAATAAAATCTAATAGCATCAAAAAAGCGTTGACATTTGAGATGAAAAATTTAAGTCGCCAAAATGACAGACATGCAAATTCCTTTTAAGCAGTGCTCCAGATTTTTGCTGTCTAGGATGTCTAACCCTGATTAATCCTATAATACGAAATAAAAAAATCCGTAATTCGTTTAATTTAAAGGATATATAAAATAAAACGTTGATGAATTTCAAATTCAGATTGAAAATAGATATGTCTTCTAGAGCATACATATTTTGGAGGGATTAGAAATATCTTTCCCTAAAAATGCACAATAAAAAGTGCACCGAGACTGGTGCTAGATCGATTTTTCTGTTACCAATAGGATACCAAAACCCTGACTATATATCCTCTCGCAGATGAACAGCTGAAAAATTCAATTTTATCTTTATTCGTATGAGTCATTTTGTGTAAAATCTAATGAAGGAGAAAATTTAACTTGCACAACTTTTGAACTCATAGCATAATACATTTTCTATCGAGAAGAAGTGCTCGAAACATCCAATTCTCTAAGAAAGTAAACTTTTTCGTAAAATTGTATGCAATAATGCAGTGCAAGCAGTCAGTGCCCGCGTTATGCAAACCTGAAAAAAGCAGGCGAATAGATTTACTCAAAGATTATTCGACATCGATAAATTGATCAAGTTATTATGGTTGATAAAAGTAATCACAAATGATAATAACGAAAATAAATGCTGGAGTTTTTACATAAAAATAAACAATTTTGCAGGCTTACCGACCGAGCAACTAATCAACTTACGCGTGGTAAAATTGCCTAATAAATTTATTTGAATAGTTATTCGAAATGAAATTTATATGTAATTCTAAATTGGCATGCAGTACAACACTAAGTAGATTTGATTTGATGAAAAATGCCAATTCCTCTACGATGTAAGAACAGTTAAAAAAATTGTGAAATGTTAGCGAAAGAAAAGGTTCTATACGTTTTTCGTGTTCACTCAAAATACACTTAGAGAAAATGTATACATTAAATTAAATAAGCATGAACACATAAACAAGGATCAAATAATTTTGCAACAACCTGTCACTCAAACTATTTTTTTGTCTTCTTAGCTAGTTTAACGGTTGTCGTACTTTTAACTTCTCGTTATGCATTCCATTAGACAATAACAGATTTCAGCAGAGTGCGTATTGCAAAATAGCTTTTTATCTGTATGGTATTCAACACCTGATTGCAGACTTGCAATATACCATATTGCAAAACATTGCAAACGTATCACCTATTCCAATTACCTACCTCAGAGCCCTTTGCACTTAAGCTGTATAGTTTAAAATTAATTTATTTAAGAGATTTTCAGTTTTGAACAAATATTGCAACGATTTTGACAATACTGAAAGTTATGCAATTGCCTTACATTGGTTGTCATTAATTTTTGCATGCTATCTAGAAACGCATGACAGAATTGGGAATAAAATTTCTATGAATTTAATTTTACCGTAATATTGGGTTGTGTATCAATTCTTTAGCACGTGGAATCAAATTTTGATCAATATTGATTTTTCAAATATTTAGGAAACTGTTCGTTCAACTTTATCCAAATAATGTTTAGTATTGCATTGGAAAGTTAGGTACATGTAAAATTTCAGACAGACATATTATACTTTCTATACTTAAATCATCTAGATTGATCCGGTCAAATGTTATACATAATGTACGTAGTGAAAGTACATTATATCACGTAATGTTTTTTGGGTTGTGTGGGAATTAGAATGCTTAACTTAAAAATCATTATAATGGAAAGACAGCCTTGATTATGTTTTAGCAAAGTTTTTGTACCTCTATAATATTATTACAAATAAGTCCCACAAATTGGAAAAATAGACTGCGAGTGAAGCCGCAGAGCATGGTTGCAAATAGCATTTTCCAAAAAAGTAACGGAAGTAGACATTGCCACACATTTTTATAACAAAATACTAGCCAATTGGCTTGTTTTCCGTCGATAAACTGAGATTTCGTTAGGGGTTATAGTTTACAATGGCACACATATATCACCAATGTTCAGATATGACCAGAAGTATAAACTAAAGACAACATGAACGGAACGTATAATCTCGTGAACGTTCGTTTCGTGCTTAGTACGGACTCATCAGTAGGAGCCGCTATTACACTCTTTAATCACTATATATTTGGGCGAGGAATGTGGGAAAATAGGACGGCACAATCTCTTATACGAATGTGTAAACCTGCGGTAGTGAAGCTAACTTCATATAAAGTTTTCGACAATGCGACTTCAAAGCCATCTCTTTGTATATAATATATAATCCAAGTCTGGAAAGGTACGCAACACGAAATACACAATTGCATATATGTTATTTCTCTGCCACAACTGACTCCCACGAAATGTGGCAAATGATATCGATCAAGGCCAGATTGCATGGATTTGCAGCAGTACCAGGTGTTAAGAAATTATTGTAATTCTCAATTTAGGTGAACTTTAGCATACATTGAAATTCATTGTGTTGGTACCATGTACTGACTCGGCAACCATAGTGTTGGTACCATGTACATTTTCGGTACCATAATGTTGGTATCGGGTACTGACACAATAGCCATAGTGTTGGTACCCTTTACAGACTCGGTATATATATTATATATAGTGAGTTGGCTTTGAAGTCGCATTGTCGAAGACTTTATATGAAGTTAGCTTCACTATTGCAGGTTTACACATTCGTATAGGAGATTGTACCGTCCTATTTTCCCACATTCCTCACCCAAATATATAGTGGGTAAAGGGCGTAATGCCGGCTCCTACTGATGAGTCGCCAGTAAGCACGAAACGAATGTGCACGAGATTATACTTTCCGTTCATGCTGTCTTTGGTTTATCCTTCTGGTCATATTTCAACTAATTTGTTACTAGGTGCGCAACACCTAATACACATAATACGCAAACATATTAGTTGTCGGCCACAAAAACTATCTAACTGTTATACATCTGCTTTTTTTATACATTCTGAAATGTTATGCTACAAATGAGCTCCAAAAAATATTTTTGTCTTTATGCAGAAAATTTATTCAAGCGCAGAATACTACGTTGTAATGGATGTATGCATTGAACAACAATTAACAGAAGGCGAAAACGCTGTCGTAAATGACATCTCCCGCACAGTGGAGTCCTTTTCATATCTTGCTACGAAAAACACCCGGAAATCTGTTTTGCTTTAAATGAGAACTTTCTGAAACTTATATTCGTCTATTGCCGAGGTGTTCTCCAAATCAAGCTGCAGTTGTTCTACATTACATTTCTTGTTTGATCAGCTAGCCCTACACGCATAACGCTCTAAACGTCTATAGAATATGTTTAAATAGGCATTGTTGGATGGTATGATTGCACGTAGCTTGAATTTACATTTACGCCTAGCAGAATTTCATTTTTTCAAAAAACACCAGATTTGTGTATGCCATTCGAGTATTCACTGCTTATTTTATTAGTTGATTGTAATTTTATCGGATGGTGCAACCATATTAGAATGCAAATTAGCGTGTATATTTCATTTAGATGCGGACGGCTTCACTGATTTGTTGTCGTTGTTTATGCATCTTATTTTTCTTCAATAACTATTTCAAAATACTAATATTATTTCCATCAAAGTTGTTTTGAATATCACCAATTGTTAACAATAAAATTCCTCACAACATATTTACTTTACTTTGTAGGAAAATATTCGTAATAAATTTTATATTTTGGAATATTTAACATGCTGTCATAGCAATTGGGCTGTCCAGACCCTGTCTGCTTTCGGAATATTTAACCTCTTAATCTAACACCCTTAGCCGCACTGTCGATATATCACGGAAAGATAACACTTGACCCAGGATTTTCGCGCTCTTAATTAAACCGATCATGATTTCGCACACGATTACAACATTTAAACAGACCTTTTTTCTAAAACTTAACTACTGATTGTGGTGTATCACCGAACAGTGTCAAAGAGATTTGATTTAACGGTTGAAAAGGTTTTCTCCCGATGTAACATGAAAAAATCTGCTAGTTGACCCTCTAACGAGTTACCAGTTACCATGCGAAGAAGTAGCGCAAAACTTTTGACAATTGAACTTAAACTGGTGCGAATATTAAGATCAATTTTTAGGTACAAGGAATAAGAGTGTCTATCATCGACATGAGGAAATCCGTGCTATTGTCAACAAGGATGCTTTCTATTTGTATGTGTATGTCAAGAATAGCATCCTGTTACCCATGAAACTGTGAGATTTCCTTTCTTCAGAAAATCAAAGAAGGCGCTAACACAATTTTTTGACATTTAAATTTATTTAGGCAACCGGAACTTTTATTGTTGGCCTGCCATTTTGTGTTGTGAAGTAATGCACGTGGACATAATTAAATCTACTTTGTGTGCATTCGTCCGACCGTATTGGCTAGCTGAATGTGTGCTAAGACGAAATATTACGTAATCAACATCATTAAATGTTGTACCATCTGCTCTGTGTGAATTATCTAACCTGCATGTTTTGTAGCACGATATATTCACTAATTAGTTGACTCTGACTTGACATTATTAATTTGGCATGATTGTAATTTGTGTTCATTATTACGATCTGATTAGTATAATCAATTCATTAAATCAAGTTTTCGATATTGAAGTAAAAACCAATTCCATTGTCTTTACCAGTCGTCGAACGACAGCACAACTACCATCAGTAACACGTACTGACACGTTTCGACCTTCCATATTCATCATGAGAGTACGACAGCAAACCGACCAGACGGGGTCAAACTCCAATGCATGTATATGGAAAATAATATTAGATATGCGTCTCTCACTTCTAGTAGTCTCGCATGCATTGTACTTGACTGGAAATGTCGGCTGCAAAATTTCCAATAAGTCACGAACCCTAGCGGTTTCCTTTGCGGTTTGACCCTCGCTAGTCAGTTTGTCGTCGTGCTCTGACGGTGATCATGGAAGGTCGAAACGCGTCAGTGCGTGCGACTGGCCATAGTTTTGCTATGTTGTTTGACGACTGGTCAAATACAATGGGATTGGTATTTACTTCAAGCTCGCAAACTTGATTTAAAGAATTGTTACCCCCACCCGTGCAATCATTGATTGTTTTATTGTTTTACCAATATAATCAGTTTTATGCAAAATGTTAGCGCCTGTACATTTGTCTGGCTTCATCTATTGCATTTTATGACCCTCTTTACCTTTACCGCAAAATATATGTACACTAGTTTTATTAGAGTGAGTCATTTATATCTTTTTAAACTAATTCTAAAAAAACAGTTTACAAATAAGAAGAGGGCAAATTTCTTTTACTTCTGCCATTATTAATATAATATCGTTATATACAACCCCAGTGCGGAGACGTTTCATACGACTCTCGCACGGTTCTTATCGTATGGTTATGTGCAACATCTAGGACTAAGCGACCATATGTTTTTTTGTCGTCTATTATAACATAACTCGTTCATACCTAAGCAAACGTGTGTGAGTTCCTGGGCATTTATTTGTTGCTGTGCAATCTCCTGAGCAGGGTTTTACTTTCTTTTTACAGCATTCACGACAGAGCAAGTAACAACAGTCTTTACTGCCAAATGTCGCAGAAATGAATCCAACTGATGTGTGGTTCCGACGCTGCAATATGATGATCAATATTGGCAAGTACCAGCACCTTTCCTCTATTTTCTTTCTTTGCCAGTCGTCTTAACATTTTCTTAAATACATTCGTCGATGTGGAGCAACTGAATTCGTGGAATATTTGCAGAATTTGATTGGTTTTAATGCACTGCATAAAAATCGCTAAATCTTGTAGTCGTCATAATATACGTACTTAAGTGAAATTAAAAGATTAAACTCCAATCTTAGCGAAGTTGACTTTTGGATTTTGAAATCATATTATAGTTAATGCCAAATGGTGGCTGTGCTCAAAAGAAATTATAGGAAAAATGGCAAGAGCCAAAGGGTCACATCGCTTTAGATTTGAAAAGACGTATTATATATTGTGCGTCTGGGATGTAACTTAACGTGGACGCACAGAGAATAATTTGCCTTTACCAAATTATATGCACGCACAACTGTGCAATGTGGTGGAAATATTTGTTGGAAGATCTGCTACTACACAGCATGTTCTTGATTGACAAAATAGCTTTATTATTTAAATAACGTTTGCGAGCTACATATCCACACCAACCCGATTTTATTTCACCAGCCGCACGAAATAGCAAAACAATCGTCATTCACACGTACTGACACGTTTCAACCGTCCATGATCACCGTGGGACCACGCCGGCTAACTGACCAACGAGGAGCAAACTGAAATGCTTATCTAGGCAAAATGAAATTAGACATGCGGCTCTCACATCTAGTTGTGTCGCATAATCTTTACTTGACTGATAGTGTCTGCTAAATAAGTTCTATGCAGTCACGAAAATGAATTTAATGCAGATTTCGCCACGTATGTATAAGTTATGTAATTAAACGATCACTAATCGCACGGGTTGTGGTAGAATTATTTAAGTTTGCGAGCTTGATGCAAACAACAATTCTATGTTTGAAACGCTGCTGGAAAAGTTGCCATTACACAAAATGATCCTAATTGTCAAAATGGCTATTTTATATTGATTAACATAAAAACATAAAGGCGAGAAATCCGTTACTTTCACTTAATTTTTGATCCATTTCTATAAGCGGACAAAAACGCTAATACTAACATTGAGATTTATCTGAAGCGCAATGCTTTATTCCATTTCAATAATGACATGCTAAATTAACAGGGTTTTTTTCAATTTATAATAATCAACATAAATTCCCTTAGATTTTACAAGATCTTGTATTCCTCCATGTATTAAGCCACCAAAATATGTAGAATATTCTCGCAAGTTTAGAAAAATAAAAATACAATGACCTTTTCAGGTTAACATATTTAGCAACTGTTCAAAAATGATAATGAATTTTAATATTTTTAATTCAGAAGTTAAAAGGAAATGATTTAATTTAACCGTCTTCAATTTTTGGAGTTTTGATAACAAATAATAAAATCTATTTTAATATCATAATTTAAACACCAATCCCATTTTGAGTCAGTCGCAAAACAGCAAATAAACCAGAATTTACAATATTGGCCTCTGTTGTATATTTTAATCCTAAAAAGATCACGTCCTACAGCTAACCAACGAGATCAAAACACTATGGTTATATTGTCATAAAAATTTGATTGGATTTGAAGCGACAGCGATAAAATTGTAATTAAATTGCTTCATTAAAAATTGTGCAGTTGCTATTGTAGTGAACTACAATGTATGAGAGGTTTGATGTCCTAATTTAAGATTTTCAAAGCATTATATAAATTAAGATTTGAATTCAATTCATCAAAGTTTTCACGTGCTTCAATGAGGAAAACGGGCAGACGGACCCCCTTAGTACGAGCGATTGACGTTAGTTTTTAAATGAGTTGCGACGGCCTGAAGTTGGGAATCATGCTAATCGTCAGACTGCAAACTACATTTGACCTCGTTTCGAATTAGTAACACTGATTATGGCGAAAAGATTGTTTCAAAATTACTGATGGAGACACTTCTAAGGGTTATCCTTTAAATTCTCTATGAGAATTGTTTATTATTACTTAATTTCATAGATTTGCATTGATAGAATGAATATTTCACAACTTATATGGATAAGTTTGAATTTATTGACATTGATATTTCTTAATTTACAAATAAGAACTGTCAAAAGATACAGAAAACTTTCTTCAAAAATGATAAGCAGGTAATTTTACACTCATATATATATATATATATATATATATATATATATATATATATATATATACATGCAAACACGCACACCCAAAAACCCAAACGTGCATACACACTCACCAACCAGTCAAAACAAGAAACAGAAGTAAAAGCGAGTCAGATTTGTTACCACTAGCATAATCAGTTGAAAACCCAGAATGTATATAAATGAATGATTGTAGAGCGATGATTAGTATTCACGAAATATATATATATATATATATATATATATATATATATATACATAAATTAGTGGGAGGCTTGGATAACTGAAATTTTGTTAATAAGCTGTAATTTTTCAATTAAAACCCTATAAATTGTGTCAGAATTATCAATGTGCAAATTAATGAAACCCTTCGCTTGACTAGCGTATAAAGTTAGTTCACATTTCTGTAGTAAGTATTCCGTAAATCTATCAGATATTAACAGACATGGCTTTTAATTTAATTTAAGAATGGACTTGACAATTTTCAGTCCATTTATTTCGGCCCAATTTATAGCTTTTATGTTTGGTATCTACAGTTGAGTTTCAGACTAATAAATACACGTTTTAATATTTACTAAATAGGAGCCTAATTGCAACACAACGTGATAAATGCCGAGTTACTGACCCTGTCGAGACAATTCGAGCAGTTGTCTATATTAGTACCAAACAAGGACAAAACCGGTCTTGTTGAATAATATATGCGAGATTCCAAGAGGTGAGAATCGTACATCTGATTTTCCATATCTTATTTATGCGTTTAATTTTAGCCTACATTGGTCAGTTTTTTGTCGTGCTCTAATGGTAGCCATGGAAAGTTAGAAACACGCCGGTAAACGTGACTTACGCCAGTTTTAGCATGTTTTGTGGCTAATTAAATAAAATAGGTTTGCTATTTATTTTAATTAATTGTAACCACCAGCAAGAAATTAATGCTGGCTACATTGTATACCTTGTTACGGAGTGCTCTATGCTAGATAAATTTCATATCTTAGCATTAATCTTTAATTAATTTGCCTCCTCATTTGATTGTACGCACATATTTATGTGCCAAATTATACTCAAACGCATCTACATAATTAAATGTATTCTTAGGTGCAAACAAAACCACACACACGCATACTCACACAAAAAATATCGCTACCCTAATTACATGGTGGTCATGACCAACTATGTATTTTATAAATTATGAAAAACAATTTAAATAGAGGTGTTAATGTACTTAAAACACAACTTTTACTAGCGATTATTTATTTAGCTATTTTATCACAATTCAGACAGTCTTAACGTTGATTTAACCATCTCTATTTTTAATGGCACGATTTGTTTATAAGTATATTTTCGGGGTAAACCACAGCTCACATAACATGGGGGCCACAATTCTTCAATTATAGTTTCGGCCTTATTAGCACTCCAGCAGCTAATACTATAATTGCCAACAGCACGATTTGAACCACGAGGCGTTTGTTCCTGAATCATGAGGCTTATCAACTACGAAGCTCAAGCCGCGCATCGCGAGTACTGTTCAAGAATATAACACCTTTTATTGTCTTCAGTCTTCCCATTAGGTGCATCCCATTTGGTAGTTTCTAACTTTAAAACAAAAGTAGACGAATATTAACTCTATGCAAAGGAAAGCGATGATTTGGGAATTCTAAATGGCTTCATATAAAGTTGTGAAAAATCAATTTTATTGGCGATAAAATAAAAAAAACAATAAAAATGAGAGAAAGAATCAATCAGAAATAGACAAGATAAAGAATAAATAAACGAAAGAGACAATAGTTACGATAAATATGTGATATTCAATTATTAACTTTCAGACAGACAACTAATGAATAATCAGAATAATATTAAAAAATAAATTTATAATATATATGGAGATGCATTGTGAAATATAGAAATATAAAGCAACAAGTTTAATCTATAAATCAAAGTAGAAGAAAAGCCAACGAGAAGAGTACGGTCACGTGTTGCAAAAGCAAGTATTTGAAATAGGATAATAAAAAGATAGTTATACGAATAAAGCAGAAATAATGGTAAAATGATAATATTGCTAGCCAAATAATTTTGAAAGATATGCAACCACCTTGTTATTACATGTTGTAAGTGTGTTCGAAGTTAAACATAGATGTTAGAATTTAACATGTTAGCTAGTAATTGAAGGGTGTTTGCGAATCGTTTCTCATTATACACTTAACTAGAAATAGCGTTTTATTTCATTGTCCATTATTACATGAGATTCTAGGAGTAATGATTTTTGAACTGCCATAACATTGATGATATCCAATCCAGATTTTATTTTAATAGATTCCTTGGGTAATCTCATCATACATTTGTTTTGGATTAGTTATATTTGTTTTCATCCTCCTTTATTGTTGGAATGATCGTTTTCCTCTGAGTTATGCGCCAGATATTAAAAAAATAGCCAGCGGACATTGTTGAAATTGCATTTGCGAAGAGCAAAACCAATGGATTTTTTCATCCTAATTAGGAGAAATGGCAAAATAAATTGCGACGGAAAAACTTCCCTGACTGTTATTTTCTTATACACGCCTGAAAAACGAATCAGCATACAAAAGTAGAATAACATTTTCATAGAATGAATTGAGTAATTGAGGCTTTAGCAATATCGTTTAAAGATTTTATAACTCAATCAAACAATCTCTCATAAATATTTCCTTAGCGTGGATCTAACACCGAAAATCGATAACAAATAGGCAGCCCGAATTAACTTGTGTTGGGATATACTGCAACAAAATAATTGATTAAATTCATGAATTACAAAATAAAACTCTTCGGTCTTCCCAGTATTTACATTTGATTATTTACCTACCAATTGATTAAGTCTAGTTGATAAATTTGTCAATTTCCATTTATAAATTTAAAGACTGACATCACTATGAGAAAATGATACATATAACACTGCTACACAATAATGAAAAGGCATATCTCGAGAAGAAATAATAATCTAAAAAAGGCATACGTTCGTATTTTCACCTAGGATTAGCAGGAGAATAAAAGAAATACAATATCTAGTTTCCAATGTGACGAAAATAAGTTTGGCTATGAATCGTTTTGTAAAATGAACTCGCCAAAAATTATCACTAATGACGAAGTAACAGGTTTTCCATCATGTAAATGTGTCGAGCTTAGAAAATTCGTACATTTAGAGACTGTGACCTTCAAGTTAGGAAGTAACTGAAAGCTAAACGTACACTCTGCATCGCTTTCAATGGCGGATTTAAACACCAGATTATTCCTCAACAGTTCCGCAATACTCAATGCGCTGAAAACCGAGGAGGACGATAGAAATAATAGCCGAGCCTCAGTCATTAATTAAAATATAATATAATTATAATTATTTAAAACTCGGTATATATATATATATATATATATGTATATATACATATATATATATATATATATATATATATATTCTTTTGAAATGCGAGCTTTAATAAAATTCATTGTACCCTTCCTGTGTGCAAAAAAAAAGAAATTTTATCAGATACAAGAAATATTTCTTTCGCATAATCTCCTCAAATATCTACTAATGAACATATCTTTATATATAAATTGGAAAGCAAAACAAGATAGAAATATGTGAACATAGAGAGAGTGTGAAAAACGGAAACCAATCAATTGCGTGCGTCACATCCAGTTCAAGCTCAATGCCTGTACATGCTTCTTCTGCTTGCATAAATCCGGCTGCAATTTGTTTATCCATAAGGCTTCGTATGTGGCTAGCTCCCTTTTGTTTTTGCATTTAGTAATTACTTTGAATGCTACGTCTGGAGAACATACCTGCGATGTTTCGATGATGTGTTGCGCAATAGCAGACGTGTATTCACCATTTGATTTAAAACAGGCGTTTAAGTTACAATGTTCTCTCATTCGAGTAATTAACCGTCTGGTCGATCGGCCTACGTAAGTTGATCGACAACTTGCGCATGCATATTGGTAAATAATCTTTGATATCGACATTAAAAGCTGTTTCTCTTTGATTGCTGCCAAAGGCAAGTGTGTTGAGAAACAACCGTTAATGTCGATATCAAATATTATTTACCAATATACATGTGCACGATGTCAACCAAATTACGTAGGCCGATCGACCAGACGGTTTATTACTCGATTGAGAGAACATTGTAACTTTTTGATTTTGCACAAAAAAGGGTACAATGAAAAAAAAAAAATATATATATATATATATATATATATATATATATATATTCATAGTGTTGGCTTTTTATACGCTTTGTCGAAGACTTTACATGAAATTAGCTCCAGTTTTGTTTATATAAACATTTGTTTGGGAGTATTTATCGTCCAATTGACCAAATATATAATGAGTTTAGGGCGTAGTAACGGCTCCTATTTATGAGTCGCTAGTTAACACGAAATGTGCACATGCGATCTTACCTTTCGTTCATGCCGACTTTGGTTTCAACTTCTGGTTTTAATTAAATTATTTTGTTAATAGATGCGTAACACTTAATACACAATTATATATATATATATTTATTTTTTTTTATTTTATTTTTTCTTCTCCGCAACGAACAGTATCTAACTTTTATATATTTAATTGACTGATGTCATGATAGCTGTAAAACGTGATAACTTATATCGACCAATTCCAGAGTGTCTGGATTTGCTAGAGTAGCAGGTGTTCAGTCTTAGATGTAAAATTTAGCACATCTTGAAATCCATTTTATTGGTACCATGAACCGATTCGGTAACCATAGTTTTGGTACCATGTACCGACTTTGCAACCGTAGTATTGGTACCATTTTCAGACTAGACAACCATAGTGTTGATGCTCTTTACAGGTTCGGTATCAATTATATATTGTGAGCTGGCTTTGAAGTCGCAATTCGAAGACCTTACATGACGTAAAATCCATTACTGTTTGAATGCTCTTTGTATAGGAAATTGTAAAGTCCAGTTGTCCCACATTCCTACACCAAATATATAGTGGGCCTAGAGTGTAGTACGAAACGAATGTGTGCATTCATGGTGACTTTGACAAATCCATCTGGTCGTATCTGAGCCCATATGTAACGGGTTCGCAAAATAATTCATTGGTTTTGTCTGTCGTCCATGCGAATATAACTTGATATTTTGGTACATAACAACGAGATATCTCGGCGTTGGGTGCCATATGAAACCATTTCTGTCACGATTGAATTTGCATGGCATGATGGAAGATATTCTTAGTTACCTCCAGCAATTCACTACATGTCAGTCTTATAAATCACAGAAATGTAAAAGGATCAACCCTATTACACTCAATATCACAGCACGGAATCAATTTTTGCTCACCGACTCTTTGAGTTCACTGCCTGTGGAGCGTGATGTGTCGGCATATGCGTTCTGTGTTTTGGATAAATTAAACCGATGGGTTAACTGTGTCATTTTGAAGCTACCAACAACCGAAAAATATAAGGCGTTGAGAAAGACACTGGTTTAGACAATTTTGTGCATCACATGTTATCCTTCCCACTACAGTGTTCAGTTCATGTTGCAGAACTTAAAATAAATTGTGGAATTGTCTTGAGATAGAGCAATTCTAAGCTGTCAATTATAACACCTAGACTAACATGGCGGCTGAGTGTGCGATATTTCTGTCTCGAGGACTCTTGTTTCTGACAAAACATTGTACATATCGTCGAGCGGGCCATGCAAATTATAGTGTCAACAGCTATATGCATTGCTTCGACACATATTGCCAATGGAGTGCAGACACGTCGGTCATGTGAAATCGTGGCTGGAGGTGTCGGAGCAAATGATCTCTTTTTCAGGAGCATCTAAAGCAGCAAACTCAGGATGAGCGGGGTAACCAGCAACGCGCCGACTTAGACGCATCTATCTATCTACCAAATACTACGTCAATAAGGTTGAAATAGCGTTCACGTCACTACACCCTGTCAATGGTGGTCCGTATCGGATGTAAAATGATTGGGTAGAGCAAAACGTCATTTTTAGCAAAATGCTCAGTGCTGTGTCATCCGATCGATTAAGCTAGGTGCCATGGCAATCTCCTGGCAATCAAGGATATGCTGCAAGGCCAAACATTGAGGCTGATAATGTACGGCTGATTCCATTTATGGCGGATTTGATTGCCAGAGAGCAACTATCAGAAGCGCAACACCCAAAACGCTAGAGGCATCAGCCGAGTCTCAGGAAGCAATAAAAAACTTTATTTTAATTTTTTTTGTTATATATATATATATATATATATATATATATATATATATATATATATATATATATATATATATATAATTATACATAATAAATTTGGTGCCGAGTTAAAATGGTTTCGGATTTTCCCATAGTAGGGTTGGTCCAGATGTAGCGGGCCAGATGTAAAGCTTCACCAAAGAGTTTCAAAATATTACGCTTTATCCTGATGAAATAATGCTTGCTATCACTGAGGAAATTTGCATAAGAGAAAAATCTCACGTAACAAAACACGTTTCTAGCATTAAAACTTATCAACATGAAAACAAGCAAATTGTGGCATTCTAGCTGCATAACAAGTAACAATTAATAGCCGCAATTATGATTGGACTTAAGTGAACCTGGTGCGGTAGACAGCCATGAAGTATCTGCCTGAGTGATGTTATCGATTAAAGAATAAACAGTTCTATTTATGCAGCCAGACAGGTCAGCGTAATGCACTAATACTGTTGTATGAGGAAGATTATCATTGACGAAATTGCGATTTTCAGGTACCTAGCCTTATCAGTTATCCACTTATGCAGTGCTACGTAAAGGGATACTAACTATTGATTTTACGTTATTTAAGGCTCTGGCCCTTGAAAATGTACTATTTGCCATCTATTTCGGCTATTTATACGCTCTAGCAGGCAAAAGACAATTTTTTAAATATATATATATATATTTAACATTAAAAAAAATAGAAATTTAACTTTAACGCTAGTTGAATAAACTACTTACTCAAAAACAGAGACAAAAGTTGACAAACTATTGAATACTAGATTGCACACAAACATGGAAAGGAAAACGTTATGAGCTATACACATCTTCATTCCTTCGCTCACCTTCTGTACATTTTCGTGCTCTATATTCCAAACAAACATAAAGTCATACCGCGTTTTGCTTTTTATGTGACGTGGCTTTAAAATTCTTAAAGTTTGTATTTTGATAATTTTACAGTGTAAATTAAGTAGACGCAACTGTTCCGGAGTTGGTGACAATAGGTTAAATAAAATGACTTGACATGAAATGAACATGAATAAATTCTTTAAACGCGTCGTAAAACTGTTAAGTTATCCGCAAGTACACTCATTATCGCGCTGCGTCCTATCTTCGCCAACACAAACTTTAAGACTTTGGCCACCATAATACGTTGTCTATTTTACATTGACGATGACAAAGAAAGGAGCCTTATAAGACCGAAACGCAGGAAACAAAATTTGACAGAAATATTGTACTATATCTGCTTCATAGTTTAAAAGGAAAGAGAAAACCTTTGCTGGGAAATATAAAAAGGCGCAGTTTCAAAATAAACATATATGTTAAGCATCTTGCTTGCTAATCAAATGAGAAAGATTGCACGATTATACATGTCTGGTGTTTACGAAATTCCTTGTCGTAATTGTAATCCTGTGCTTGTTGGATAAAGTATTTTACTGATTAAAAATAGCAAGAGAAAAAATGAAACTGCATGAACTTATAGTCTCATTGATCAGCCAGATCTGGCTCGCCATTCATTAGGAGTTGGCAATACTAAAATCTAGAGGTATGTGAACGATTAGGAGCCTGCCCACGTAAACGTCTGACAAGATTATATAGATAATCATTCTAAAAACAACTGAAGTAGCTGTAATGAATGCTACATTGGTTGTGAAATCATTAGGTTTAATAATACTGTACTAGCAGAGGGTAGAAAACCGCTTTCGGAATGGGTTATACAAGAAATGGTAGGCACACGCTCTAAAATTAATGGAATATATGTGCGAAAATATTTGTGTTCATTAGGCTGTAACTCGCTTAAGTTTTTCGCTTTCTTTTTAATTAATCTTCTAAATTGTATCAGTTCATCGTGATTAACTCTTGTTACTAAATTTGAATTTTCTCTGTTTAAAACCCTTATAGAATTCTAATTCTATAATAAACTCAATTGTATTTGGTTTTAATTATGTTCTCTTGTTGTAATGCCTTCTTGCGTCAACATAAATTTTATTCTAAATAATCTAATATTTCGTTTATTTTTTTAATATTTTTAATAAATTACATTTTGTACTAGTTAGTTATGCTTTTATTATCTCTCTCCAATGCGTGCAGTGGGTTCTACTAGTTTGTCAATTAATATTAATCATTAGCTTAATTTATAATGTTTATTCACATAAACTGTCAAAGTATTACTCAATTATATAAGACACAGCTTCAATGTAGGCAATGCAGAAGTTCATGCCTAACATTTATAGAGAGGTTATCCTCTTTTTAGGCATAAAAATTGTTTACACTAATATTCACAGGCAAGCCAACGATGGAGCAATTATGATTTACAATTCTACAAATGAATATGAGCGTAAATAATTGATAAACGAATTCTCATTTAGACAGTTTTAGCTAGTGGTGGCGAACATCGTGTGTTGTTGAAAAAAGGAGTGTAGATTTTAAGAAAAGATTACCGGCGTTTTGATAAAAATACTAATCAATAAATATCAAGAAGTATTTTGGATGTATGCGATAGCCCTTTCATCAGGAAAGAAAGTTTACTAACAGGACTGTAAACTCATATCAGTTTTACTACGTGGTGAGGTTTATCAAAAACAGCTTTTTGTGTATCTCAAGTCAAAAAATAGTTTTTAGCACCAGCTACGCTATAAATAATTTCTTTTGCTATTTATTGAATAGATTCATAATAGGGTTTATGCTTAATTACCTCTTCCTTGTGTTTTACAAAAAACATCGCTTCTTTTGAGGAAGTAGATTGTCCAGCTGGCAAAAATTATTCGTTGGGTTTTTCTTTCAGCATTATGTGCCTGATTACATTTTGTGATTGATGCTTATCTCAAAACTGAATCTTGATTTTAGCATTTGTAATCAACAAATACACCAGAAGCGTCTGCTTAACATCATGGCAAAAATAGATGTTGGTTAATCCGAAATAAGTATGACCATGCATTTTTATAAATGGTGCAGCTGACTTTTCAATTATTTGCCAAATAAAAAATACAACTAGAGGTTATCGAAGTATGTCTAGTTTAAAATTATGGCTTGATCATATTTAGTTAGATTTTTCTTGTCCGTATTATTGCCGTGCAAATTTTAAACGCAGCACTATGTGGAAACAGCAGGTATTATTAAAATTTTGTGAAAGTATTTAAAATTCAAACGAGGTTATTATTTGAAGACTACTTACCTAATGCAAATCTATGCTAATACTAATATTGTGACTGACAATCGTTAAATTGAATAACATATATTAAATTGGCGAAATCTGTTAAACGTTAATATTGTAAGTGAAAAGAAATTGTGCCATCGACATTCAAATAAAAAGCAGATTATTACGATTACTTGAACGTAGAACCGCAACATTTATTTAATATACAGTACGTATTCACTGAAGGTTAATCTCTTTTTTCAGTTTGCCATGCAACCTTGAAGATGGCTATGGATGTTCCAAACGAGTCAGTCCGTATGACTGATGGTAGTCTCGAAATATTTTACTGTTGAATACAGTTTTTGCGGAGAACTAATAAGTATACAAGTATGTATTAGGTGTTGCGAACCTAGTAACAAATTAGTTCAGTTGTGACCAGAAGGATAAACCAAAGACAGCATGAACAAAAAGTAAAACATCATGCACATTCGTTTCGCGCTTACTAGCGACTCATCAGTAGGAGCCGGTATTATGCCCTTTAACCACTATATATTTGAGTGAGGAATGTGTACTGTTGCTTTCGAATTAGGATTGGTGATTAGCTTAACAATGCAAACTTGACTCAAATAATCTGTTTCATAAACATGTTTAGATTTAATTTTCTGTGTGCACCTTAATGCAAGCACAATCATTTTAATTTTAAAAATTAATAATAGTTCATTTACAATGCGAGCTTTAGTAAAATCCACAGTATGCTTTGCAAATTCAACGACAAAAATAATTGTTATCAGATATAGGAAGCGTTTTTCTCAGTTTCTCCTCAAGTATTTAAAAATGAACATATATATATATATATATATATATATATATATATATATATATATATATATATATTATACAAAGTATATTCGTTATTAGGAAGAAAATACATTAATAACAAAGTGGATAATGGCCATTTATTTTGAAACTAATAAACTTAACTTTACAATCTGTAATTTATAAACATCTTGGGATTTCATTTGATTATTTGGATGGAAACTTGTCTCACTCGGTTTTACTTCTATTTCTTGTTTGGACTGATTAGTAAGTCTATATGCATATGTGTCTCTGTGTGTGTCTGGTTTTATGTAGAGGTCTTGCTCGTTATATTGCAAAGTGATATCTGAAATCTATTCATTCATGTATTGATGGATAGAGAGTTAATTAACGTTTTGCATTGTTAAGCAAACATTGGTTGCGCGGACGGTGATAACAATTATTATAATCAAGGTTGCGATCTTGATATAAGCACCTGACCCATTAATTACTTAAATATGTCAGTATAAACTAAGAATTGTATAGTGTAGAAAAGGCAATTCATCCAGTAGACTGGTTTCGTCCTTATTGGGAACTCATCATGTACTGGCCAGAATTTGCCGCGGACAGGGCTCGAACCTGGGCACGTCTGCTTCGGAATCTGGTGCTCTAACCACTGGTGAG
This sequence comes from Eudiplozoon nipponicum, assembly GCA_029291075.1. Classification (NCBI taxonomy): domain Eukaryota; kingdom Metazoa; phylum Platyhelminthes; class Monogenea; order Mazocraeidea; family Diplozoidae; genus Eudiplozoon; species Eudiplozoon nipponicum. The sequence continues at coordinate 69,087 of JAQBSW010000358.1, forward strand.
TCTGTAACGGCAGAATGGCTCAGTGGTTAGAGCAACCAGATTGCGAAGCAGACGTGCCTCAAGTTCGAGTCCTGTCTGCGGCAAATTCTGGCCAGTACATGATGAGCTCCCAATAAGGACGAAACCAGTCTACTGGATGAATTGCCTTTTCTACACTACACAATTCTTAGTTTATACTGATATGTGTAAGTAATTAATGGGTTTTGCATTGATGGCTGGTACGTGTGTGAATGTTATTTTCCCGAGTGTTATTATTCGTTTCACCTACTTCCTCAATTTTATTCTCTCCAATCAGTAACAGCACAGGTTGCGCAGATTTTATCTTCTATAGTTTGTTGCAAATTCTATCGAATGTTTGTTGATTCTGATTGAGGGTGTGTTTGAACCTGCCTGGATGCTAGTAAATTGTTGTTGGGATTTGTGATTCGTGGCCAATCGATTCGAATACAATGTTCATGAACCTTTTTAATGTTTAGGCCGGGTGCTTGTTTTATATTAAGAGCTTCATAAATATATTCTAAAAATTTCTGATTTTGATTTGTGTATAATTAAGAAATTGGCCAGCAACAATTTACTAGCATCCAGGCAAGGACAAACACCCAGTCGACCAGACTCAACAAGCATTCGATCGGATTGGAAACAAACTGAAGAAGAATAAACATCTGCACATACGTTATCACAACCTATGTTAACAGATGCAGAAATTTTAAAACAATATGACCAGTCAACACCACAATCAGCACACCCTGCTCTGTTGCCAAGGGCAAAGAACCCAATTGAGGAACGAGGCGAATCGAAAAACGACGCATCGGGGAAAAACATTCGTACACGTAACAGCCAACAAAGCGAACAATTGGTTAACTCTCAATCCATCAATACAAGAATGACCAGATCTCAGACATTACTGCAATACAACGAGAAAGACCCCTAAACGAAAACAGACACATACGCATATACACTTACTAATCAGCCCAAACAAGAAATAGAAGTAAAAACGAGTCAGACTAGTTGCCACCCACATAATCAAATGAAAACCCAGAATTATTATTATCATAAGGTTGCGGTCTGATATAACATTCGACCCATTAATTTCTACATATGCCGCAGAACTGAGAATAGCAGTGCAGAAAAGGCAATTCATCCAGTAGACCGGTTTCGTCCTTATTGGGAACTCATCAAGTACTGAATTGCCTTTTCTGCACTATACAATTCTTAGTTTATACTGACATATGTAAGAAATTAATGGGTCAGGTGTTTATATCAAGACCGCAACCTTGATTATAATAATTGTTAATCACCACCCGCGCAACCAATGTTCGTTTAATTATATAGAAATCCCAGAATGTTTATAAATGACAGATTGGAAAGTGAAGTTTCGTAGTTTCTAAATAAATGGTCATTATACACTTTGTTATTAAAGTGTTTTTCTTCCCTAAAGAATATACTGTGTAATATTCAAAGGTAATTTTCATAATAAAGAATATTTATATGTATATATATATATATATATATATATATATATATATATATATATATATATATATTTATTTATTTATTTATTTCAAGGTAAGTTCATCAGAAAATATATATGGGAAGAGCGTGTGAAATAGTGCAACGACTAATAATTTATGTATATCACCTCCAGTTAAAGCTAAATGCCCGATCATAGTTCATCTACTTGCATAAATAAGGCTGCAATCTGTTTATAAACAACGCTTCATATGTTGCTAACTAATTTCCGTCATTGCATTTTGCACATATTTTATAGGCTACATCTGTAGAACATACGTTCGATGTTTTAATGACGTGTTGCGCAACCACACTTGTGTATTCACCATTAGATTTGGCACAAAAATTTCAATTGCAATATTATTTTGCTCTTGTTTTTAACTGTCTGAGTGATAGACCTATGTCAATTTGTCATCACTCCCTAATGTACATTGATAGATTATATTTGTGATCGATATTAACAGCTGTTATTACTTAATTTGTAGAAAAGGCAACTATTTAAGCTTAATTTAATTTTATTAAATGAAAAAGGAAAGGTTCTTGTATTTGATAAAAATAATTTTCTACATTTGCACATTAGAATGCTAATATTAATTTGATTAAAGCTCGAATTCCAAAAGAACCGTATTTTAGTAATATACACATGTCTTTGATATCGCAAAGGTCGCGTATCCCAGATCACTTACTGTCGGCTCTTACTGATGTGAAATCAGCGAGCACGTCGTGAGTGTGAAATTGGAAAATAATATTGGGTTGAAGCATTTGTATATATCCCTTTAAGCCAGCGTGATACTGAGTACACAAAACAAGCAAAATAAACGAGTTATTTTAGAACTTTGCAATCACAATGTGATAAATGATATCAATCAAGGACATAGTGAATGGATTTCCTGGAGTAAAAGGTGTGCAGGAATAGTTGTAGTTCTCATATTTTGTAAATGTCAGTATATATTAAATTTCATTATGTGTTGGTACCATGTACCGACTCGGCAACCATAGTGTTAGTACCATTTCGGCAACCATAGTGTTGGTTTCAGATACTGACACGATAGCCATATTGTTGCTACCCTTTACAGTTTTCGTATATAATACACAATTGCATATATATATATATATATTATTTCTCTGCAACAAACAGTGTCTAACTGCTATATATTTCATTGCATTTAATTAGTTTAAATTTTGATAATTTTCAGCAAATTCAATTTGACGCTCAACCAAATTGCTTTCGAATGCATTGCGCAATGTGAAGTAAGACACGACATTGAAATAAATAACTGAAAGTTCACTATGCCAGGCTACGGTAAAGTTACCGATTGTTTACAAAACGCAAAGGCGGCATAGATCGATTGACTTGAATTTATGCGATAGACAATTTGGCAACAGCACTTGAAAATATTCAAGGTGCTTTCTGGTAAATTTGACGTATTTACACTCGGTATAAAGCACATTTTCTAAATGAAATGACTAAATATATCCGATATATAATGCTTGTTGTGGAGAAATTATATATATATATATATGGATATAGATATATATATATATGCAATTGAGTATTTGGTGTTGACAACTAGTAACAAATTAGTTCAAATTGGTCCAGAAGTGATAATCAAGACGGCAGGAACGGAACGTATAATCTCGTGCGCATATACGTTTCGTGCTTAATAGATACTCATCAGTAGAAACCAGAATTACACAAGAGATTTTACATTTCGTTCATGCTGACTTTGGTCCATTCTTTTGGTTATATTTGAAATTATTTGTTACATGGCGCGCAAAACATAATACAAAATTGCATACATTTTAGTTTTCTACACCAAACAGGTATATATCTGTTATATATTTAATCGTCTGATGTTATGATTTACGCTAAAAGTGGTAACTAATATTGATCGAGGCCTGAGTTAATGGATTTTCTGGAGTAACAGGTGTTTAGAAGTAGTTTTAATTCTAAACTTTGGTGAAATATGGCTTACCTTGAAATCCCATGTGTTGGTACCAGTTACCGTCCCGGCAGCCATAGAGTTGATCCACGTAACAGGCTCGGTATTTATTGTATATAGTGAGCTGAATTTTAAGTCGCATTATCAAAGACTTCACACGAAGTTAACTCTATGACTGCATAGGAGATCTTACTGTCCAATTATCTAATATTCATTGACAAAATTTATACTGGGTATTAGGCAATAGTAACGATTCCTACAGATGAGTCGTCTGTAAGCATGAAACGACTGTAATCGTGTCATTAAAACTTTTCAAGGCTAAATTCTGGTTCATCCTTCCGGTCCTATTTTAACTAATTTTTGACTTCGGGCGCAACACCTAATTTATAATTGGATATATCCGTTATTTGTGTACGTCATTTGGTAACGACCTATCTGTGAATTTTAAATTCTGTTTATAATAATGCATTAAATGATATGCTAAATTATTTACATGCACTGAAATTTTCTAATGTTACATTCAAGCTGAGCGTTAAACAATAAATGCCAGTTTTGTTCAACAATTTCATGTTCATTTGAATAGCTATCTCGTAAAGAAAAAAATAAATAAACGGAAACTGTGTGTGACAGCGATGGTAAATGTTATTACATCAAGGATACGATCTTCATTTAAATACCAGTCCCATTATATGCATACATTTTTCAGTATAAACTAAGTATTTTATAATGAAGAACAGACAAGTCATCCAGTGGACCGGTTTCGTCCTTATTGGAAACTCTTCACGTACTGTTCGGAATTTGCGCGGACAGGGCTCGAACCTAAAGGAAAGGCTAGTCAAGATACAACAGTAGTATATAAATGAAAATGGTTTGTAGTTTGCCATAGGGAGGCTCATTGGTTAGAGAAACAGATTCCGAACGAGACACGCCCATGTTCGAGCCTTGTCAGTTACAAATTCTGGACAGAACGGGATGAGTTAATAATTAGGACAAAACCGGTCTGGTGGATGAGTTGTCTTCTTTACATTGGAAAATGCCTAGTTTATACTGATAAACAAAAAGAAGAACAACTGTCACTCACAATTAAATTCGCAAAGTATCAGGGTAAATAACGAAAGTCAGCATGAACGCAATGCGTACTCCCGTCGGCTATCGCGTTACGTGTTTGCTGGCGAGCTATGCATGCTACAACCGCATTACACATTTGTTCATGTCGAACTTGTTGTATGCATTGGTTCCAAGTGAACTAAGTTGGAACTATTCAAGCTGCGCAATTAAATTCGTGCAAATAGCTTCAATAAACACAAAATATTTTATAAAAATACCGTATATTTAGTCAAACTACCGCATAATAAGCCAGAGTAAATTTGCATGTGGTATGAAATGCTTTTAGTCTCTCTTGCCAGATTTCTTCTTCTATCATTAAACTCCTGTACTTGGTGCTGTCAGCAGTGTTTTTTCTTTAGATATACTGGTTTTTTAAGAAACGAAAAAATACCCGCTATTAGTAATTGAAAACCGGAACATAAATATTAGAGATTCTAGTAGAGTCTGCCATTTACGCTTAACTCAACGTTGGTACATATAGTGAAGATACTGGCTGGTACTTATGTTTTAAACAAGAATGTCATTATCGTCTCTTTGGATTTTACTTTATTCTTTCAAAATTCGATAGTGCTTATAATCGAAAAAGTTGGAATAACATATGTATAAGTCAGGTGTAATATGCAAATATACATGATAATTGATTTATTTTGATCTTTGAATAGACGAACATTTGTTTTGTCTGCCACAAATAGCTCATTTGCATATATAAGTTGTGCCTGACAGCTGTCCTAATAATTCGTGATTTCCATAGCAACCAATTATTATAATAAATCGGTATGCCTTGCAATCAATGTGAGTAAATACAACGTGCCTAACGCACAAATTAAATACTTCATTATTCTTTTAATCAGGCTATTCACTTGGCGTGTAAGGCAAGAAATTAAGACAAAGAATGTCTATAAATAGAAATTATTGCTTTACTAAGATCCTTGTAACGTCATTAAATCTTAGATTTTCTGAAGGATAGAATATTTCTTCCCGATAGTTCAACCATATTTTCACTTATAATGTCAGCATACAGATTGCTTAATTTGCATAAATTTTGTGCTAATCAGTGGAGCCATACTTCGCGTCCTGATATTTAATCGAGAGCATTAACATATTCGGAGGTAGGCATCAGGCAGAATTATGCCTTATAGAAGTCAAAGGAAAAAAAAATTCAGTCCTTCCATACACGTTTTGTTGTAGCCAGCAGGTTACCAATAGATGTCGACAATTAAGCCTTGTTTCAGTCGCTAACCTTGAGGCGGAAAACGTGAAACTGGATTTTTTAGGGCTGAAATGATTGCCGATGAATTACCTCGATTTTGTGGATGAATGAAGCAGCGAAGCGAAAAAATTTAGTGCTGTATACATAAGAAATTGATATTAAGAATATAACCACGGCTTCTGGGAGAAAAAGTTGATAAATTTTGTATTTTCATACAATTCAATTCCCAGCTGATTATTTTATTTCAGTTGATAGGTATGTGGGCGCAAAGTTATTTTGTAAATCGTAACTTTTAATCTCTATATATAAATTAACTTTGTCAAGTTATTAATTTTGAACCTCCAATAAGATTTCACTTTATTTATGAACCAACGAACATATCCAATTAACTCATAACAAAAATTTAATTGTCTATTTTAATAGGGATAAATAAATAAATTAATTAATTAATAAATAATTAGTGTGTAAAATGTGCGAACTCATATTTTGCATTAAATAAGTAAAATTGCAATAAAACCTTCATTCTCAAAAACCTAATAGAAAAACTGTCTCTACTTTTTCGATAACAGTATATCAAATTTATTCGGTGAACATTAATTATGTTTGATATAAAAAGTTTTGAAATTCAGCTTTTCAGACATTTTTAATTGTACCTTTTTTATTCATGAGTAATGTTGTGGTACAGTTGTCATGCCAACATTTAAAGACTTTTTGGCTATAGCTAGTGTGGTCGTTCAATTGCCGAAGAAGGCGGAAAAAATCTAGCGACAGATATCCCAGTTGAGAAAAAATTAACTGAATAGTGCCTTCATGTTGATTTCTGACGTGTAACAACTCAGGGACTGAAATCTCATTACTATTAGCTCCGCACACATTCAGACATATTTTGATGTCTTGACTAGGTTCTTAGAATTCCTAATTTTCTCTCATACTGGTTTCCCAACTATATGCTAACTCTTTATTTTATTGAGGTTGTTAAAACATTTTGCTATCTTATACATCTTTTGAAATTTTGTTGCGGTGTGTACACTTCAATCAATTCAATGCCGCGTTTTGCGTACGCGGGTAATAGCTGTACACGAGCAGTTACACAAAGATATATATATAAAGGTGTTACGATATTATATTTAGATATATATATGTATATAGATATAATGAATTATTTTAGTCATATGAGCAAATATTCTTATGCAATTATTTCTATTAACTTCGCATTGTGCTTACGATTAGTTTTTTGAAAAACGTTAGTTGTCCATACTATCTCTATCTTTCTCTCTTTAATCGTTCACCTAAGCGTCGCTATGACATTCACTCTCCATCCATCTACGTAAATTGCTGCTCCATATTTGAACTAATTTGTTGCTATGTGCGCAATACCTCATACACCATTGCATACATTAGATTTCCCGGCTTTAAATAAAACACAATATATGACATTCAAGGTTTTAGTTTTTTATCATTTTTGAATTTTGATTACCGTGACATAGTAGCAATACAGTTATAACAAATAACAAAAGGTTCGATACTGTCTCTCTCCCCTACAATATTCTGCATACGAGATGAGATTACGTATACCGGGAATTTGAGATAGGTGAGGTAATGATTGGTCTGCTAATTATAAATAGTTATATATTGAGTTTAGTTACTGAGACAAATTCTATGATTAAAATAGTGTTGAGTCAAATATATATAAATAGAATGGTTTTGGAACGAGGTTACCACATTTGCTTAAATCTGCTATTGTGATCAGTGTTGTGTTGCCTGATGATGGTGCTGGAAAGTAGGCACCGAAACGTCGCCAGTAAACAAAGATGTGATAGAACCGCATTTCCAGTTGAACAAAAGAAGAAGTCAACCCGATCAAAGACAAAACAAAATTGGAAAGTGTGATCATCCGGATCTTTGTGTAACTGCCCGTGTACAGCTATTACCCGCGTACGCAAAACGCGGCATTGAATTGATCTTATACATCTGTCAGGGCACACATGCTTCAGTGGTGATGAACAGTTGTGTGTCCAGAGGCACTGTCTTTTCAACCGTTTGATGGCAATATTAACGCAAAGGTTCTTTTCTAGCTTTAAAAGTTGACATTTCTTTTCCCCAAATATGTCATTCTTCACTCAAAGTTTTACCCTTAGATTGTGTTCATAGATTGCCAGACATCTATTTGCCAGCAAAATAACATTTCTCAAATTGTTTCGCACAAATGACACACTTAAAAAGGGGCTTTTGTCAAGCCAATTAATGATTGTGGTCAAAGGACTTTTAATAAGCCCTCATTTAGCTTCATAATTAATAGCTGGTCGGTTTCATCTGCATGTTGCTACTCTTAGTGCATTTTCTATACCTAGAGGTATAGTTGCTACATCCAAACAACAAAATTTCTCAAAAGTACAATTATTTCATAAACCAGGTATGCGAAGTGTCCTATTCATTAACGAACCTCTCTATAAAGTAGGCTTATATAGAAACTAGAGACGACCATCTTGCCTAGATCCATTTAAACGTGTGAAAATGAAGATAATATTTCACTTTCATAATTGCCCAATTTCTTCGAATTGATTAACATTTAACCATGTTGATATTCTCATTGTTTCATGGTTTGTAATTGGAAAGTATTAGTTCATACGCAAATTGATGTTAGGGCTGAGCGACCTCAAGAAGGATAAGTGTGGGGCTACGGGTTTCCCACAAACTGTGAAAGAGGACACGTTAACTAAATTGGAAAAAAACATGTGTAATCAATTCTTGTGCAATCATTGCTAGTTCTAATGAAAAGTGGATGAATGAAGCGAAACCTCGAAACTTTTAATGTTTGCGACTGCATAGAAATTTCACAGTCGACATTTCAGCCAACTTCAATATAGGTAATAATAATAAAGTTTGGAGTCGCATATTTTCCTCCAAAACAATTAAATGTGCATTGAAGTTTATTCTACCTTGATGTGTTTTCTATTGCGGTCAAATGGAAATAGGAGGCCGGTGCGAATCAGTAAGTACAACTGACATTGGGTTTTCACTTTAATGATATGGTTGAATATGTATATTCGTAAAATTCATTCAAAGATACGATGATAACTTGACTCTCCCAACTTTTACTCCTTTATCAACTTTATTAATGCTGTGGTATAAATTTACTTATGAAAGTAGCTTATTTGAGAAAAGTTAATGCTTTCTTCTGAACACCGCAAAATCGACTGAGACGTTTTTTACGGCTACAAACACTGAATTTAGTGTTTTTTAGGTGAATAGAGGAATACAGGTAAACACGTCCCGATTAAGGATGAATTATAAAATTCACTAAGAATATAAATGTATGGAAATTATCTTATCTAGATCAAATTCGGTGAATTGCCTTATAATTCACGTTATTCCATGTTTCAGTCGTAATTCTGAAGGCCAGAATGCACATTATAGTAGGTTTTTCTCATTTTAAATTATGATTTAAGAAAATTTATAAAACATTGAAGCTTTAAATAATTATACGCATCAAAAGCTTTGACGTGCTCGCGTTTATTTCGGCTTTTCAAGCGGTGGAGTAAATTGGAGTAGATGTAAATCAAACAGATGTTATAGCTTCTTTAAATCAAGTTTCCGAACTTGGTTTGATAAATAGTTCTCACCACTCGCGCAATCAAGTATTGATTAAGTAATAAACATTTCTACTCCTATTTGGGCAAAAGACCATTTTTTTTAAATGTCTGTAAGTTAAAGTTATGTGCCTGACAGCTTTAATTATGTCACCTAATAGGCTTAACTTAAGTATTAAATATATAGTTCGTATGAAATCACAAAGACATGCCCAAAGCAGCAGTCAAATACTTTTGTCCGATTTGCACCTATTATTTCTTGCTTACTGGCTTCTCATCAGTGGGCGCCGGAACTACGCCCAATCCATCTAGAAAATTTCTTAATCTGCACGAGAAAAACACATTGCATAAACTTTATATTTTTTTCGCATAAAAGCAATAATCGGCCCACATTTCTTTGTTGTTATTCGCAATTTAAAATCTTATCATACACTCACAATATATCATATATGGATACTGTAAATGATACAGATATCATGGATTTGACTACATATTTTTTACCTTCAGGTGTGCAGAAAACATCCACGTCAAGAGGATTCTGCATTTTGCCAGACACTTCCGGTTCTGTATGAACTTACATTTAACTGGTAATGAAATGTCTAACGCATATACGTATACATGTTAGATCTTGGCAAAATGAGTGTAATTTAAAAACTACCGTGAACTTTGTCCGAATCTCACTTTTCTCAATAGAGATGATTCTGTTACCCGTAGCACCCGAAGACAAAACAAATTTCTGACGACGAAATTAAATTCTATTTCAAAATATTTTCCTATCTTGAAGATTAATTTATATTAATGTATTCCGACGCTACTTAATAGAGGCAGTTCAAATGATTGCACTTAAACGATTTGAAAAATAAAATATTTGCCATCGTTTGAAAATGTGCCCAATGTCAATTTTAGCCCTAATTAACTTATTAAACGCTCAACTTTACCTGCATTACTTGCAATATAATCATATCAAAATAATGAAATGGATGCTGTGGCACTCTGAGTCCATTTACATTGGAAGAAGACATGAAAATAAAGCTACAATAAAATAACGAACCTGGCTTGGCATTCTCTACTAAAATGTCTCAAAATTTATATTAATAAAGTTTGGGTACTTTAGACAACAACTAATTTAACTCATAATAAATGACGGGAAAATAGATAAACTGCCATAAGTTCCACGTACTGATCGTTTTGATCTTCCTTGATCATCATCAGAGCAAAATGATAAAATTATTAACTAAGATAAAATCGAAATATGTACATAAATATTAAATACTGCTTGTTGAGAAATATAAATATATATATATACATATATATATATATAAATATATATATATATATATTTGACATTGTCTATTGTGTGTTGGGTACCTAGTAATTATTTAGTTCAAGTATGACCAGAGGGATTAACCACATCCGGTATGAACGAAAGGTATAATCTCATGTACACTCGTTTTTCGTGCTTACTGGCGTCTCATCGGTAGGAGCCGCTACTACGCCACAAACCCACTATATATTTGGGTGAGTAACGTGGGACAATTGCACTGTACAATCTCCTATACGAATGCGTAAGCCTGCAGTAGTGGAGACAACTTCATGTAAAGTCTTCACCAATGCGACTTCAAAACCAACTCACTGTATATAACATATAGACCGAGTCTGTAAAGCATAACATTATGGTTTCCGAGTTGTTACATAGTTTCAAAAAAAGATTTCAAGAAATAGTAAACTTCACAAAAATTGAGAAATACAACTAATTCTAAACATTTTTTACTCTAGCAAATCCATACACTCTGTTTTTGAACTAATTTTCAATTAAATACGCATCACCTAATATACAATTGATTATGTACCAAAAGTCAGAAAAATCATGTATGTTGCCTAATGTTTATAGCCTTCGCCAAATTTATAGATGCTACGCATTTAAGTGACCAATTATCTCTGAGATCTAATAAAATTATTAAATTAAATTTTTCGGACTTGACATAAAGAGCAGCCCTATTTCACTTAAATAGTAGCCGTATATATAAAAAACTATTGAGAATATGAGGTAGTGCCCATGTTATTTGGTGTTCATTCGCTAGGAGCCATGTAGGTAACACGTAAACTAGCAGCCGAATAGCAGTTTTCTGCTCCTCCGTTTTGCTCCTGATATTAACAACAACATAAATTACGAAAAGTCTTTCGACAGGATGCTGGGAGAAGTTGACTTTCCATTACAGATTAGTTCATATAACGTGATAGCGACTGCAGCATTACGGTTAATACGCATGGTAATCTCGAAAGAATGCAATCCGCTCGATTTCACCAAAAATCCAGGTTAGTCAAATAAGTCGATATCTAGCAACACAGCAGCGTTCAGCCGAATATTAGAATTCAGAGCATAATTGATCAGAGTGAATGTTTAAGAAGCATTTAGCCTCTGACCCAAACGAATGGTCATCATTAGGGAATTCCGATGGGCTCTGGTCTTTTCCTTTCAGCTAGCACAATTACAGTTTTATTGTATTTGAGGTCAGTAAACCAGCCAAGACCAACACCGAGAAATGTTACGGAGACTTTTTGAAAATTAGTCCATACATTTTGCCATGTCGAGTACTCGTTGTAATTGTAGGATTTAAATCGAGTTGATTCCGTGATATGCAAAATATTTTCGCATAAATCATTGCATCCAATTCAGCTCCGGCTGCAAAAAGCATTAAACGGCTGCAACGTTTGCTGGGAGTAAGTGAATATCATGTTTGTATTAATTAATTCCTGATTACGAAGAGCTAACTTTAAGTCTATGAACATTTCTACCAACATCTTAATCTGAACAAGAAACCTGAACAAGTAGAGTTTCTGGTCATATGACTCAAGCTTTCATGAAATTATTAGATTCCTGAGCATAGTGTAATTAGTTTCCTATTCACTGACATTTCCGGTTACATTTAATGAGTTCCTCAACAAAAACATTCCCACGTCGTAATAGTAGGAATGACTTTTACACCAAATTTATTCGAAAAGACGGTCCTATAAATATCAGTTTTGTGATAACTATAAGCTTTGACAACCAATTACCCGGTATACGATGATTTCTAAACCAAAATCTTTCACTGAATCACTGGTAAATTCCGCCATAGCAGAATGACGCTATTTTGAGGATAGCAGGAGTAGAGAATGAAAATTTATAGATTGTTTCACAATATTTACTAAAAACAAGCCTAGTTGATGGCAAAACAGGGGCAGCGGGCTCATAATGAAAAAGTTTGTAACTGATTGGAAAAAAGGTGACTCTGACGGTATCAAGACCGCGTTGCGTTAACTCTGTATAACCCAGCGCGTTTCCACAATTGAGCCAGTAAATGGACAAGCGAGTGCACAGTATTTGAATCATATCAGCTAAAAGGTTCAACGCAATTGAATCAAAACGCATCATTCGTTTTTGTGTTTTCTCTGAAATTGACATCACGAAATCCGAGGAACTAGTTCAATTTATGGCGACAGACAGAATTTAGCCAAACAAAGGAGACATATGAAACAAGGGAATTCAATTATAACTTTCTTGTTTTATAAGTTTTTATTTGGCTGTACCATGTGAAAACCTATTTGATATGAATTTTTCATTAAACGCAACGCATGAATTAACATATTCTCAGAGAGATGACTCACGACTATAAATATTAAGATAGAGTTGAATAGCTGAGCTGTATGAGAGCGGGGCAGGCCTTTATCGGTATCCTTCATCGGACCACAATTTATCAAGTCTTAAGAACATTCTAATCAAGAAAGTGTGCGACTTCACTTAGCCATTCCATTTATTAATGTCGCATAATAACTAAATGGCGTTTTACTAGATATGTGCGTGTTACGCATATGTCCATATCCATTACTGCGAGTGCAACCAACTAAGTGAATCTAGAGTGACGGCATTTTAATTTGTACTTTACAAGCATTAAATTATTTGTTTTATTCTCAACGTGGGAAATTACGTAATTGAGACTTTTCTCATATGTAAAGGTTGGAAGCCAAGTTAAACATATACACGCCCTATAATATCATGCAAAGTTAATTGATAGAAATGAAGGTCTGACGAACAATTCAAGTGTGAAATTTCACTTCTGACTTATTAATTTCGTAACAGCTGCCGTCATTTCCTGAGGTAGATGCACATCGCTTATGACCATTTGTGAGTATATGAATAACTGATGTGTTTAGTTTAATAAACATAGTACACATGCTCACCCATTAAAGTGAAACTTCAATCCCTTTTTGCTAAATTTCCCTTTTCAAAAGTAAGAATAAATGTTTTAATCGTACCAATTTAAATGATGCAATACCAGGTTGACTTGTGTAGAAAGAGGGAGAGCAAAACCAAAAAAATATGTCTGGATAAAAAATTAAAAAAAGTTTGAATAATAAGCATAATTAAGATGGTCAAACAAAAAAGTTACGAAAATTAACGAACTAAATAATGAGCATTAGAAACAAAAGGGATAATTGAGATAAACTTCCCATTATAGTTTTTCAACTCATTAGGTATCCAAAATAAATCGATAAAAATAAAATGACAGCACGAGGATGAAATTTTGAAGAACTATGCTGTAAATTAATGATTTAAGCAGTATTAATATACTACACATAATTCAATGTTCTTAATATTTGTCTGGTGTAAGTTCCAGTTTCTGATTCGTGCAATAGTCTTTTCCTGCCATCAGTTAATTCTGTGTTACTTTTCCAGCCTAGAGTTTATTTCACCGCTGTTTCAATGATATATAAGCTCTTTATTTAATCTCAATAGATTCCCTATTCAAAATTTCCAATATGTTACGAGAATATTTCGCCATGCGTCTACTGTAATCCAAGTTAAATATGTGTGAAATCGTGAAGAGGCGACACTCAAATGGAATGACAGTAGCTGTTAACAAATTAGCCAGCCATAAGTATAATTCGAGTGGACTGAGTGAAATTTCACATTTGCACTTTTGTCTATTTCTTAATGTTATCAATTACATTGGCATGATGTTATTGTTAGTGCATTTGAATTACTTGGCACCCCACCCTAAAATGTAAGAAAAACCTCAGATACTTTAAATCAAGTTTGCGAGCTTGAAGTAAACACCAACCCGTATTGTATTTAACCAGTCGTCGAGCAACATAACAAAACTACCGCCAGCCGCAACGCACTTATTAGGCAATACAATTTAACAATAATTGATTGCGCGGGTGGTGGTAACAATTCTTTAAATCAAGTTTGCGAGTTTGAAGTAAACACCAACCCGTATTGTATTTAACCAGTCGTCGAGCAACATAACAAAACTACCGCCAGCCGCAACGCACTTATTAGGCAATACAATTTAACAATAATTGATTGCGCGGGTGGTGGTAACAATTCTTAAATCAAGTTTGCGAGCTTAGTAAACACCAACCCGTATTGTATTTAACCAGTCGTCGAGCAACATAACAAAACTACCGCCAGCCGCAACGCACTTATTAGGCAATACAATTTAACAATAATTGATTGCGCGGGTGGTGGTAACAATTCTTTAAATCAAGTTTGCGAGCTTGAAGTAAACACCAATCCCTATTGTATTTAACCAGTCGTCGAGCAACATAACAAAACGACCGCCAGCCGCAACGCACTTATTAGGCAATAAAATTTAACAATAATTGATTGCGCGGGTGGTGGTAACAATTCTTCAAATCAAGTTTGCGAGCTTGAAGTAAACACCAACCCTATTGTATTTAACCAGTCGTCGAACAACATAACAAAACTACCGCCAGCCGCAACGCACTTATTAGGCAATACAATTTAACAATAATTGATTGCGCGGGTGGTGGTAACAATTCTTTAAATCAAGTTTGCGAGCTTGAAGTAAACACCAACCCTATTGTATTTAACCAGTCGTCGAACAACATAACAAAACTACCGCCAGCCGCAACGCACTTCTTAGGCAATACAATTTAACAATAATTGATTGCGCGGGTGGTGGTAACAATTCTTTAAATCAAGTTTGCGAGCTTGAAGTAAACACCAACCCTATTTATTCCAACCAGTCGTCGAACAACATAACAAAACTACCGCCAGCCGCAACGCACTTATTAGGCAATACAATTTAACAATAATTGATTGCGCGGGTGTTGGTAACAATTATTTAAATCAAGTTTGCGAGCTTGAAGTAAACACCAACCCTATTGTATTTAACCAGTCGTCGAACAACATAACAAAACTACCGCTAGCCGTAACCCACGATGACTGGTTAAATATAATAGGATTGGTATTTATTTCAAACTCGCAAACTTGATTTAAAGAATTGTTACCACCACCCGCACAATCAATTATTGTTAAACGTCCGTTTATTTTGTAAGTACAGAACAAGTATTCTAATGCACGTAACGTGCAATTTTGACTTGGCCGTACACAGTAGTCTTCGATAGGAACACTTAAAAGACGCGGGCCAATATAGAGAAAGAGTAGCTAGCTTTTATGAGACCAACCAGTCAGAAAAATTTAAATTGAATGGCTGAAGAAAATAACCTACTTTAGAGGCTCAGTACATATTACATATAGAGTGAGATAGCTTTGAATTTGCATTGTCGAAAACTATATAAAATTAACTCCATTGCCGCTTGAATACACATTCGGATTGGAGATTGTACTGTCAAATTATGCAGCATTTATTGGCGAAGAATACAGTAGGTATAAGTAAGTAGACCTGACTCCTACTAATGAGTTGCTACTAAGCAAGAACCAAATGTGTCCATGAGGCGATACCTTCATTCATGCTAAATTTGGTCTATCCTTCTAATACTATTTGAACTAATTTGTTACTGAATACGCGTTTTCTAATACACAGTTGCATATATATATTTTAGTTCTCTGCACCAAATAATGTATTTATATATTTTGTATTTAATTGAATGATGTCATGATTACTGCGAAATGTGATAATGAATACCGGTCAACACAGAGTGTATGGACTTGTTGGAGTAACGTTTGTTCGGAAGTAGTTGAATTTCTCAATTTTGGTGAAATTTCGTATATCTTAAAACCATTGTTCTAGCATAATGTACCTACTGGGCAACGATTGTGCTGATATCTTTAAAAGTTCCGTATACATATTATATATTATGAGATGTGATAAATTGTGAGCAAAAGAAGGAGACCGGAAAAGGTATTCGAAATATTTCTAAAAATCATTGAACTGGGAACAATCCTGTGTTAGGCACAACACAGATCAAGCTATACCTAGCAAAAAGACTCAACGGATTATGTTGTGGTGATAGAACCGCTTTTTTATTGGGACGAATACAAACCCAGCCCGATAGATGACAAAAAGTAAAATGAAATTGTCATCAATCGGATCTTTGTGTAACTGTTGGTGCAAAGCTAGTACCCGCGTACGCAAAACGCGGCATTGGAAATTATTTAAATTTTTACCTTTCACGGTTTGTAAACTTTGGTTAAAATCAGATCCAAATAGTTGTCATACATAACTGAGATTTATTGGGTGATTAAGCATATTTTGGATGATATAATCATTGTAATCTCTTAGGAAATCCGCAGGACGGACCCACATAATAATGATGGTAAGTTGTTATTACGATTATGTATAGAGCCCGGTGGTCTTAGATAATATTTTTTAAAGACCTTATATGCTTGATGATGAAAATTCGATTTCAGGTTCCTTTCCAAAAAAAATGCTAAACGTAAAACAATTTATTTCGCAGTTATAATTGTCGTATATATTAAAATTTGCGTTGTTCAATTGCGGAATATGATATTGAAAAGTTAAATTTAAACATGCTTGATATTCTGGAGCACATCAATTAAAACAGTAGATAACATTAGACCTGTAAAGCCAAGATTAAAAGAGCAAAAAATATTTTTGACAATTTAATAAAATCATATCTGCTGTTATTGATTTAAAATCTATTAAAATTTCTAAAAATTCACAATTTTGTAAAACGCTAAGTTTTCGTCTCCACGGATCTTGTTTCGACATTAACTTGCCATATTTCTAGCACGGAGGTAAATCGACTGCAGGTGATCTAACCACAGTTTACACACACACACACACACACATATATATATATATATATATATATATATTTATATTGTCATCATCATCATCATCATGCCCAGCCATACAAAAGCCAAAAGTGACTAATATTTCACTGCCATATAATCACGCGACGAGGAAAAAATTATAGATAACGACAAAATAATAATTTATACACAAATGATTAATTAGATTTACGATAGGAAGAAAGAAAGTGTACCTAGTTTCTATTGGTATGTTTATCAATATAACTCAGAGACGTGAGGCAAACTAAAGCTCTACATAACACCAGTATGGCGGAGTCAGCATTAGGGCAAGCCAACATCAGCAATAGAGCTTCCTTGCGGCTTTAATTGTATCACGTCATAAACAGACCATACCTCGCAGCCAACTTTCCCCTACTAGGAAAAGATATCTGCAACAAGATCGCCACGGACTTCGATTCGATGTCATATCACGAAGGGTTTCTCACCAAGAACTATAATGCGTACGAAGACCCCATCCTTGCCGACGAGTGGGTCCTATACTACCCGATTTAGAGGTAAGTGACTTGAACGGTTTCTGCCATGTCAAAATCTGTCCAACTTGTTTCTTACGCCAATCTGGTGCTGGATGGGAGAGCAGAACTCTACTGGGCAATCGAATTGAAGGCATAAGCAAAACGTGACCGAGCTAACGAAGTTGATGGAGACTTATTTGTTTTTCTAACGAGGAGCACTTGTTGGCAGGTTCAAAAAATACTTCCACGCATATCAACGTTGGTGTTATGCTTCCTCAAGAACGATGGTTGAATGGCTGTAAACGTCTCAAATCACGAACTCTAAGAGACCAAGTTTCAGTATCATTTTATAAACTCGCGTAGTGACGTATCTCAGACATGACCTATAAGGCGGAATGAAAGACTCGCGTTTTTCCATAAATGGGGAAGGTTCGAGAAAGCTACTCTAGCTTTCGCGATTCTTATTCTCTCCTTGTCAGATATATTGCCTTAGTTATTTATAGAGCTTCCAAGATATGTAAACCTGTCAGCTACGTCTAGATATTCATTCTGCAGTCACAAAGTTGTGGTGAGTGATGGGTGATCCTGTAATATTACCTTACATTTAGAGGGTGCGAATTTCATATCAAGAAAGGGAACAAGGTCTGTCAATCTAGGTGGCCTGAGCAACATCTCGATTGTCGAATAATAATACGATATATTCTGCATAGTCAAGATCGACTAGTTTACCGCCCGGGAGAACTTCAAAACATGCATCCTGAATGTGTGGAAGAGTGTTGTTCAAAAAAGGTGGAAGTGGACAGCCTTGACGAACACCACTGCTGGCTGTAAAGTTCTGTGTTAATTCGTTGTAGACCTTAATGCGGCAAGAAGTATTTATGTAAAGAACGCGTATAATATTAACAAATTTTGTAGGTCTAACCCTTTTCGACAAAATATGAAATAAAACATTGCGATTCACCGAGTTAAATGCACCCTCGATGTCTAAAAATACGGCTTTTGTGTGATGGTGATATAAAAGTTTCTGTCCAAGAACTTGCCTTAACGTAAAAATATTATCTATAGGATCCCGTCCTGAGCGGAACCTAGCCTGTTATTCTCTAGTTTTTGATTCGCATGAAGCGCTAAGACGACGTAGAATAATCGAAGCAAATAACCTAGAAACGACTGGATTCAAGCTTATATCACGATGGTTATCGCACTAATTACGATTGCCTATTTTGAAGATAGGAATAATGGTTGATTCATTTCAATAAAGTGGTACGGTCTCCTCATTCCATATAGTACGAAAATATTAGCCAACGCTCCCGAAATTAAATCGCCACAATCCTTAAATAATCCCGGAAGCAAGTCATCGGGGCCTGCAGTTTTGCGACGTTTAACAGGTAGGATTGCATCCTGTATTCCTAACTCTGATGGTTGCACATGTCAGACTTAGTTTTTGGCATTCACTTTGTTAAGTGAAGTATTTATGAGTGACACCCATGTTAGGATGGGGCAAGAGAATATGAATATAACGGCCGAAAATTCCTTTTACGTTAAATACTCAAGAGTTTGTAAAATATCAAGCTTCATTTAGATAATAAATTAGAATAAAAGAATTCGAAAACAAATTCTAAAATTGTTACTGATAAAAAGATTATAGAAATATAGTTAGAGAATTTGCCATTTAACGTAAATTTTTATAAGTGTTACACTCTATTAGGAAACTATTTTAATAGATACAGTAAAATAACAATTTATAAAATCTGAAATGATAAGATAATTCTGAAATTAGCTAAGAGTGTTAATATTTCATCCTTGCCATCTGTCAGTTAATGGTAATCCAACTTTCTTTCTCCTTTACTCAGGCAAGTTTACGTTTCTTATTCGTGCAAAATACACTTCATACGATTATTTATTGTTATGTTCCAAATTGAGCCTATTGATTATTTAAATGGCTGCTTCATTCACTTTGTCATCTCTCGATATACTTTCGATGAATTTTCTAATCGTTTGTGCCAACCTATTACGAAAAGATATTAACAAGCTTCTAAATCTATCCCGGTTAATTGCATGCCCTGTCTCCATCGATTGACGTGCACGTTATGATTTATTATCATGTCTATATTTGTATGCAATTCTATGTTCCTCTCTTGCATTAAATGAGCGCAAGTTTTCACCCACAATCATATGTTACAGTCCGTACACCGAATTTCATACACTTCTGGTTGGGAAGTTTAAAGCCTAAGGCAAGGGTATGTTTTAAATGGTATTTATATTGTTTTTCGATGCTACAGATTTTATATTCCTGCATAACATAGAGCTAGGTATAACCACGAATCTCCTAATATCTTTCGTTCGAGCTGACTTCACTTACTTCGAATTATGATGAAATTTAGTTAAGTAACTCATCATAGTTTCCTCTATTAACATTAGAGGATATATATATTAGTGTTGAATATTTCTCTAATTCAATCTCTCTATCAATTGGTCAGAGGCTTCTAGTAGTCATCAATTTTAAGATACTGATTTTTATTCTTTCTGGGAATTCTTTAGGTAATTAAGACGAATACCACAATAAGTTTCATTCCTATAATCGTCTCTTTGTACTTTTAAACGATTTCTATTTTATTTGACATCCAAAAATGGTAATTCGTCCATGATTAATTTTCCAATAAAAATTTCAGTTCGATGACTTGACTGGCTAAGTTTCAGAAATTAATCAGTTCATCGTCCCTTTGACTCCAAATAAATAATTTTTTATCCAAGAATCGTACATGAGATTTCGGATTCACAATTGTAATATTTATGAATTTTCCTGCATGTAATGCATTAAAATATATGCCGTTGCAACTGACTATTTTTGTGCTATTGTACTCATAAATTCCTTCATAAATATAAAATAAGCAGAAACCATGCATTTGTTCATCATTTCCATAGTATGTCTCAGCGCAATTTTAATTCCGTATAATATTACCGGGTGATCGACCAAGAAACACTGAAAATTTTCCAGTGCTTTAGTTACAGGTATATTGGTGCACCCTGATACCAAATCTATGCTCGCCAACATATTGTTTGCAGTTAATTCAAATTTGTCATCTATCTCAATCAAATGATACGAACTCATCAATTTGTGGTCGAAGAAGTACAAATATTTCCTAATTCTGTACCACAGAATCTTTTATATTTTATATGTTAGGGAGAGCTGAAAATTAGTAATGATTCTCAAATTATTTACTGATTTTTGCACCTCTACAAACCCACGTACTCTAGAAGCAACTGTATTTCTTATTGTGAAAGTGTTACCATGAACTTGATTTCGTTCACCCACCGCAATCATTTTATTGATCAAAAATTTTACTTCTGTAAATTATCAATAGAGTATTTATTTATTTTAGTGATTATCTATATATTGTCTAGTTAATCATACATCTTATTATTATAAACAAATCGAATAATCAGTGCCGTCTCTACTTCTGCGTCTGCACATTGTTTGTTAATAAATACTTTGTTAGAATATTTATTTTATGATTGTTTCTATATTTATTCTCTTCGTTCGAAAACACAACTGTGAATGTGTAAATTTCAAATTTAACTTTAGCTTTCTCCGAAATAAGTTATATTGTTTTATGCTTTGAACTGGTAACACGCAGAAACTGTACGTTCACCGAAAAAAATGCAACCCAGCAGCAGTTTATCAAGATCAATTAAGAGATTCTTAATTAAAAAACTAGAAAAATCAAATCAAAAAGATTTGCACTGTGCTAAAGATCCAGGAACAATTAATGTGCCTGACGAAAGGTTTACTAATGATCAGATACATGGAACAGTTTATAGAAGTCAATATCTGACTAATTCAGGCTCGTGTTAATTAAGATGCCAAACCCGTCAAAGTTAACAAATGCATGTGTATGTTTGGTAGAATATATACTGGACTTGCGAGAAGGAATTGGTCTACCGAAACCAGCTAATTTTACTGCAGAAATTAATTATGAAGGACCAAGTATAATGAGAAAAATCACCAATTTTGGAACTTACTTTGCACTGGCGCACACAGCCAGTTTAACGAGATTCTCTGTGTTTTACATAAAGCAGAGTCGAGGTAATTATAAAAAATATGCGAAGCCATTAACATCAAGCAGAATTAGACCAAATTATACACAAATATTCGGCTAACATGATATTGCCAAAGATGGGCAACAATTATTATGAAGACCAACAATAATGTTCTTATATCCCGCCAAGTTTGGCTATCAGTTGGACCAGATTAAAAATATTCTACGAGACAGGCAACAAATTTAATTAGAACCAAATGCTCAAAGACGTCATGAGCATAATAAATAGCAGTCGAAACTACACATCTTGATAAGTGTTGACTACAGCAAACTGTATCTACTGGACACAACTTAACTTGTGAATAGCGTGACATCACAGACAGCATGCGGAGAAAATATTTTAGAATATGCAGAAGTTAACAACACGAAAACTTGGTGGAAAATTAAATCACCCACAGAACGGGAACCAGGTTTCAACCATCACCTGTGAGAACCGGTGAGAACCAATTCTGCTAACGCAAAGATGCTCATTCCCATTTGAGCATGCAATTAACCACAAAACACGCATACGACCGCTGCATATATTCAAAGATAAAATTCACAAACAGAATAGTTCTCACGCAATAAATCAAATCGATACCCTTGACTCCTATAATTGAAGATGTTCATTTTAAGTAAGTATTCACGGAATAGAATGGCCCATCAGTTCAAAGTCGGATAAGTCAATGTTATTTTTCCTAACACTACATTGTGCATATATATATATATATATCTTTAACACACCTTATTTAAATTTATCATAAGCAACAACCCGTGAAGGCAAATCGCGGAGATTTAACATATGGAGCTAGCCATGCGCGCCAATCCTTCAAGTCATCATTCAGGCTGAAATAAATAGTTCACCTCATTGAATATTATAATTAGAAGTAAACGTTTTTGTGATCGTTGTTATTTTTTGGTTGTGCGTGAATTTTTTTTCAGCTGGGACGTTAGTTCATGCCACATAGAGCTTCTATGTCGTCAACAAATTTGTTAATTATCTAGTAAAACAGCGGGCAAACATTTCCAGAACATCGAGATGTCAATAACCTGAAATCTAGCAGCTTAGTTTACAATTGGTACGTTAATAAATAAATCTTCTGTTTGTTAATTAAGTATAGAAATTTGGCCTAATGCCTATCCAAGAAGATACGTTTGAGGCATAATTTACAAAGCTCAAGATCATCTAAATCTTGTTATCTTTGCCTGAGGATTTAAGCCATTATTTAACTGAAATTAGCGAAGCTGTCAAGGCTTCCAATATCATAGAAAGTTAATTGTTCAAGTTATTTTTAGTTAACACTTTTAAGCTTATGGTGATTTCCTGCGTCTTGATAAGACTTGGTCTCGAATCCATGACAAAATAATATTTTAAGTCGAAATTTATGACAACTGGCCTATGTTAAAGAATTGACCACTAATGATAAGTAAAACCAATGCGACCTCTGTGTTTAAATTATTTATTTATACTTGCGCGTACTGATGTGTGATATATTTTTATGCGGTACGCATTGCGATTCTGGTCGAAAGTTATTTCATATTCCACGAGAAGAATATGTCAAAATTAACCAAAAAAATAAATGTTACCACGCGTACGCCTGATGTCATATTAGCTAAAAAAATTTTAAATCTGATATCGATCGAGGCCTGAATATGAAGCATTGCTAGGAATAACAGGCTAGTTATAATAGTTATTCATTAAATCTCCAAAATTTTTGGGATGCTACTATTAAAATGTTCAAAATCACGTTGCCTAACTTTAAAATAAACACCAATTCCAATTCACTTTGACTTGTCGCACAATAAACATGAGAATGAGAGAACATTGCAACTTGAACGCCTGTTTTAAATCAAATGGTGAATGCACGTCTCCAATTGCGCAACACATCATCGAAACATCGCACGTATGTTCTCCAGACGTAGCATTCAAAGTAATTACTAAATGCAAAAACAAAAGGGAGCTAGCCACATACGAAGCCTAATGGATAAACAAATTGCAGCCGGATTTATGCAAGTAGAAGCACGTACAAGCATTGAGCTTGAACTGGATGTGACGCATGCAATTTGATTGGTTTTCTTTTTTCACACTCTCTCTATGTACACATATTTCTATCTTGTTTTGCTTTCAAATTTATATATAAAGATATGTTAATTAGTAGATATTTGAGAAGAAAATGCGAAAGAAATATTTCTTATATCTGATAAAATTTCTTTCTGTTTTTGCACATAGGAAGGGTACAATGAATTTTATTAAAGCTCGCATTTCAAAAGAAACAGAAAACCATTGTCAGCCACACACACTGACGTGTGTCGATGCTTTTTTATGTAATTCGGAGCACGACGACAAACTGAATAGCAAGGATAAAAAATGAAATACACTTGAAAGGAAAGCGAAATTAGATATGCGGGGTCTCACATCTAGTAGTCTCGCATACAATGTACTTTACTGGTCATATCGGCTGCATAATTTCTATTCAGTTAATAAAATTAACTTCATTCAGCTTTAGTCACGTGCAAATAAGTTAAACATTTAAACAGCCACAGATTGCGCGACTGGTGCGACTGGTTAGATACAATGGAATTGGTGTTTATCTCAAGCTCGCAAACTTGATTTAAACAAATGTTATGGCCACCTGGGCAATTTATGATTGTTTAATTGACTTCTATTCAAATTATTCGAGGTAAATAATATACAGCGAACAGTTTCTGAAGTCTTAGTGTGTTATAGTCTTGTTTTAAGTAAAGTATATCGTTGCTTATATACAGAAACGTATAGTAAAATTTATTGGCTAATTTTTGAAAATTTTACACATAATATCTAGTGGTTTGGAGTTTTAGTGCTGGATCATAATGATGGCGAGTAGTAGGTATGACTATATCTACAAGATAAATATAGTCTTAAACATTTTATGTGAAGTTCAAAATCTTTAGTAATTAGCCTGGACTCATGAAGGTCTACCAACATGCAGTAATTTTTTCCATATCCCCAATCGGGTACGTCGATTTAAAACAATTATTTTTCAGTTAAATAGCATGGTTTATTAACTTTATGTAAGGTATAGAAAAAGTTATTTTTAAGCAATTATTTATAGCTTCTTCGGCAAAGTATTGACACCCGTTTGGGCCATTCGTCTTAAACAAAACCAAAGCAGCTAGTTAGTGTACAATTCAAGGTAGACTTGGTTAATCAAAGCCCATCGTTATTGAAGGGAGTTTATACAACAAAGTTTCAAAAGGCTATTTGTTTTTTCATACCCCACATTGAGTGAAATATCTTTAGTTTTATATAGAAAATGTCGAAGAGTAATTTGGAATGAATTTTAATTTCGTGTTTAATTAATACATAAGAAAAGCTCTAGACAAAAATAGTATACAAATGTGAACTCACAAATATATACACACACACGCGCGTGCACAGTACATCATATCATAAACGGTTCATGATGAATTGCTCATTCAATGGCAACAGAAATGAGCAGGTGCTTGTCATTAATTGCATTAGATAAAATTGCAAATTAGCCTTAGTTGTCTTATGCGAAAGTATATCGTAAAAGTTTCATTTCCTTTTCCATCTGAGTTATTTCTTTATTGTAGCGTAGTGCCGGCTTCTACAAATGAGTCGCCAGTAAACACAAAACGCGTGTGCACATACAATTTTACTTTTTGAGCATGCTTAACTTAGCAAATTCTTCTGATTTTATTTGAACCAACCGTCGTAAAGTCCATCCCCTCCTCAACGTGGTACGACGGTGTCAACCATGTCTCGATGGCCGATCGTACATGGGCTAACGGGGCTATGGCGGTGGTGTCACCAGGGCGTGGTGGATTTCCGACCGGCAATCGGATATCCTATAAAATACCACATGAGCCCGACGACGGCACCATGACTCGGCGTGTGTTCCCCGCCACAAAAGGGTTCAACAGCCACAGGATTACATGGACTCCTGGACAGTACCCCGTACTTCCGAATGGCGAATGAGCTCTCAACAGCCACCGGCAACCATGCAACTTACTGCTGCCTTGCAGACTGCGCTTGGATGTGCAAAGGTTAGAGGTGCGTCCTCGATCAAAAAGCCGAGTGGTGAGGGGACACCACTTGTACAAAATTCCCAAGAAACTCCATGAAAATGGAGCCGGCTTATCCTCCAAAAGGAGTCAGCCGCAGTAAAGTAAAGTAAGTAGCTAGGTATGCAATAAGCAGTACATAATTGCCAACATGCTAGCTTGCGTCAATAACAGTCTATGAATGGTAAAAGTTTCAAATTTTTGTTTCTATTGCTTTTGCGTAAACTTATTTCAGAACTGGGTACAAAGCAAATTATAATATGCTTGAAATAAATACGATTTGCGACAGCATATTCCTCAAGTAACTGATCATTGCTGTCTATAAAGGCTACTATAGTTCCCACATTGATTTTGAGACCGATATTTCAGCTCTCGCTCTCGAGTTCCTTTTTAAATTGTCCGCTCATCATAAGAATTTTAGGCAATTAATAAAGCCAGTGAAAATTTCTATTTTACGGTTTCATTTGAACTTATTGTTATATATGGGAGATTCACTTGATAAATGTGTGTCATATACTTGGGCGTGTCCGTATGTTTTCATCTGATTAGTATTCGGTTAAATATAATTACATGCACACAGATGTTCATCTGAGAGAAACTAAATAAATAAAATTTTATTCACAGGTATGCTCATATAAGTGAAAATACAATGTTTTAATGATATTTCTATACTGCTCCGGTCTGATTAATTATTTTATTCCCACTATGTGATATGCCGTAGTCATGATTTGCCACATGGGTTAGAGAGAAGCAATTAATACCAATACATCATCTGTAAATAACTCTTGATGAATAGTCAAGAGTTATTAATAAAATATTTTAATCAAATAAGGAAGTAAAATAATTGAAACACCGAATATAACTTGCGAAAATTACCTGCAAATAGAAAAATTATAATAATATTGTAGGTAAAGTCGATATTTAAAATTAAGGTTAAATAACACGCGTTGCGTTCAATATGGGACATGAGTTAATAGCTACAGTAATATAACGAGAATTAAAGGATTATATATGAAGTATAGTACTAAAATCGATCATAAATATGATCAAATTTTCTGAAATTTAAGCTTAATCCAACATAATTAATCTAGTTTCAACTTTTTATTCGTGGAAAATTGGTTCTCCTTTAATCGTTACTAATGCGTTCTGAAGCAAACTTATAGAATTTTCCGCTACTGTTCAATTCTTTATGTAATCTATTGATTTAACTGTAATAAATTCCCTAATCATTAGTTTTGATCGATTTTGACTAAATATTAATATGCGCTGACAAAAATTCAAGCTAACTGAATTTCCCATTTCCCCTGTATGACGTGGAAGGTATGATCTTTTAACATTTACATACTTGCATATAGTTCCATGTTCCCATCTCTCTAACTTAATTGGGCGCATGGCTTCACTTAAATACATTAGGTTACAGTTTTTGCATGGAATTTAATGCACATCTGATGTGCCTACGATTCAATTTAATTTTTTGGTTAGAAGTTTTAGTGGTCATGGTGGGGGACGACTTTTAAATTGTCCATAAATTATATCTTCCTTTTTAGTTTTGATTTGGGTGGTAATATGACCGAACGGTTCTCCTTCGTTCTATCGGATTTAATGTACTTCAACTTATGGTTAAATTTACTTACAACATTCATCATCAATGTTTCTCTTCGAAGAAAACATAAAATGTTTTCAATCAAGTTTAGCTTAGATAAGCAGTTATATTTATCTAAAACTTTCGAAGCTGTAAACATACTCATACGTACATTTTGAACGTATTCGAAGACAAACGTCAATAATTGGAAGGATGTCACTGTAGTTTCACTTAGATAAACACGCATTCATGTAATTATATTCAACCGAATGATTCTTATCTACAAATATGCACTCACAAACTTACATAACACGCAACAGAAATGAAACCGTTAAAAGGAAGCGTGTACTTTTTCTTTATTTTTATGAAATTCGTGCGGTGAGTGCACCATTGAAAAAATTCTCGCAGTGCAGTGCCAATTACTATAAGTACTCAAAAACATTTACTATCAAAACGGTATTCTTAAGAGTTCATTCAAATAAGCATTTGGTAGAATCCATAAAAAACAGAAAGCGCACCAATAAAAAGGATATATATTTTCATTTTAAAATACTTTATTAGAAAATAAAAAAATATATTGTATATAGTGATTTGGCTTTGAAGTAGCATTGTCAAAGCCTTCATATGAATTTAACTGCGCTACGGCTGGCTTACACATTAATATAGGAGACTGTACCGTCCATTTGTCTCACATTCCTCACTCAAATAGATAGTATATATGGGGCGTAAAACCGGCTCTTATAGATGAGTCGCCAGTAAGAATAAATACAAATTTCTACATTAGATTATACAGGTCGATCATGTTGACTTTTGGTTATCTATTTGGTTCAATTTGAACTAATGTGTAACTAGATGCGCACCTGTTAATACACAATATCATTGTGACTTTTTTGTATAATAACAGCTCGGAGATGGCTAATTTGATCTTCAGATATTAAGAGATTCCAGCTAGCCTCTACCTGAATTAAAAGCTAATCAGAAAACATAACTTGTTATATGACTTCAAATTGCGTGTAGTATGGAACTCCGGTGATGCAGAGGATAGAGACTTAGACCATAGTGAATGTGTGCCCCAGTTTGTGTCTCGTCCACGGCAATATCTGAACTATTACTTAAAAGTTTCCAATAAGGATGAACCTGGTTAACTGAATGAATCGCCTTATCGTACCTCGTATACTGTTAAGTGTGTACTGGAAAAATATATATGTATATATAAATATATATTCCTATAGTTATAGTCATATACATGCGGTAATTTGCAGATACTTGCGGAGAAAATGATAAATGAACATTTCGTTGTATTTGGTCATATTTTATTTTAACTCGGCACGTGAGAATGGTATTATTAAAAATCAAATTCTAAAATAATGAATAAATAGTTTAATATCTCTTTGCTCATTCATTGCAATATTTCGTGATTAAACCAATCTTTAGCATATACTAACATACATTGAATATTTCGAGTGTCCTTATCATCGTTTCGTAAGATAGAACACATTTTATATCTTAATTACTTTAAAATGTGTAACTAACTATAGCGTACATGTAAATTCATCGAGTTGATGCCATGTACCGACTCGGCAACCATAATGATAGTACCATTTACCTTCGTGGTACTATAATGTTGGTATCGGGTACTGACAAAATAGACATTGTATTGGTATCCCTTACAGACGCTGTATATATATCATATAGATGAAGTTAGCATTGAAGTCGCATTGTCGAGACTTTATATGATGTTAGCTTCACTACTACAGGTTTACACATTCGTCTAGGAGATTTTACTGTTCTATTTTCCCACATTCCTCACCCAAATATATAGTGGGTAAGGGGCGTAATACCGGATCTTTCCGATGAATCGTCAGTAAGTATGAAACGAATGTGCACGAGTTCATACTTTCTGGTCATGCTGTCTTTGGTTTATCCTTCTGGTCATAAATGAACTAATTTGTTACTAGATATGCAACACCTAACACATAATTGCATATATATTAGTTCTCCGCCACAATCAGTATCTAAATGTGACTCTAACGTCAATCGTTATTATAGCACTGCAACGATTTAATTTCATAGTTAGCCTTTCTCTCTGCAATTAAGTAGTAAATAAAAGTAACAGCCCATTTGCAGAAATCTTTTCTGTCAAACGGGCGTGTACCATTACAAGATAGCATACCTTTGCCTTCAAGCACATTAAAATTTCTGACCACATTTGGATGCCGGATATTTATGATCTCTTTTCCGTGTAAATTTGTAAAAAGTCCACCATTCATACGCAAAACGGAATAGTATATTTAAAGTATAAAATATTAGTTAAAATTTGGACGAAGGACTAAAAACCTTATTGAGTACAACATTTGTCAGGTAATTCAATAATGCAATGTTGTCCAAATCATTTATTTTCCTAATATATGTCTTATTTTATTAGATTTGTCGTTGGTTAAACTGTAAGTATGAATTGTTGTGCTGAAATTAATGAAAATACCACCGTTTCTATGCAAAAATACGTTTCTGCTTTATTCAGATTGTCATTTAGTTAGGTTATAACGCTTTATCTCAACTGCGAACAAAGTAAGTAACAAACTCTGACGAAGCAAATACGTCTAACATTTTAGCAATGTAAATTCTAATAATAACTTATTGTGAAATGTGCATATAAAGTGACATGTTCGAACAATGAAAAATTGCCTGTTTGTGCGTGTAAATAAAAAAATCAAATAACGCGTGTTTTTTTAGACAAAAACACAGCTGAAACAAGTACAAAGTTTATATTTCATCATTTAGCATTGCCTGGTTTGCATAACCTACCTGTGTTTTATACGACTTAGTTCTATGCAAACAGAGTAAGCTCTGGTAGAAGGATTAAGCACACAAACCGGCGCTTCTATGAATCAACTTTGCGAAATTGAGAAAATTACCAATCTTATTTAATTTAACGAGTCGCAAAGCGTAGCAAATCTTGCAATCTCTCGTGCGTAATGTTGAGATTTGAACGCCTGCGGTCATCAGTAGATCACGACGGAAAAGTGAATAACTAAAAACAAATCGCGAATCTGTCCATCATTTCTTAATAAAAAATGTAACGGGTTTTGGGTCTAAAGATGGCTTCTGCTGATAAATCACTAGTAAGCACGAAATGAAGGCATTCATGAGATTATAACGTTTGTACATGTTGACCTCGGCATGTTCTAACGGTTCTATTTGAAAAGAATGTTATATATGAATTTTTTAGAATACTGATAATAATTCATGCAATAATGATAGTTTGTTTGCTTATTTATGCTCATAAAAATTCGCACCGGCTGTTATTAACTAATCTACTGTTGAATTAGACGATAATGTCACACGAGTTATTATTAGTATCATAAGAGTTCTGCATTAATTTTTTTGTGAACATAGGCGAGGATGAGGTGCCATTTACTTTTGTTGCTAATGTTGAATAGAGACAAGTTGAACCACGTTTTGTCTGCCAAGCGATTTATCGATATAAATCGATTTAATCGTTTAGCTTAATAGAGTATCGTAAAAATTTTTGGTCACGGTCCTCGGCAAGGCTATGAATAAATAATAATTTAAAAATTTATTTGGCAACAAAAGCCATCTGGCCCAAAATTGAAATGATATGGTTCAATTCAAAAGTAGGGATACGTAAAGTTGAATGAAATAATGACTAGCAAAGTATTTAACGATAAGACTAAAGGGAATTGCGGAAGAGAAGCGTTTTCATCAACTTCGTGATAGTTCTTTCTGAGGAGAAAGAGATTCCATTTGACTAAGTAAGAATTGACTAGATTAAGGCAGGTGAAGAGTCAGAATATCAATGCAGGATTTTCTGTCGTCGGATGCACGAAATTGAGACTGTGTTAGAAGACGCGGAAGGACAAGTTTCAGACATCGACCGTCAGAATTCTTCGTCGTAATTTTCGCTTTCTGTAAGGTAGGATTGACTAGGATAAAGTCAACTAGATTGAAGCTTGTGAAGAGTCACAATATCAGTGTCGCGTGCAGTATTTACTAACTTCAGTTACACGAAATTAGGACTGTTGTTGAGCGAGCAGGAACCAGCGTCCGTTTTATACGGTAAGATTATCCATCAGAATTTTTAAATTTCCGATAGAATTAGTAGAGCAAATTATGCCATATTACTTAATAATTGAATTCAGTAAACAGAAATGATTTTAGAGTTTCCCGATGTGACGTTTAGAGTCCAAGGCAACTTTTCTTATTTGGAGGCTAGACAATAAGAAACGTAACGCTCCGAAACTAGCTAAAAGCCTAGAGATAAAAAGAATATTATGAATGAAGAAGAAACCAATTGCGCTTCGAATCAGATTTCTCGCATGGGAATTTGTTAAATAAGTGTATGTGAACCGCCTTTTTAAACTCATGCTGGGGTAGGAGTCTAACTTCCGTAGGTAACGCGTAAAATACATTTGTGGTTTTGGAAAATAGATAGATTGTGTTAAATATATTAGGAATATGGTTGGAATGAATTGAAGATTTGATATTGCGCGTAGCCTAGAATTGACTCGTTTAAGCGAAATTTCACAATGACAGATAAGTTGAGATCTTATGAATGAAAGAGATGACTCGTAAGAGTCGGGTAAACCATAACGAGAGAAGTTTTGCCAAGAGCAGGCGTTCACGCTAGTTCTGGCTGAGAAGGAAGACACGCTTTAAAAATCTAGGTGTGATTTGCTCAATGGCGTAAGAGGAGGCTAAAGTGAGAGGGAAAATCCATTTTCTAGCATATGAGATGAGAGGTAGGACATAGGCTTTAAATAATGTGAGTTTCCGAATGGGGTTATGTGTCTTGAAGAAGATCAAGCAGACCCACTTATAGAGTTTGATCAAGATGTGAGGTAATGTCTAATGATTCAGAAAAACAGATACTAAGATGCTTGGCCGCGTTAATTATTTCAATATCAAGGGAACGATTTGCGTTCGGAAGAGAATAGAATGGGCAGGGGGTAGGTTTCATCTAACAAGTCCTATAGGGATTTGGTAAAAGACCGATTCTGCTGATCTGAGAATGCAACGAAGATAGAAGCTGAGTGATTAGAAGTGAGGAAGAGTTGGAATATATTGGATTACTGAATACTATTATCGTGTCGTCTGTAAATTTGAACAGCTTGTGCCTGTGCGAATGTTAGGTTGAAAAGTATAGGACAAATTACTGAACCCAGGATGACTCCACATCGGATAACAGTTGACCTCGAGTGATTCATTGCGACTTTTACAGTTGAGTAACAGTTTCGAAGGTAGTAACTGATAAGGTTGAGGATGCTGCCGCAAATACCATGACTCAATAAGGCGGATTCAATTACCGAAAATGATAATAAATCGAAAGTCTGAGGGATATCTAAAAAGAGGGGAGTGAATTCGTGACCTTTAGAAATGGAATAATAACAGTGATTTAGGACACTAAGTAACTTATATTCAAGTTTGCGATCTTGATATAAATAGCTGACACATTATGTACATATATTCGTCAGTATTAACTAAGTATTGTATAGTGTGAAAAAGGCAATTCATCCAGTACACCGGTTTCGTCCTTCTTGGGAACTCATTATGTACTGGCCAGAATTTGCCGCGTACAGGACTTGAACCTGGGCACGTGTGCTTCGGAATCTGGTGCTCTAACCACTGAGCCATCCTGCCGCACATTACGCTACACACAATTTTCACTTATATACTAACTAATGTAACTTGGTTAGTCTATTTTTCCTTTAGGTGGAGTTCATATGGCATCCATTTTGACCCAAAGTTCCAACTAACCATCCCCAATCTGGCATTACTGAACAGACACCACACTACATGGGGGAACTGGTATTGAAAGGAATATTTATCTAATTAAACGAACATTGGTTGGCTGGTTGTGATAAAATGTATTATAATCAAGGTTGCGGTCTTGATATAAATTCCTGACCCATTTATTACTTACATATTGTGTGTAGTGTAGTGTGCGGCAGGATAGCTCAGTGGTTAGAGCACCAGATTCCGAAGCAGACGTGCCCAGGTTCGTATCCTGTCCGCGGCAAATTCTGGCCAGTACTTGATGAGTTCCCCATAAGGACGAAACCGGTCTACTGGATGAATTGCCTTTTCTACACTATACAATTCTTAGTTTATACTGACATATGTAAGTAATTAATGGGTCAGGTGTTTATATCAAGACCGCAACCTTGATTATAATAATTGTTATCACCAACCGCGCAACCAATGTTCGTTTAATTATTAGTTACTTTGCCTGAGTACCACATGCTTATAAATAACGGAGTTTTGTGTTGGAGCTGCATCCATTTTTAATCGTTTAAACTAAATTTACATATTGTATTCTGGCAGTTAGACAGCATATTTCCCGTATACATTAGCATATAGTAGTGCAAATAAATAACGGATTATATCTTAAGTTGTTTTGCTGCTTGAACTTTTAACTATAAGTACATATTTGTATATGCTTTGAATTTCGTCGAATTTAGATCGCTGAAGTGGCCATTATCCTTAACCATACTTTATGTTGAACTACTGAGCTAATGAATTTATGCGCTTTATTTTAAACTGCCCATAATATAAGCCTGCTAAACTGCTTAATTAGATTTTTCTAGCTGAATTTTTGACTATAGATATATGTTTCTGTAAATTTTGCAATTAATCCATAGAATAATGGCCAGAATTGCTTACTGATAAAAATGCATTGAAACTATTTAGTTATGTATTTTAAGTTGCACTTCTGGCTTGCATGCCAAATTATGTGTGTGCCTCTACATGAACACCATTTATTGAGGATTACTGTCTCCAAGATTTGTACAGTGAGACTATGGAAGCCAATAAGATTTTGTATTATTTTCTTTAAATTCAATTATTAAGGCTTTTTCTTGACTTTTATCACGAAAAAAGTGGCAATAGCTCTAGTCAGATAGGGCTAATTTTACCAACGATTGGAGGAAAGGGGCCTACAGTATAGAAGTCAGATCATGGGGATGAATCAGTTAAAAGATGAAATAGCAACTCGTGATAGCTATACAGTTGTTCAACATAATATATATATATATATATATATATATATATATATATATATATATATATAACAAAACTCAAACCATCAACTCATGTGATATATATTTATTACAATCTCTGAAAACATGTATTCATTCATTTGGAAAATCATTTATACTCAGATTTAATCGTCTATGTAGTTAAGCACATGCGAAATAATGTTGTCACAACCCTAACAATAATTTGAGAAATTAATTTACTTTCATCTATTCATTTTGTGTTTTTATTCCTACTGAAAAATGAATGAATTATATATAGTTTTTTCTTTTATATGTATTTATGATCTAAAATCATACGTAGAATGCCTATTTTCTGCTTTCACCGTATGTTAAATAGTCTCTTATTTTTATAAAATATGCATCTATATCTAAATAATTTCGCCTCCGTTTTGTCCTACATTACTTGTACATTTGTATATCAAATTATTAGTGTTGTCTTTTAAAACTACCCATTAAATACAAATCTGAAACAAAAACATGATGCAAGCTTTTGTTATGTCGAATAGGTTATAATAGGCTATTTCACCACTATTTGCGAAATGATCAGATTGAAGTCATTTAAGCGTTTAATTCACTTGCTAATATTATGTATTTGAGATCGAAGGTGGCATATTTCCTTGTAAAACTTTTCTTTATTTAAAATGCTTCGATAGGAAATTAATTTTATATTTTTCAGTCGGCAATTCATCATACTAAATATGAAAAATTAACAAAGGAAGTTCGAAACTTCGCTTAATTTGGTGCAATTATAATTTTAACTAATTTGATTTAAAAGCAAGGATTGAGTATTAGTGCAACAGTCGATCACACAAAAGAATTTTCTGTAAACTATACTTAAGTATTACGTACAACTTCGACTAAGTGAAAAATATAATTATTATAATCTGGTTAAGCAACAACTTGTTGGGCAAGTGGCTAAAATTTTAATCAACAATATTAGTTTGATGAATTTCCTAGTTCTTTTAAAAATCCATTTCATTTGAATGTCCGTGCTGTATAATCAAAATGAGATCATTGATTGAAATATAATGGAAAATGCTATTTCATGATGTAAAAAAGCATAAAATTGAATTGATGATTTTTCATGAACGAATTCTTTTTTAGACACTGTCAGTTTGTCGTGTTGTTTATCATTTGCGTTAAAATAAGGAGTGTTGATCTTGATAATGATGAGCGGAAAAATAGATTGTAATATCATCCAAAAATTATCAACAAATACCTATTCGAGTGAGTGACAGAAATCAATTTCAGAACAAAATAAATATTTTATAAAAGTTGTATATTCATAATTTGACATTAAAGACATTTTAATCATAGAATTTTCGTCAATCTTTCCAGAGCCGTTCATATATTGTGTAAAAACGTCGACGTTTCAGAAATGCGGAACGGAACAATGGGACTCACATTAGAAATGTAGCACTATCCTTTAAAGTTCAGTAAAAAATGTAGAAAATTGGCTGATTTAAGTATTTAAAGTCCATCCGTGGGTACTATTATTTAAAATGCAGCAAAAAATGTAGTGAACCTTTCTGCATGAAGCTCAAAAGATACCCAACTATAATTGCTAAATGGTGGTCTAATCAGAGTTACTCTTATTTGGAGAAATAATAACTTCTTATTATACTCAAGTTTGCGGTCTTGATATAAACACCTGACCCATTAATTACTTACATATGTCAGTATAAACAAAGAATTGTATAGTGTAGAAAAGGCAATTCATCCAGTAGACCGGTTTCGTCCTTATTGGGAACTCATCATGTACTGGCCAGAATTTGCCGCGGAGAGGACCTGAACCTGGGCACGTCTGCTTCGGAATCTTGTGCTCTAACCACTGAGCCATCCTGCAGCACACTACACTACACACAATTTTCAGTTATATATTAACTAATGTAACTTGGTTTAGTCTATTTTTCCTTAAGAAGGAGCTCATATGGCATCCATTTAGACCAAAAATTCCAACTAACCATCCCCAATCTATCATTATTGAACAGACCCCACACTACATGGGTAGGTGGTATTGAAGTTGACATTTATATAATTAAACGAACATTGGTTGCGCGGGTGGTGATAAGAATTTTTATAATCAAGTTTGCGGTCTTGATATAAACACCTGACCCATTAATTACTTTACATATGTCAGTATAAACTAAGAATTGTATAGTGTAGAAAAAGCAATTTATCAAGTAGACCGGTTTTGTCCTTATTGGGAACTCATCACGTACTGGCCAGAATTTGCCGCGGAGAGTACTTGAACCTGGGCACGTCTGCTTCGGAATCTGGTGCTCTAATCCCCGAACAACCCTGCGGCACACTCCGTACAGTTTTCATTTATATACTAACTAATGTTTCTCGGTTAGCCTTTCCTTTACGTAGAGAATATATATATATACAGCATTCCTTTAGCCCTGAATTTCAATCCAACCATTCCCAATCTGTCATTATAGAACAGACATCACGTTAAATAGGGAAGTGTTATTAAAATGAACATTTATATAATGAAAGGAACATTGTTTGCGCGGGCGATGATAATAATTAATTTTAATCGAGGTGGCGATCTTGATATAAATACCTGACCAACTA
Organism: Eudiplozoon nipponicum; assembly: GCA_029291075.1. NCBI lineage: Eukaryota > Metazoa > Platyhelminthes > Monogenea > Mazocraeidea > Diplozoidae > Eudiplozoon > Eudiplozoon nipponicum. The sequence goes on from JAQBSW010000358.1 coordinate 106,342, forward strand.
TGTTCATACATTTGTCAGTATTAACAAAGTATTGTGTAGTGTGGAAAAGGCTATTCATCCAGTAAAAGTAAAGTGTTTTTGCGAAAGTGGATTAATCAAAATTACCTGATCTGCGATTTGACTAAAAAAGGTAGTTTTTTCAGTAGTTTTCTTTCTTGAACAAAATATTTCGGCTGCCTTTATCGGCAGCCTTCTTCAGTTGGTCCATTTTTTCAGTTTAGAAAAAACTTAACTAATGAAGCAAGCTTGGTATTTCCCCCTGGCTATAATATTTATACTTCAGACTGATTTTTCGCTAGATAGTCGCGTGTCACATGTGTGTATGTGCAGTTCCGTAACCGTCATATTCATCTAAGTGAGACTACGGTGGCTGAATAAGAATTTATACTTGACATGCGTTAGATTATTTGTTTTATACACTCCACGTAAAATGATCTTGACTATGCAGGCGATATCGTAATATTATTCGACAGTCGAGATGCTGCTCAGGACACCTTGAATAGATTAGCAGAGGTTTCGTTTCTCTATATGAAATTCGCACCCTCTATATAAAAGATACTTTTACAGACTCACTTACCATTCACTCCAATTCTAAAACTGCAGAATGAAGATTTAGACATAATCGACAGGTTTACATATCTTTGGAGCTCTATCAAAAACATAGACAATATGTCTGACGAGGTGAGATTGAGAATCGCGAATGATAGAGTAGCTTTCTCGAAACTTCACCGTTTATGGAGAAACGCGAGTATTTCATTATGCCTTAAATGTCCTGTTTACGATGCATCTTTACGCTTTACTATACGCTAGTGAAACGTAACTCCTTAGAGTGTGAGATTTTAGACGCTTACAGGCATTCGACCATCGTTGTTTGCGAAGCATAGCACATGTTGGTTACCAACAACGTATAACAAACGTTGACATCCGAAAACTTATTTTTGGGTCTTCCAACAAGTGATCCTCGTTAGAAAAACAAATATAGCTCCATCAACTTTGTTGGCTCGGTCACGTTTTGCGTTTGCACTCAATTCGATTGCCTAGTAGAGCTTTGTTTTCTCATCCAGCAGCAGATTGGAATGTGAAACAAGGTGGGTAGATTTTGACATGGCAGAAATACTTGAAGTTACTTAAATCCAAATTGGTTAGTATAAGACTCACTCGTCTACCAAGAGAGGGTCCACGTGCGCATTATAGTTATTGGTTAGAAACCCTTCGCGATATAGCATCGAATCGAGCTTAGTGGCAATCTTGTTGAAGATGTCTAGTAAAATCATTTTCGTAACTCTACTTTCTTAGTAGGGAATAGTTAGCCGAGAGGTTTTGTTTGTTTAGGATGTAATACAGTAAGAGCCGCAAAGAAGCTGTATTGATGATGTTGCCTTGCCCAAATGTTGACTTGACCATAATGTTGTTGTGTAGAGGTTTAATTTACCTCACTTCTGTGAATTAACTTGATGAATATACTCTTAGTAACAATTCACTCTTTCTCTCTCTCTCTCATAATTCCCACTAATAATTTGTGCCTAAATTATTAATTGTGTTGTTATCTAAATACTTTTATCGCTTCTTATGGTTATATGGCAGTGAAACATTAGTCACTTTTGGCTTTTGTATTGCTGTGCATGATGACTAAGTTGGTGGAACAGGAACGCTCATTTAAGAAGAAATGTTGACCATCAATGAGGCAGAAAGTTCATTGAGACTTAATGAAAGTGTAGATTAAGTTATATATGATCCTGTCGAAGATTGCAGTGATAGAAGGGACAATAGTTATTGGGCAGGAATCTTTGAATGTGGAGATCGACGATGTGCCATTTTATGAGATAGGAGATTTCGTCGAGTTGGGCCACTACGAGAGAAGATAGACGGTTTTGAGAAATATTTTGATAACGTTAGCTATGAGACAAACGTGGGTCCAACCTAAAGGAGCAATCATGCTGAAAGGGACACCGTTTTGATTAAATTGGGGTTTAGATTTATTGACTTTGATTGCATGAACGACGATGGCCGGCGAAATGTTGAGCCAACGCAGGTACTCAGCGTCACCGTTATCGAGAATCCCAGCAGCTGGAGTGGAAACAGAATAAGAGTCTACCAGATAATTTAGATAGTCGTCGGCAAAGTTGGAGTCGACCGAACGAGAGAAGTTTATGTTTGTGATTTTGGACTTTGGTAACATTTGGTTTTTGATGATTGCGAACTTTTTTCGGGAGTTGGTATCTGTTTGAATTCGTCTTTCTATGCCGAGCGCTTGCTCTTTGATTAATTGTTTAATGAGCTGATCGATACGTCGGAGTGCAAGAGCACCAGCAAATGAGGTGTTGCATAATCTGGAACTGCGTGCAATGTTGTCGTGTCATTTAAATAAGGTGCTCAACTTGCTGGTCTAACGTATGGGATGAATAAAGACGGCAGAAGCAAAGTGGGAGGATAAGATGTTATGGGCATTTGAAAAACACAAAGAAAGGCTGTCTTGGAAAATAAAATTTCTCTAATTAAATGCATAACACAGGCGGCTAAACACTTTACAACCAGTAAATCGCCTGAATGATTGAATGCTTTCTCTTCGGATACAGGAGAAATGAGGAATAAAAGACGTTACCTGGCAGTGATCAAGATTAAGAAAGATCACTCGACTTCGAAAATTGGTCACCTCTTTATAGGAGAGGACAGTCGACTTGGACGTTTCTTCGGGTACGATAGTGCACAAATTAATTCAGTAGGTTGCCCGAAAAGTGCCGAAGTAGCGGATGATATTTGATGCTAAATTGTGCCAGTTAGCCACAGGAAGGTCAGGGACCCACAACGATGTATTGATCAGATGGCTGAGAAAAAAAAGTGGACATAAGTTGGACCCCGCGAGTGTCGTCAATTATTGAGAGATTCTGGAGCCTATAGGCAACGAAAGCAGATATGCTTCGATCTAGAATCATTAGGTGAAATAAAAAGAATTCAAGTACCTTTACGTTAGGTGTAGTCGAATGTTTAGACATAAGAGAGGATCGGACATTGGCAGCCAGACCACCATATCGGCCAACAGATCTGTCGCTTTGAAAAAAAGTGTTACCATTGATGAGGAAATGATCATCGTATTGTATGGAAGGAGACAGCCAAGTTTCAACAAGAAAGCAAATATCGGGCTCGTTTGAAGATAGATAGATACGCTTAAGTTTTTGATTTTGGGTGTGATTGATCTGACATTGATAAGAATAGCCGAAAGAGATCCAGGGAATATAAGGTTAAACCGGGGAGGGAAAGCGTGTGAGAGTTTTCTGCTGGTTCGAGAAGCGTAACCGAAGTCTGATAAGATTGATTGTTCGCTTGTATATGAGAATAAAGCTGTCATCATCGATCTGGACTTTCTTAGTCACGATTTTGTCGGGTGGGTGTGAGGGTTGGGGTTTTGAAAGCAGGACGATCGTGAGTTCGCTGAGCTCGAGAGCTGCTCCAAAACAGTGTTTTGGGGTAAGGAGTGGACAAGACCTGACCAGAGGTTGTGTCTTCACTGTCTTAGGTGGCATTGGTGTGGTTGAAAGAGGAGGAGATCTTAGGGGATAAATTGGTTGCCCGCGGTGCACTAAGGTTCTTACGTTTGGAAGGTTTCAGGACCACTGCACCGGTCGTGATATTGGCCGGACATTAGGGTTTCGGACTAGCACTGGAGACTGGTATAGTGGGTCTGTTATTGGGATTTGTTACAGCTTGGGTACGGCCACGATGACGCGGTATAGATTGGATTTGTTGGATGGAATTTGGTGTTTCGCTGTATGAGCTAGTGATTATAAAGAGCCCTTCAAATTTGGGAGGTGCTCAGCACGAAAGAACCAGAGGAAGAAGCGCCATCGTAGATGCTTCCGATGAAAGATCGGTATTTCTTAGAATTACGCCAACCAGGATAAGCGTCTATAGTTTCGGGAGGGTTTGCAGTGAATGGCGAGGAGCTCCGTGCTTTTTCGGTTGTCCGCTGTAACAAAGTGTAATCACGCTTTAATTTGATTTTGCCTGTCGATATTGAGGTTGATCTAGATTTTAGGTGTTCAAGCTCAAAGTTGGACAGTCTTTTATGAGAGGAAAGAAAAAACCGAAAACAATTTCATATATGTGTATATATATTCGTCAATATAAAATAAGTTTTGGTATAGTGAAGAAAAGTCAATTCATTCAGCAGATCAGCTTTGCCATTATTTGAAACTCTTCAAGGACAATAAAGAATTTTTCCCTCAAAGGGTCTCGATCGTGGACAAGATAGCTATTGTTCCTAAGGCAAATATAGCTTCATTTGAATAATTTTCACAGCACGCGCACCCAATGGTCGTTTAATTATAAAAATGTTCACTTCAATATCGGTAAACTAGGTAGCGTGGTATCTGTATTATAACGACAGATTGGAGATGGTTAGGTTGAACTAGAGGTTTAGATATGCCACATAAACTAAAATTAAACAAAACGATAACAAAAAAACATTAGTTAATATATAACTGAAATGTTGTGCAGTTGTTTGGCAAGGTGATTCAGTGGTTAAAATTAGAGACTTGGAAGTAAGTGTACACAGGTTCGAACCCTGTTCGCGGCAAAATTCTGAACAATAATTGCTGAGTTCCCTATATGGATGAAACAAACCTAACGATTAATTGCTTTTTATAAATTATACAGTGCTTATTTTATACTGAAAAATGAATATTTCATTGGATTATGTATTAGGTGTTGTTGACCTACTAACAAATTAGTTCAAATATGACCAGAAGGATAAAACAAAGACAACATAAATAGAAAGTATCATCACGAGCACATTCGTTTCCTGCTTACTGGTGAATCATGAGTAGGAGCCGGTAATAATCTCTTTACTCACAATATTTTAGGGTGAGGAATGTGGGAAAATAGGACGGTACAGTCTCACGTATGAATGTGTAAACCTGCAGTGGTGAAACTAATTTCATATAAAGCCTCTGACAATGCGAATTCAAAGCTAAACCACTATACATAATATATATATATCGAATCTATAAAGGGTACCCACACTATGGTTATTGCGTCAGTAGTCGATACCAATATTATGGTACCGACAATCTACATGGTTCTAACACTTTGGTTGGCAGGTTGGTACATAGTGTTAACACGACGGATGTCAATGTATGCTAAATTTCGAATAATTGAGGTTTACAACTATTTCCGAACACATGTTACTACAATAATATCAAACACTCTGGCCTTTATCGATATAAGTTATCACATTTGTATTAGGTGATACCATTATTATCGCGAAATGTGATAATTGATATCGGTCAAGGCAAGTGTTTATGAATTTACAAGAGTAAAAAATGTCCAAAATTTTTTGTAATTCTCAATTTTGGTGAAATTTAGCATGCATTGAAATCCATCTTTATGGTAACACGTACCGACTCTGCAACCATAGTGTTAGTACAATAATGTTGGTATAGTTTACTGAAACAATAGCCATAGTGTTAGTATCTTTTACAGACTCGGTATATATATTATGTATAGCGAGTTAGCTCTGATTTCGCATTGTCCAAGGCTTTATGTGAAGTTATCTTAACTAATGCAGGTTTACACATTCGTGTAGGAGATGGTACCTTCCTATTTTTCCACACTCATCCCCAAAATATATAGTGGTTAAAGGGCGTAATACCGGCTCCTACTGATGAGTCGCCAGTAAGCACGAAATGAATGTGCACAAGATTATACTTTCCGTTCATGCTGTCTTGGGTTTATCCTTCTAGTTAGAATTGGATTAATTTGATACTAGTTGCGCAACAACTAATACATAATTGAATTTATATTATTTCTCCGCCACAAGCAGTATCTAACTGTTATATAATGGAATTGTTCTGTTTTATCAATTTGGCAACCTTAATTTACATAATTATTTTCAACACACGTGCAAACAATGAACGTTTCGCTTCATATTTCATTCATGTACCTAAGCCATTATTAACTAAAAATTATGCATGCACACTTAGTTAAATATTAATAATTTGAATTATAGATAATAAAATTAAACAACTATTGATAGCGCGGGCGGTGGTAACAATTTATTAAATCAAGTTTGTGAGCTTGAAATAAACACCAATCCCATTATTTTTAACCAGTCGTCGAAAAACATCAAAACTACCGTCAGTCACACGTACTGACGCGTTTCGACCTTCAATGATCATTATCAGAACACGACGGAAAATTGACTGGTGTGGATCAAATTGCAATCTGTATATAGGAAAAACAAAATTACTTCAAGCTTGCAAACTTGATTTAAATAATTGTTACCACCACGCGCGCAATCAATGATTTTTTAATTGTATAGGCTATATATATATATATGTAACGGAAGGTGCAAATGTTAATATAAGTGACTGCATAGAATTTGTGCCGCCGACATTTCCAGTCAAGTGCAATGTATTCGAGGCCACTAGAGGTAAGAGCCGCATATCTAATTTTGCTTTATATTTATATGGATGGTTGATTGATCCTCGCTAGTCAATTTACCATTGTACTCTATTAATTATCATAGAAGGTCGGAACCCGTCAGTAAGTGTTACTGACGGTAGTTATGCAATATTTGAATTAGGTTTGCTGTGCGACTAGTTAAATTCAATGGGATTGGTGATTATGCCAATTATGCAAATTTGATTTAAATATTATTTATTTACTTTTAGGCACACTCCTCAAGAGGATAATGACGTCAGTATAAATGAAAGTCATGTGTATCTATGCGTTGCATACATTGGAACTGTCCTCATTGATATTTACAATGTTATCCTTGTTCAGTTTTCATCTTACTTCGTTATTTTAAATAATTTAAATTCTACTTCACGTAAAATAAACTCATGTTATCATTTCTTCAAATTCCCCTCTAATCGTATATGGGATTACCATACAATACATTAAATATATATACATATATATATTAAGTTACTAACACGTTAAAAAATGATAACGTAACTAGTTCTGTAACAGAAAAGTAGATTCACAGATTATTATAATCAAGGTTGCGGTCTTGATATAAACACCTGACCCATTAATTACTTACATATGTCAGTATAAACTAAGAATTGTATAGTGTAGAAAAGGCAATTCATCCAGTAGACCGGTTTCGTCCTTATTGGGAACTCATCAAGTACTGGCCAGAATTTGCCGCGGACAGGATACGAACCTGGGCACGTCTGCTTCGGAATCTGGTGCTCTAACCACTGAGCTATCCTGCCGCACAGATTGTTCAAACGAATATATGCTTTGCGTCTAAGGTATGATTTAACATATGGTTGTTGCTATGTTTGCGCAACAAATTGTGATGAAATTTATTTATTATAAATGGCCATGTTTTGGCCTAAGAATTTCAACAGAATTGATCACGAAGCTAAATTTCTCGAATTAAATATACCGAGTAACATTATTTCACATCTAATGACTAACGAGAATGAGAGTTTAACACCTCTATGCATATTCAGATTCTGCCTAATTCACTGGCCGAACGTGCATTGAGCAAAGCTCAAATATCTCTTCAATTAAGGGTTAGCTGTCTATCGTACTAGTCATTAGTGTATCAATTGGTAAAAATAAATTTTTTCCAATTTCTAGTTACGTCTTTGAGCGGCCAAAGTCAGAAGGAGGGATCTTGGAGCTTTGTTTAATTTTGTTCATCACAAGGCATGAGAATTTAAATAAAGGGGAACTACTCAGAGCTCGATTTCCGATTTCTAATTCGTAGCTGCGGTAAGAAGTATGGAACACATTTTAAAGGTATAAATTAATTTTTGGGTTCTAAAAGCTTAGTTGTTTAATTATGCCTCTAATTGAAAAGCATGAAATTTGCAAATGCTATGTGTTTTTAAAGGTTAATGTCTCACAAACGAATTAAATTATTATTCATGAATATCGTTAAATTTAACAAAGCTCATCGTTTGTGGTAACAACAAGAGCAATAATCTATATTTATGACGCCTTGTATCACTATAGTTCGATACATAAATAGATTTTCTCTGAAATCGTTTTCTGTACAAATTGAAATTGTGTTATTTGAATGAAAGTACATTTATATAATTAAACGAACATTGTTTGCGCGGGCGACGATAAATATTACGTTTTTATCAAGGATGCGATCTTAATATAAATACATGACCTAATATGTACATACAATTGTCAGAATAAACTAAGTATTGTATGGTGTGGAAAAGGCAAATTATCCAATAGCCCGATTTCATCCTTATTGGGAACTCATTACGTACTGGCCGCGGAAAATTCTGGACAGTACGTGATGAGTTCCCAACAAGGACGAAACTGATCCATTGGATGAATATCCTTTACCACACTATACAATACTTAGTTTATTCTGACAATTGTACGTGCATAATGGGTCAGGTGTTAATATCAAGATCGAAAACCTGATTAAAAAGTAACCGTGTGAAAGTGTATTGTATCAACATCAAATAGAGTAATATTTATATTTTTACAACTGTATGTCACCTTTCAAATACTGTTCGTTGCGGAGAACTAATATATATGCTAGTATGTAGTAGGTGTTGCGAACCTAGTAACAAATTAGTTCATTTGTGACCAGAAGGATAAACCAAAGACAGCATGAACAGAAAGTATAATTTCATGCACATTAGTTTTGTGCTTACTGGCAACTCATCAGAAGGAGCTGGTATTACGCCCTTTAACCACTATATATTTTGGTGAGGAATGTGGGATAATAGGACGGTACAATCTCCTAGACGAATGCGTAAACCTGCAATAGTGAAGCTAACATCATATTAAATCTCTAAAATGCGACATTCGGCTAACTCACACTATATAATATATATACCGAGTCTGTAAAGGATACTAGCACTATGCCTATTGTGTTTGTAACCGATACCATCATTGTATTACCAAAAAGGTACGTGGAACTAACACTATGGTTTCTGAGTCGGTACATGTTACCAACATAATGGATATCATTTATGCTTTAGCTCACCAAAATTGAGATTTACAACTATTTCTGAACACCTGTTACTCCAGTTAATCCATACACTCTGGCCTTGATCGATATCAGTTATCACATTTCGCGGTAAGCATGACATCATTAAATTCAATATATAACAGTTAAATACTGTTTGTTTCGGAAACCATAGAATTAGTACCATGTACCTTTTCGGTACAATAATGTTGGTATCCGTTACTAACAAAATAGCCATAGTGTTAGTATCCCTTACAGACTCGGTATGTATATTACATAGGGTGAGTTAGCGTTGTAGTCGCATTGTAGAGACTTTATATAATATTAGCTTCATTACTGCAGGTTTACACATTCGTCTGGGAGATTGTACCGTCCTATTATTCCACATTCTTCACCCAAATATATAGTGATTAAAGGGCGTAATACCGGTTCCTACTGATGAGTCGCCAGTAAGAACGAAACAAATTTTTATGGGATTATACTTTCTGTTTATGCTGTCTTTGGTTTATCCTTCTGGTCACAACTGAACTAATTTGTTACTTGGTTTGCAACACCTAATACGTACTTGCTTATATATTAGTTTCCGCCAAAAACAATATTTAACTGTTATATATTCAATTCAATGATGTCATGCTTACTGCAAAATGGGATAACTGAAATCGATCAAGGCCAGAGTGTATGGATTTACTGGAGTAACAGGTGTTCAGAAATAGTTGTAGTTCTCAATTTCGGTGAGCTATAGCATACATTGATATCCATCATTTTGGTACCATGTACCAACTCGAAAACCATAGTGTTAGTACCATGTACCCTTTCGGTACTATAATGTTGGTATCGGTTACTAACACAATAGCCATAGTGTTTGTATCCTTTACAGACTCGGTATATATATTATATTGTGTGAGTTAGCGTTGAAGTCGCATTGTCGTTGACTTTAGATGATGTTAGCTTCACTATTAGCAGGTTTACACATTCGTCTAGGAGATTGTACCGTCCTATTATTCCACATTCTTCGACCAAATATATAGTGTTTAAAGGGCGTAATACCGGCTCCTACCGATGAGTCGCCAGTAAGCACGAAACGAATGTGCATGAGATTATACTTTCCGTTCATGCTGCCTTTGGTTTATCCTTCTGATCACAACTGAACTAATTTGTTACTTGCTTCGCAACACCTAATACATACTTGTTTGTGACTTTGAAATGTCTTAATTCTAAATATACCAACAATTTTAGCAAACCTCAATATTAAATTTAACCGCTTGATATATGTTTTTTTAAAACAATGTCTCACGTGCCATTTTATACAAAACTTTCACAATAAATATCGTCGATATTTCTTTTATTTTAAGTTAAATTGATTCTACACGACGTTATCTGAAGAAATAATAATATTTGAACCTACCATTTTATCAACCTTGATTCTGACGTTTCAAAAAGTATTTCCGCCACAGAAAATTCACCGACCGGCCACAACAATATAGTGAAAACGTTGGGCTACTGGTCACACTTATTATTGGACTACCATCTAGTTGCTAAAGAAGAGCAAAATCGGTCCAAGTAATTATTACTCTGGCTAAGAGTTTCGGCTTATAATTAATTTAAGTGTTCTGGCAAATATTTACTGTCTTCTCCTTCACTTCATTTAAAATACCTGTCGAACGCCAAGGATATCTCGATGTGGGACATGACCTATATCTCTAATCGCATTTCTTTGCCTTTTTAAATTCATCATCAGATTTCGTTTTAAAGCCAACTGATTTCGCCTGAAAAATATCAATAAACGTAGCAATTTTTCAGACTGAACAAATAAAAAGTTTCTGGCTTCAGAACATGACAGAGAAATATAAAGAAAATACATGAAAATGAAAAAAAGACTATTGTTGGTTCAATAAAAAGTGCATCCATTAATATATATCAAGTATAGCTAATAAATATTTGCATTGTTGCCTAGTAACAAAAACGAAATTTTTGTAATCCGCAGATGTGAATGTGAGCTCCATCTGTAATACTTTCCAGAAAAAATAAAGTAAACAACAAACATTTTACGATGTCGCAATTTCACGACATTATTATTTTTAAAGTGCATTTTATATGCTAAACTCGTCATCATCGTTACAGATAGCAATACAACGCATTCTATAACTGACAATTCACTGACATATAACAATGAATATGATGGAAAATATAAATAAAATATTATTTATTTTAATCGAAGGAACCATGACAAAAATAATTAATAAAACATAAAAATTTGTTAAGTGAAAGTTTTTCATTTAGAGGATCATCTATTTTAGATGGAGATAATTGCCTTGGTAACAAGAAGGTAGGAGGCATAATAGACCTGTATGTAATCCATTATTGTATAATCAGACTTAAAACGAAACAATGAAAAATTTAATCATAGGCTGACAAATATCCTGGCATGCAGTCCGATACCTCAACGAGACAGTCACGGGAGGAGCACGAGATGGCGTGACATATTTTTCAACAAATTTGCCCAAGTTTGTATGCCGTCCGCGGTGAACTCTGAAAGGTAGGTGAAGAGTCCCCAATAAGGATGAAACAGGTCTACTTGATGATGATGCAATTTTCAGTTTATTATATTAATATAAATATAAACAAAATCCTGCCATTAGATTATATATATATATATATATATATATATATATATATATATATATATATATATATATATATATATATATATATGAGTTAGCGGTATATGAAACTCTGTAGAAAAACAAATTTCAGTCTGATTTATCGAGCAGAAAAAAAGCATGTACGGGTATTGAGTTTGAAATACAGACTGCAAAAAATTATTAGTCTTTTGATTATGTCACAATCACTCCCGTTTAATTGTCCTGTTTGCAGTGCATTTCTATATATATATATATATATATATATATATATATATATATATATATATATTGTTTGTATGTGCACTTGTACTCTTTGTAATATAAATAGGGAAGAATGAGATAGACACACTTGCTGTATCTGATAGAATGTAATTTAATCTTTGCATAAAGAGAAGGATGCTATTAATTTTATTGAAGCTTGCATTTCGTTAAAACATATGTTGCCAAGAACATTTAGCGTAGTATAAATAATATATTGTTAAAAACTTCGTGCTTCAGATACTTAAAAAGTTTAGAGTTGACGCGGAACTAGGCTGGAGAATGAGGCTTATACTGAAGTCTTAGTTAACCAGAAAAGCCTCTCTTCCCGTAGAACAGTTTTGTTTGCCATATCAGTTTGTTTCTTCTATTGTAACTGTCGATAGCCTCAACCATTTATATGGAGAGCAAATATAGGTGCTTTGTTTTTTTTATAAATAAGTAGTCATGCTTAGAATAATTATCATTCTCTATTATTATTGGCGCAGTGAACAACAAATTTTTTCCATCACGGACATTCTATTCGAGGACGAAGTCTCTGATTTATGTGAAGTCGATTAAAGTGCTACTGAGTCTGCTCGAGATCACTATAAATCCATCTAGGCAAAGCTGAGTCTAGTGGAATTGAATTTTATAAACATATCATCGCCTATAGACAAAATTAATAGGTTTATTTAATTTAGGTATTAAAAAACAATTAAAATAATAAATAAATATCGGCCATAAATGAATGAATTTAACACTTGCCACAAATACCAGTTTGGAACATGGCTACGATTGTTTGGTTGTTTGGAAGTGGAAACCAATTAGATTTCGGATTAAATTAACATATGGCGAATTTTATTTATAAGGAAAATGTTGAAGAAGAAGGAAACCATGCTGTCACCTTAAGATCGGCCAATAAGACGTAATTAATCATTTTCTGCTTGTCATTGATACCAGGTAATTAGTGGGAGATGTGTTAACTTCCAAGACTGCAATCATCACAAAACAGATAATAGAACTGCATGGCGATTTAAAGAGACCAAATACAAGCAGGAATTCGTTTGGAAATGTAGAAGTCGTCTTAGTCAAAATAAAGAGCGCGGAAAAATAAAAGGTATTATGCAATTTTTGTCTAAATTATGCAAGCAAAATTCACTTATTCAAATTTAAATAGCAGCTACACTTCAGATAAGATTACATTGTAAACCATAGAACACACGCGATTTGTTCTTAACGGTATATAAATAAAATCAATAAATAACAATTATAAATAATATTTAATTAATTAAAATAAACAGCACAGTCAAAATATCTCCAAAATTTTATAGGGTATGTTGTATTTGACTGAGATGTCTAGCATGTAACTTTCATCATAAAATTTAATGTTTGAAAATACAAAATATCGTCTAAGTCGGTCTGTTATTTGGTGCAATATGATAGTTACGGATAAGATTTAGATGCGTAAATAAAACGAAAAAGGGCATTAAACTGAGATTCAACTATGCCTGATTTCTGACATGCTAGTGTGATAAAAATCTAGCGTCAAATGCTTGGTGTAACTGATGTTGGAATTAATTTTACCATGCAACTATATACAACTTAATTTAGCTACATCTCACACCATTGGCACAGTTATGCTAAAATTTATTCAATTTTAGACATTACTTTATAATGATTAGAATACTTCATATTTGGTCGGCAAGAAACAGAAACGTTAATGACTACTGACTGCCCAAAGCAGAATTTAGATTCAGTTTTACAATAAACGCCCGCTAAATATAAATGGTGGTTAGGAAAATCTAAACCGATACATAAACGCCTTTATATTTCCGATTTAAATCAATATTTTGAAAAAAGTTCGACATATCAAACATATCTTCAGTCTCAATCTTCTTCCATACCTCTCTCTCTCGATATATATATATATATATATATATATATATATATATATATAACAAATAAAATGATTGTTTAATATGTAGCTATATGCTGTTGGTATTAAATAAATAATGTTTAGGTTAGCAAAAGAATTTCCATAATTTAACTATGTTTTGTCATTATTGGGAGACTATTCGTTAGCAAAAACACCTGACCCATTATGTAGAGTACGACAGGGTCGCTCAGTGGTTAGAGCATCAGATTTAAAAGCAGACGTGCCTCGATTCGAGCCCTGTCTGCGGCAAGTTCTGCACATTACGTGAAGAGTTCCGAATAAGGACGAAATCGGCCTACTGGTTGAATTGCCTTTTCTACACTCCACAATACTTAGTTTATACTGACAAATGTATGCACATAATTGCTTAAGTGTTTATATCAAGATCGCAACATTGATTAAAGCTAATTGTTATCACCGCCCGGGAATCCAATGTTCGTTTAATTATTTTTTTAGTAGCTTGAAATCCAGTACCGACGGCATATAATCGAAAATATACTGTCGGTAATCCAACTCTGGAAATTATAAGTAAGTGTCTGAAAAAGACGAAACGAACTAATCGAAGAATTGCACTTTCTACCTTGTTCAACTTTTGGTTTATTGGTCTATATATCAATAATCATATCATCTTATTATTATTTACATAAGTATAAAATTAAAATATAATGAAAGACTGAAAATGAAAAATTGTAGCTCTAGTTTGAAAGCGTTCATCTTGAAGACCCATCTGAAGGAACAATTATCCAAAAAGCAGGATATTTGGTGAAAGACAGTTTGGAAATAGGATGTTTGCGTCATTGGCAATAATTTGATCAAATTCAATGATAATTCTACTTTGAAGACAATTTCTCAAATGTTTTGGTAATCTGTTGGGGCGTACAATATTCAATAATTATGTCTATGGATGTTTTAACAATTGCCTGTAGCCAGTAGCGAAATCTGAAGGCAAGGTTATTTGACGAGGTATTGATAGATTGTAGTAGGGATACCCGTCCGTATTACAATGTTACCTTTACCTGCATGCGTTGAAATATACTTGCGAAATTACCTATCAAACCATCTGCAAAGAAATGTAGATTAGTTGGATCAATTTGTGTTCACTTCTTTAGTGATCGCCTTAATATTTATGTGCTTTTCTGATTCCATCAAAACAAAATTTTTCATTTTTTTAAACTGAAAAATTTCGAATAGCATTGAGAGTGTGGTGTGTTATGTGTGTGCAAGTGTATACAATCTAGGAATATAGTTTACTGCTTCCCTGCGATTATTTCGTCTTCATTAAAAGAGAGGTGTGTGTGTGTATGTATGTGTATGTTTCTGCGTGAAAGATAGCTGCTGCCTTGCATTTTAGGAATTAATTTAGCATGTTGGAGCATTTACGCACCTTTACGCAAGGCTATAGGTGTGCCTATTTTATAATTTTAAACGTCTAAAAAATTTCACGTATGACGGGTGATGGAGAATTGCAAAAATCAATGTCTGGTCCTATAAGTCGTAGTATTCTTTTTGCTGTGTTTCAGTCTGGCCATATTTCCACTAGTACATTTTTACAACTTCCGGTCAAAAATAGTTAAAGTTGTTAATGGCTATTATGCGTAGACTGTTCATTACATGACGATTTTTGATGATTGAGGGTTCTGATGTAGTACGCTATATATATGATATATATATATATATATATATATATATACATATATATATATATAATTTATGGAAAATAAATATCGTGCTATGTTAACAAACATGTACTACATATCGTTTCGATTTATCAACATTTAGGAAATTAAGCTAGAAATTCTGGGTTCTCCGTAAGGTTTCTACGCGTGGAATAATTAAAATTCTAAATTTCACCAGATTGATTTATTTATCGTACATGGAAATAAATTTACAAATACGTCTTGATTCGGGGCATACGAAAAGTGAGGATTTATCCTCTCAGAAAGATTAAAAAATGTGGGCGAAATATATATTAAAATAACTAAGAATGCGAACTCGATTTAATCAACAGTTATATTTTTTTCCAGAATTACAATAACATGCTAAAACAATTTAAATCTGCTCACCGACAAAATTAAAATGAACAATGTGAAACGTTGATTTAAATATTTAAAATTCATGAATGTGTTTTACGATGAGCAAAAAGGCATGTAACACAACCTTATATCATTTCTACTCTAAGGTATGCAGCCAACCAAAGACACTGTCAGATACATTTCGATTATCCACGGTTTTCTTTCGTGAGTAGTAGATTTTCACTATCACTGTCGCAAAGAGCCGATTGATCCCTATCTCCAAGTACGCATCAAGTTCGTCTTTGTGGCGGCTGAGTGTTGATTCGTCCCTTTCTCTGAAAGTTTCAACCTCGTTCAAACTAACCTCTGCAAATGAGCTACGATCTAATCCTTGTTGACTTGCAACGATTCGGAACGGATTATACTAGATCGCACTTCATTTCCAGTAGTTAGTATGAACGACGTTGATGCCTTCGGAGGTAAGATACGAATTAGCACCTAGCCACAGCGAAGATGATCTCGGTCCGTACTTGGAAATTGAAATCAATCGCATATTTGTGAAAGAGATAGTGCAGATCATCTACTGTCACGAAAGAAAACCGTAGACACTCTAAATATGAAGATTGCACTACGCAGTCATTCAAGAAATAACTGTTAGATACTGTTAGTTGCATAGAATACGCAGCTTACTGACATTCCTGGTGGACATGCATCTGAACTGCATTGTAAAGATCGCGATTTCTAATATTAATTGGCATTTTAATAGAATTATATATTTTATGTTTAGTTATTTCGAATATTTATTTATTGAATTAAGGCCTAATGGAAAGATTTTATTGTATGCCTGACGTCAATATATACTAAGCAATGCATAATATAGCAAATGTAATTTATCAAGTCGACCGATTTCGGCTTTATGTGGTGCTTATCTAGCAATTACCAGGACTGACACAGCCGCGATTTTAACTGGGTGGGTGTGCCTGAGATAATTGTAACTAATTCTCCTTACCACCGAAGCTAAGCACTGAATACAAATTTTAGTTAAATACGTGCTTTTTCCCCGTAATTCATTCATATGGATACTGTTCAGCGTGGCTTCCTACCTAAAGGCCAATTTATCTATCCCCAATCACTTCTTATTAGGAACAAGCTATGCCACCTACAGAAGTGATATTTAAACCAAAGTATAATGGTAAAATCTGATCATATATGCGTTTTCAGTATTGTCGAAAGAGCATCATGTGGGAAATTCTGTTGATGAAGTAGACGGGTTCCGTTTTTCTTGCACACTAATCCATTACTTTCCAGACTTTCAGTGGCCGGGATTTGAACCAGGATGAAACCGGTCTGCATTATGAATTTAGTTTTCTATATCATGCAATGTTAAGATGGTACTGATAGAAAAGAAATTTCATATTGTACGTAACGGGTTAAAGATCGAGGTTCAGAAAATTGAACAAAAAACATTTAAGAAAAATAAAATAACAATTAATAGGTAGGCTTAATGATAACTATAAAGACGAAACATCTGAGCTTTATATTAAAGACGGACGTCTTCTCACACATGATAATGCAAAAATTGGAAGCAGTTTGGATACATACATGTTGTATAGTATAACAAATCTGGTTTTTTCCAGTGGCAATAAAGTGTGTTAAAGCAAACCATTTATCAATGTTAAATGAAACACGTCTATTTAACGAGAACCAGTTTCAGAACTAGAGTGAAACGAATCAATGCAGACGGTATGCGTGTTTGAACAAAACCAGTGATTTAATTTAATTATATATATACGGTTAAACAAAATAATATTTAACTTTAAATATTCATCAGGCTTGCATGGGATTGTATTGTGTTAAGAATAGTAAACATCAGTGTTTTGAACACTTAAATTTCAAGTATTATGCAAATTAGTCTCTACACTGTTTTTTAAAACATTTTTGTCAATGCCTGGATTTGGTTGAACGTTTGCGAGATTGGTTTCCGGTTGTTTCATTTATGAATCTTTCTAAATATAGGTAAAACCGCGCTAAGTTTTGGACAAAATTAAAAGTAAAAAAGCAATAAAATTCTATTTTAAAAATAAACAATCCACATCAACACTCGATTGAGTTATAAAGGTTCAACATAATTAATCCAAAAAAACACTTCAAATAGGTAAATTCATAAACTTAATATCGTACTTACGGGTACAACATAAAGCTTAGTAGAAATTATACAACATTGTAGAATTAATTTTTGTATACATTAGCGAGTTTTTTTCATTTTTATAATGCGTAATCATTCCAAAAAACGGATAGACCTTGAAACTGAATGTATAAAGTCGTTTTTTGAGCTTATTCATCTTTGACTCTTAGTATAAAGTAAAAATCATCTAAAAAACCATATTTTTGACCCTTCGGGTTGTTTATAAAAAATAAAATCTTGGACTGCTAGACGTATTTTTGTTTTGGGCATATCCATATTTTTAACAAACAAGTTCTTAAAATTGAGTATTAGGTGTTGCGCAATTAGTAAAAAAATAGTTAAAATATGTTGAGAAAGTAACCCAAATTCAACATGAACGAAAGGTATAACATCACGTACACATGTGTTTTATGCTTACTGACGACTCATCAGTTGGTGTCGGTAAAGTGTCCTATACACACACAATATATTTGGTGAAAAATGTGGGACAACTGAACGGTAAAATATTTCATACGAATGCGTATGCCACCAGTGTTGGAGTTAACTTCATATAAAGCTTTTGTCAATGCTACTTCAAAGTAAACTCATAATATATAATATAAAAATGGAGCCTGCAAAAGGTAGAACACTATAATTGCCTAGTCAGTACTTAGTTCAAATACTATGGTTGCCGAGTCGGTACATGGTGCCAACATTACAGTTCAACAGTTTGTATACGGTAACAACAAATTGGAATTCAATATATGCTTAATTTCACCAAAAGTTGAGAATTACAACTACTTCTGAACACCTTTTACACCAGCAAATCCATTGTACCGTCCAATTGACCCACGTTACTTGACCGAAAATACTGTAGGTATAGAGCGTATCCCCGGCACCTATTGATGAGTCGTCTGTTAGAACTAAACGTAAGTGTAAATAAGATTTTACCTTTCGTTCATGCTGAATTTGGTTTATCCTTCTGGTCATATTTAAACTAATTTTTTACTAGGAGCACAACACCAAATTCAAAGTTGTATATATATATATATATATATATATATATATATATATATATATATATATATATATATATATATATATATATATAGTTCTCCGCAAAAACAGTATCTATGTTCTTGCAATGTCATACATGCTAAAGTTGGCATGAGCTAGAGGTGCTATAATTTCGGAAGTTGGTTACATGATTACTAACAGGTTATAAGTCCCAAAGCAAATTTTTACTGATCAAGAATTAGGTGAAAAATTAACTGTGCATTATCATAACACAATTTATTGGAAAAATTTAATCGTGTTTGCGCAGATCTAGCATATATACAATTTTATATTAGGTATTGCGCATTTAGTATAAATCTAGTTCAAATAGAATTAGCATCAAATGCTATAATCTTAAAGGTAAATATATTTCGAGCTTATATACGACTCTTCACTATGTGCCAGCATTACGCTCTAAACACAGTTTATATTTTTGAAGGAAATGTTGGAGAGTGGGTCAGAGTAATTAAATTTAGGATTTTTTTCAGAACTAGAGAAAGGTCTACTTCATATAAGTGTTGTAGCAATGTGATTCTAATGTAAATTACCATATATAAAGTTCTTTGGAATGCGAGCCTTAATAAAATTCATAGTACCCTCTCCAAATCAAAAAGAAATTTTATCAGATAAAAGAACTGATTCTTTCTCATGTTCTTCTCAAGTATCTACAAATGAACATCTCTTTATTCATAAATTGAAAGGCAAAATAATATGGAAATATGTAAACATGGAGAGAGTGTTAAATAATGGAACAACTTAATCATATATGCGCGTCAACTCCAGTTCAAGCTCAGTGCCTGACATGCTTCGTCTGCTTGCATAAATCCGGCCGCAAGTTGTTTATCCATAAAGTTTCGTATGTGACTAACTCCCTTTTTTGTTATTGCATTTAGTATTTATTTTAAATGCTACGTCTGTAGAACATACGAGTGAGGTTTCAACGTGTTACGCAATTGAAGGCGTGTAATCATCATTTGTTTAACTTAAACGCCTGTTTCATGTTAAATTAATAATACACGTCTGCAAGTGCGCAACACATTGATGAAACCTCACACATATTTACTCAAGACGTGGCATTTAATATAATTACTAAAAGCCATAACAAAAGGGAGTTAACCCCATGCGAAGCTTTATGGATAAACAAATTGCAGCCGGATTCATGCATTCAAAAGAAGCATGCTCAAGCACTGAGCTTGAAACTGAATTGACGCACGCAACTGATTGGTTGTTTCCTTAATTTCACACTCTCCATGTTTACAATTTTCTATCTTATTTTGCCTTTCAGTTTACATGTAAACAGATGTTCATTTGTAGATAATTGAAAAGAAAATGAGAAAGAAGTAATTCATGTATCTTAAAAAAATTCTTTTTATTTTTGCACACGAAAAAGGTACTATGAATATATATATATATATATATATATATATATATCTTTGTTTATTTATATATATATATATATATATATATATATATATATTAAACCTGAAAAATTTAACAATAACAGGATTTTGGAGAAAGGTGATATTCTACTTTATCCATAATTACCATTATACTAACACTATATTAACTGGTCGAGATCGATTTCAGCTATTACAGGTTCGCAGTTCCTCTGGCATTATTCAATAAAACAAATGATAGTTTCACAATCTTGGTTCGCATATACTTTTGAGACTATAGAACTAACATGTTTTTGGGCACAAAAAAATGTAAAACACAATTGCATAATCGAAGCCCATAATGTTACTTCAATTTAGTCAACTTGATTATAAAATTATCCTTGTATGAAGCATTTACTTCACTAGAGGCAAAATTAATGCATGTATAATTGGTTTAACTAATTAAACGAACATTGGTAGCGCGGGCGGTGATATCAAATATTATAATCAAGTTTGGGGTCTCGATATAAACACCTGACCCATTAATTACTTACATATGTCAGTATAAACTAAGTATTGTGTAGTATGGGTAACAATATTCATCCAGTAGACCGGTTCCGCTCTTATTGAGAACTCATCATAAACTGGCCAGAATTTGCCGCGGGCAGGGCTCGAACCTGGGCACGTCTGCTTCGAAATCTGGTGCTCTAACCATTGTCTCACCCTGCCGCATACTATACTACACAAAAATTCCATTCATATACTAACTAATGTAACTTGGTTAGTCTATTTTTTCTTTACGTAGAGCGCATATGGCATCCATTTAGACGCCAAGTTCCAACTAACCGTCCCAAATCTGTCATTAATGAATAGACACAATACATGGGGAAGTAGTATTGAAATGAACATTTATATAATTAAACGAACATTGTATGCGCGGGTGGTGATAACAATTAATATAATCAATGTTGCGGTCTTGATATAAACACCTGACCCATTAATTATTTACATGTCAGTATAAACTAAGAATTGTATTGTGTAGAACAGGCAATTCATCCAGTAGACAGGTTTCGTCCTTATTGGGAACTCATCATATACTGGCCAGAATTTGCCGTAATATCAAGACTGCAACCTTGATTATAATAATTATTATTAGCGCTCGTGCAACCAATATTCGTTTAATTATATAAATGTTCATTTCAATACCACTTTCTCATTTAGTGTGATGTCTGTTCAGTAATGACAGATTGGGGATGGTTAGTTGGAACTTTGGGTCTAAATGGATGCCATATAAGCTCCACGTAAAGGAAAAATAAACTAAGTTACATTAGTTAGTATATAACTAAACATTTTGTGTTGTGTAGTGTGCGGCAATGTGGCTCAGTGGTTAGAGCAACAGATTCCGAAGCAGACGTGCTCAGGTTCGAGTCCTGTTCGCGGCAAATTCTGGCCAGTACTTGATGAGTTCCCAATAAGGACGAAACCGGTCTACTGGACGAATTGCCTTTTCTACACTATACAATTCTTAGTGTATACTGACATATGTAAGTAATTAATGGGTCAGGCGTTTAATCTAGACCACAACCTTGATTATAATTATTGTATAATTTGTTTTTTTCAAAATCAATAGGAGAATTTTTCTTGCAAAATTTTTTCCAGTATCCACTGACAAGTGCATTTTCAGCCAAAACTGGAACTTCAATGGGAATGTCTAAGATGATTTTCTTCCAATATATATATATATATATATATATATATATATATAATTGTAACGCTATTTAATTCTGTCCGTTATGTGAACTGTTTTATTCTGCCTCGCACTCGCCGCTAATACAAGCACGTTGATCAATTATGGCAAAATAGTAGTCTTGCAAATGAAACTTATTTCAAAGTGAGATTCTTTAAAATTTGATTCTTAGGAACAAAGAAATGCATAATAAATTTGGCTTCGCCAATCAATCTTTATACAGACAGTCATATTATAAACACTTTGAAATTGACTGACCATCTCAACTGTATGGGTATGACTAACAAAATTAGGATATCGCACTGCGAGGTCAATCACTGCACTACATCGTAGACTTGTCCACACAAAGGTGCGCAAAAGCGTGACAAGACACTTCTGAGGACTCAAAACAGCTACATGTCATTCAGTGGTAAAAAATTAAATAACCCCAGAAAAACCAGTTTATGCTATAATTCCGTATACTTCTTCAGACTGTGTTTGGTTGTAAACTCTTCTACGAATACTTTTATCACATTGATCGAAAGGCTGCAACAAATAAAAAAATATATCAACATTTTATTCTAATTTAAATACAATCGTTTTGAAAATTGTTGATTTAATATTATTAAAATGCAAATATTCTGCAAATGACAGAATATACTCATTTGAAACAAATTAATATAAGATATATGAAAACCAAAAAGGTTGAATTTAAATGAAAAATTGCACGAGTAAAACTGAATTTTGTGTCTTCAACTTCAGAACGATGCATTATCATTTTATTTGATAGTAAAAAATATGTTCAGAATATTTGTCTATTAAAGTAAGCTAAATGTCAAGTTAATTAATGTTGACATTTAAATAACAATGAGAAAAAGGCAATAAATCTTTTTTATATCGACACGAATAACCTAGTTGTTACTGGAGTGAATAAATGGCAGGTAATTTCGGCAAAAATTTTCGTTTTGGGTGCAAAGCTGTGCCATCTTGAATTCTAATTATAATTGTCGGGGAAATGTTTTTCTTCTCTGGAAACTCACCTGTTTCAATGATTCCTTTAGGGCTAATAATACCAAAATCACTCTGAAAATGGCTTGTTGCTATGGAAATTTCCGGTTTGAAGACTGGAGAGCACTAGCTAGTCCGCCAAACTCAGTACGCATGGGCCACCCTGTGTTATTTGCAGCCCACATATAATCATGAATACTAAAAACTATGATGAATAAATAGTGCGTCTGTTGACGCGGAATATAAAAAAGTCATCTTGTCTACTCAGTCATGTGGAGTAAATAAGCAGCATCAGGATATTGAAGACACCTTCATTTCCGTATTTGTCACATTCTCTATTCTCATCTCGATCTAACAAATATGCCCTTGTAGCTGTTTTGAATACGGGGCTCAATTTCGGATTTTTAAATATCTAATATAGTGCAAGTAAACTTTAGTTAACCAAACCTAGGTTAGATTGTAACATAAACGCAATAATTTCTAACACGTACGTTGGATTAATTAAAAATTTCAATATGTTGTCTGTCAGAAACTGGAATGTAGGATCACGCGAGAATTAAAGAACTGAGTGCGCCATTCTTATTTAAGTTTTAATGACTCATAATTTCTGGTACTGCGGCATTTTCGCAAGTCGTATAATTTTGAATCGGTATTATCCTTAATTCGAAAGCTCATATTGCATGGATCCCTGTAAACAGCTGACCTATTACAAAATGGTTAAATACTTGCACTAAGATTAGTTCAAGAAATCTTAGACACCTTTGCATTTTCGTTCTATTTTAGAATGCTCCTAACGAATACAACAATAACGCTTTCAACTCTGACACAATATTTCTACTAGGCTACGTATGAACTTCAGATATTTTATTGGATATTAGTGACATGAATGCTCAAAATTAGTGCATAAGCGACGCAAAATTTTATCTAGGTGGCAGGTCGAATTAAAGCGCACTGCGAAATGGTAAGTGTGAACGTCTGTTGGAAAGCAACATAGCGCACAGATTATTCTCAAGTAGAACTAAATTTAGAACTACTGTTAGTCGTTGCACCCTCCAGCAACCAGACAAATTTGGACTCAGATGGAGAATGTAGCAGTTAGTTTTAGGTGGCTGGTTGGTTTAGGACTATCGTTTTTTGGAACACATGTCGGCTGGTACTATGCACTAAATTTTATACATCTGCACTCACAGTTTCCAGATAGCTAAATAAAAACGCATATCAAATAGATGTGAGCAAACTTGACCAGCCGTTTTTCAAACAAAAACATGAATCTTTTCTAAAATGAATGTTAGTTAGCGATGACCGCTATACCCACTGCAAGCCCTACGGTTTGTGGCATTGTAGGCATCCGTAGTAAATTTCCTCGTATGTCTGCAAATTCTGCGCAGATTCTCGAAACTAGACAACCAATTCCTGCTAGATTAACTTTTAATAATACTCGTAGAATAATTAGAAGTTAAATTTAGCATAGATAAACTAGAAGGACAAGACTTCTTAAGACATATAGGGACAAAATAGCATAACTTCCTTAAAATTTAACAATAATTGATTGCGCGGGTGGGTGTAACAATTCTTTAAATCAAGTTTGCGAGCTTGAAGTAAACACCAATCCCATTTTATTTAACCAGTCGTCGAAAGACAACAAACGCAGCTGGCGGTAGTTTTGTTATGTTGTTCGAAAACTGGTTAAATAAAATGGGATTGGTGTTTTCTTCAAGCTCGCAAACTCGATTTAAAGAATATTGTTCCAGGTTTTGATTTTAAATTGTGTAGTTTTTTTGGCAATTTAATTGGGTTAAGTGTGTTTGCAAGAGATATTTTTCCGTATTTTACAAATGTGCGGCTGGCATTTTAATAGGGTATACAGATTGTGAAATTTATATGAATAAGAAATACATCCTGGCTTTCCAAAACGCTGTGTATAATTTGTGGTTTGACCTACGTTATTCACTTTTCTGTCATGATATGACGGATGATCTGCTTAATTGTGCTTAGAAAGTAGCTGGTTGTGAATTTATTATGAATTCTGTGATCAGTTATCTTTTGATTTGTTGAATTGTCGAGGAATATGACATATAAGCGGTAGGTCACAAATTCGATTTCCAATTTCATGCTAAACTATTAGTGACGATTACCTGAAAGAGAAGAACTGCTGTTGTAGACGAATTGAATTTTATTGACAATTGCACTATACATTGAGTTGATATGACCATCCAAATTACTTACAGTTGAATTCATTTTGGCTCATTGTTTTCAGCTGTAAATAAGATATAGCAGTGCTATGAATGCTGATAATGCGACTTATGTTTGTGTAGCTGTCAATTTTAATACAGAATTGAGTTAATTTTTTCGGTTTATTGTCAACTCACGAGACACTTATGCTCTTAAATCTGTATTAATGCTTTTGGAGCGTCGCCTAGTTGATATTGATTTATTTTATTATTTGTTGTCCGGTAAAATGCAGATCTCGTGAGTGCTAGGATTGTTTATTTTGTAATACAATTTGATCTAAGTAAATTTCTACCCACTGAAATCAATATTTAGCTTGCGTCTTTGTCATCTGACTGCCTCAGTCACTTTACCTAAATAGAAAATAACCAGCAATTCACATGAATATTTGGAAATTCTGCAACACTTTTGGCATAACTATGAAAAGAAATGAAATTTTAAAATAAAAACTATTTTTCAGTTCATCATTTGGTCAAAAACTGTGTTCAGATTTATTTGTTAAGACATTTTTAAGCCGAGCGTAGTTGTGGCATACTTTAATATGTTTAAAAAAGATTGAAACGGATATATATATATATAGTGAATTGGTCTTGAAGTCGCATTATCAGACTCTTTATGAGAGTTTGAATTCACAACTGCATGAATAAAAATAAGAATATACTGTTTGGTGCGAAGTGCGAGCTCATATGTTGACTCTCCGCGATTTGCGTTCGTGGGTTGTTGCTTCCCACTATAAATTTCGCAAAGATCTGATTGAGCCCAATTTCTAAGACCACACTTAATTGTCCTACATAATGTAAGCATTTATTTGAACGCAAGATTTCCCGTTAGAAGCGCCATCTTTACGCGCGGCCATTCATGAATTCGTAGATCGTTCAGTAACAATCTAAATTGAATCTCCAGTAAACCTCCAGTATGAAAACTTGAAATTTTAATGATTGGGCTTGATCTCAGGAAGTGCTTTCTTAGTTATACTGACTGAAACCACTGAAAGGGTAAGCTTATCCTGGATACGATAACAGAAATATTTTGTAGAATTTGTGCGCGGTGCGAGCTTCATATGTTGACTCTCTGCGAGTTGTTGCTTTTCACTGTCAGTTTCGCGAAGATGCGACTGATTCCCAGTTCCAAGTACGCATCAATCTGGTCTTCGTATTGGCTGAGAGCGGACTCGTCCCTTTCTTCCAAAGGCTTCCACATTGTTCTTACTAACCACTGGAATTGAAGTACGTTCTAATCTTCGTTGACTGGCTACGTTTCGATTCTTCCATTCCGGAATTCATCATCAGGCATTTAATCACACACACATAGTACAGTACGCACAAAAGAAGACTTAAGCAAATGTGGTAACCTCGTTCCGAACCAGTTCTATAGAATACGCAACCAGCTAAAACGAAGAGAAAATCGATGCTTACTTGTAAATGGGGATCAATCGAATCTTTGCGAAACAAATAGTGAATAGAAATATGTTTAGTCTAACTTTCTAGTTGGAAGCTTAATGCAAAACTGCTAAAGAAACAATATTCCTCAAAAAGCATCCAACTTAACAGAATGGTATCTTGCATAGCCGAGGGATTTAACTATAAAAGCTGCAAAACAATTTTGCTTAACAAGAAATTCAGCATTTGAAACACTTTACTGGTTTCGTAATTTTTTTTTATTGTGATTTTTCTGAAACCCGTGTTTTAAGCTCAATCGACATACGAAGACGAGATTGAACTGCCAAGCTGTCAAACATTTCTTAACCAGAATATAGAAAAAAATTATGAATTTCAGCGATTATTCTCATAATTAGAGATTAGTTTTAAGCTTTAATCCAGGCGAGTCCTAAAGTGGAAGACTTCATTTGCAATTGCAAATTTATTCATATGAAGTAGATGGCACGTTGGGAATAAATAGATCTAATGAAAAGTTTTGCCATGAAAACAAGTGTAACAATTGAGACCATGATAAAATACTTTCAGAATACTCATCTCTAAATAATAAATTTTAGCGCAACTAGGTAGTTTTCTTAAATCCTACAAAACTGCCATATTAATTTAAATTAAATATTTTATAAGTGCTGAATTAGGTCACTTTTTATTTAATTCGATCAATAAATACAAAATGGACATTTTACTATATACGCATAAAGCTACGTGAATTACCGTTAATCTTTATTGACATTTTGTGAATATTAATCCCGTTAACGGATACTTAGAGGATTATTAATTGAATTAAGATTGCGTGCGTAAAATGAACACAAAACGAATGTTAATGATTGACGAATTGATCATAAAAGATAAAGTTTGGCGCAAAAAAATGATGTTTATTTTCATTTTAGAGGCCTACTTTATCATTAAAATTCTAAATTCACAATAAAGGGCTGTTACGATTTATTAAAATTATTATTTTTATTTGAACAAAAATGCAAAATACGATTATGTATATAAAAAAATTATAATTATTTAGTTAAACCAAATTTACGATTTTGATATAGACACCAGTCCCATTATAAATTTATTCACTTATCTATATATCTACATATTTATATATTTATATATTTATATATTTATATATTTATATATTTATATATTTATATATTTATATATTTATATATTTATATATTTATATATTTATATATTTATATATTTATATATTTATATATTTATATATTTATATATTTATATATTTATATATTTATATATTTATATATTTATATATTTATATATTTATATATTTATATATTTATATATTTATATATTTATATATTTATATATTTATATATTTATATATTTATATATTTATATATTTATATATTTATATATTTATATATTTATATATTTATATATTTATATATTTATATATTTATATATTTATATATTTATATATTTATATATTTATATATTTATATATTTATATATTTATATATTTATATATTTATATATTTATATATTTATATATTTATATATTTATATATTTATATATTTATATATTTATATATTTATATATTTATATGATATATATATATATATATATATATATATATATGGATAATTATTTCAATATCTATGTATTTATATATTTGGATATAAACATTTGTCAGTGTAAAATTATAATTTGATAATGTAGAAATGAAAATTCATCCAGTAGAAGGCTTCGTTCTTCAAGTACTGCCCAGAAGACTGCCGCGACTAAGGCTTGATTCAAAGCACTTTAAGTCTAAATAAATGCCATATCGGCTACACATGAATGAAAAGCTAGCCAAAATGTCATAAGATAATATGTAACTGAAAGCAGTTTGTAGCGTGCGGCAGGTTGGCTCCGATGTTAGTAACACAGGCTACAAAGTAGAGGTACTCATGCTAAAACCCTGGGCGGGCAGGACTTGCAGAGTTCCTAATAAAGACGAAACCACTCTACTAGTTGCATTATATTCAAAGTAAAGCGACATACAAACAATGCAATTGAGGCTGTTCAATAGATAAATTTGTCATTTATATATTAATCATTCTTTTGCCAGTCCTTCCTTCTTTTAGAATTTCAAGTCTATCGCGTTCTATGTAAAGATCTCACTGCATTATATGACATTTAAAATACTACCTAGAAAAGTTTTATTCAATTCAAATTTAATGCCATTATTTGATTTCACGTAAGTATCTGATTTAATCTAAACATCGTAGGAGCCAGTACAACCAAATCATCTGCTAATCAGATATTATACAAATTAGCACACATGAGTAAGAGCTAAGTTACCGTGTCCTTGCGCCTGTGGTGTCATGCGGTTCATGCAATCTTCAGATTGTTACCAAGATTTATACCAGTCAAAAACAGAAAAACATGAATTAGTTGTTATAAAACATAAAATTGCATGCAAAACATGACTACGGTGGCATAGGTAATAAGTTGCCTCACTAAGGAATATATTAAATTTAAACTCTGTCTTTTGCCGAGAACTAATATATATATATATATCTATATATATATATATATATATATATATATATATATTCTTATAATTAGGAAAACAACACATAAATAAAGTGGATAAAGGCCATTTATTTCGTGAATACTAAACATCTCTTATACAATCATACATATTTATACATTTTGGGTTTTCAATTGATTATGCTATTGGTAACAAATCTGACTCGTTATTACTGTTGTTTCTTGTTTTGACTAGTTGGTGAGTGTGTATGCGTTTGTGTTTGTGTTGTGTATGCGTGTTTGTATGTAAAGGTCATTCTCGCAGTATTGCGAAGTGATGTCTGAGATCTTGTCATTATTGTTTTGGTATCTTGAGAGTTAGCCATTTGTGCACATTGTTCACTGTTACATGTACAAGTGCTATTTTTCCCAGTATAGTTGATCGTTTCACCCCGCTGCGCAAGATTGCTATTTTCGCTTGGTAACAACGCTAATGTTGATTGCAATGTTAAACGCTCACATTGTTTGGAGACTTCTGTCATCGTATGCGCCTCTGTTATTTCCACTTCACATTGTTGCCAATCCGATTGTACGTTTGTTGATTCTAGTAGAGGGCCTAATGGTTCTTGGCTGGATACTAGTAGATTGTTGTTGAATTTTGTTATTCTTGGCCAGTCGATAAGGATATCATGTTGATGAAACTTTTGAATGTTAAGGTCAGGTGCTTGTTGTTTTATGTAAAGTGCTTCGTAGATAAATAATAATTTTTCGGATTTTGCTTTATGTAAAATTGTGAAATTGGTCGAATTGACAGGGTGCCCCGTTGCCAATATATGATCGGAAATAGCTGATTTTCCTGACGGTGGCAAGCCTTTGTTAATCAATTTCTGTGGCAAATGTTGCTGGATTCTGCTTATCAATTGCTTCTTCGTACGTCCGATATATGTGCTACCGCACATACATGAGAATTTGTAGACTATGAATGATTTGGAGAGAATTGGCAATTGATCTTTGGCATCCAACCTCATGATTCTCTGTGTACTGAATGTCATATTAACTTTAACACTGGGAAAGTTGTCCTTAGTTATTCTATTCAGCCGCCGTGCAATTATTGAGGCTGGTATGTCGCCTCTAAATGGTAAGTTCAGGAAAACCTGCTTGCCGGTATCCTCTCTAGTACGAATCTGCCGTGGTCTGATGTTGACATCAATGAAACGCTCTGGGTAGTTGTTCATTAGCAAAATTTTCCTGAGGTAGCCCAGTTCTTCCTCAATCTTGTGTTCAGAGCAGATCTTCCTGATTCTGTTTGCTAGGTTGTTTACTAAGTTTCTTTTGTGGGATTTTGGCACACTACTGTTGTAATGAATGTATTGTCCGGTGAAAGTAGATTTTCTATGTATGGCCAGTGTCAAATCTCCGTTTGCTTCTCGAGTGAGTTTGATGTCAAGGAATGGGAAACTGTCGTCTTTCTCTACCTCGAGAGTGAATTTGATGTCTGGATCGACTCCATTTGCTTGTTTGAGGATTTCGGAAGGGTCTGCTTCCTCTGAGATGAACAACAAGATATCATCTACATACCTTTTGTAGAGTGTGCACTGGTCAATTATACCTTTTAGGTTCGTTTTTTCCAGGTGATACATGTATACATCTGCCAGGAGGGGTGCGATGCAACTTCCCATAGCTACACCATTGATCTGACGGTAGTATATCCCTTCGAAAGTAAATTGCACGTTTTTAGTACATGCTAATATGAGGTCTTTGATGTCATTGGTGTCTATAGGGAAGTCAAAAACTCATTTTTGATGAGGTCACACAAGATCTCCGTTGTCTTATCCAGTGGTATGTTTGTAAATAAGGATGAGACGTCAAGCGAGACCATTTTATTCTGTAGGATGTTCTTCCCCTTCAATTCATTTGCTAGTTCGAAGGAGTCCTTGATAGTGTTAGCGTTTATGATGCTCCGTATTGGTTCAAGTAGTTTGCAGAGAAATTTGGCTGGTTTATGTTGTGGAGTGTTGATCATTGACATAATGGGCCGCATCGAAGGAGCTCCTGAGGTTGTCACGGCTTTATGAGTTTTCGGTTTGCCGTACAATCTTGCGGTGTTTGTTCCGACTGGTTTTGCTTTTTGGATGTCTTCTGTGAGTTTTGATCTAATCTCGGAGTCAGCCATCTTGAATCAACAAACGTACAATCGGATTGGCAACAATGTGAAGTGGAGATAACAGAGGCGCATACGATGACAGAAGTCTCCAAACAATGTGAGCGTTTAACATTGCAATCAACATTAGCGTTGTTACCAAGCGAAAATAGCAATCTTGCGCAGCGGGGTGAAACGATCAACTATACTGGGAAAAATAGCACTTGTACATGTAACAGTGAACAATGTGCACAAATGGCTAACTCTCAAGATACCAAAACAATAATGACAAGATCTCAGACATCACTTCGCAATACTGCGAGAATGACCTTTACATACAAACACGCATACACAACACAAACACAAACGCATACACACTCACCAACTAGTCAAAACAAGAAACAACAGTAATAACGAGTCAGATTTGTTACCAATAGCATAATCAATTGAAAACCCAAAATGTATAAATATGTATGATTGTATAAGAGATGATTAGTATTCACGAAATAAATGGCCTTTATCCACTTTGTTATTTGTGTTTTCCTAATTATAATAATACTGTGTAAATTAAAAAGGAATGGACATATATATATATATATATATATATATATATATATATATATATATATATATATATATATATATATATATATATATATATATATATATTATGTGTCAGGTATTGCTTTATGGAATATTTGCTCCCGCGTTCTTACCCAGATCTCCAAATACGGCTAATTATTGTACAGTATTCATTACGGCACATACCATTCTGCATAACAAATATTTTTTCCCATTTAATGTTATATTTAGCCTTGAGCTGTCAATTTGTTAAATATTTAATTTCAGTTTCACCTCCCCAGATAGCACGTTATCAGATCACTGATTGATATTAAAAGTTTCATATTCTTAGCGATACCAAAATGTTTAAACCTAGAGCAAAGATTGGTCTGAAATATAAATTTTAATTGTTCCGAATTCACGTGCAATGTGCGGAGTTTGTCGCATAAGAATAACGCGCAAGACCCTTAACAAATTGCACCCGGGTTTAACTGACGTGCAAAGGAATTCTGGAAAGTATTGATGGTAGTCTAATAGGAACGAAACAAGTCTAATTCAGGAATTCTAATTACTATTTTAAACAAGATTTAGTCTATACCGATAATATATACTGTTAATAAGGCCAAGTAAGCAAAAAATCACCTACATGTTTGGTACAAGCTAAAACATGTTAATTGGCCTGTAGATGTTTGGGTGGTCATTTTTGTAATAAACACTAACAGACTGCTTTGTATATATATATATATATATATATATATATATATATATATATATATATATATATATATATATATATATATATATTAATAGCTCTTAAAGAAATCCGAATATTTTTGTGTCGTTCATCACTTTAATACGCACTTGTCTTTTACAAGACCACTGAAAGCGTGTTTTCAACTTGATTGCACAATTGACAGTAAAATATCGATTCTCAATGAATGCGTTACCTAAAAGAAAACAAGAACGGCTACTGTTCAACTGTCATGAACAACACAAGTTTTCCTGATGTTGCATTTAACTATGTACGAAGTTTCAATTAATGAAAGTATTTTAACACGGACAAAATGACAGTAATAAAGAGAAAAAGCGTGATGCAATATGGAATTGTGCGGATAACCTAAGACGAATTAATAAACTGAAACTCGACCAGATTTTAGACACTGTGTGTCTAAATAAAATTATTTCATATAAGACCAGAAGAGTATGTTACTACGTTGGACTGACGGTAGATTTGCTATATTTTGTGTTTTTTTAAAGGAAAAATGAGACGTTTATTTATCTCGAGTACATCAATTGTCCTTGAATAAATTGTTTTCAATAACCGTGCAATCAATGGTTACTTCATTGGAGTACTTTTAATAATGTGGCAAAAATTGCAAAATTGGTATGCTTACATATAAAGAAATGTTTTTCATTCGAAATTCGAGTAGAGTACAATGAAAGCGATTTTTCATTTGGAAAAGCTGCATTTATGCTATTCATACTTAATATAGAAATATTGTAGTTCGATCTTCAATAGGTAGTCCGCCGCTGTGCTCTTAAGATGAAAGTTAAAGATTGAAACGCATTAACGTGTGCAACTGCTGGTAGTTTAGCTGCGTTTGGTAACTTGTTACCAACGGGATTATTGTTTATATCAAACCAGTAAAATAACATTAGTATTTAGTATCATATATTGTGTAATATAGTTAAAAATCTATCTCAAAATTTTTATATAAACACCAGCTACCTTAACGATCTCATATTAGCATATACGAAAAAGATCACTTTTCATTTAAAGGTTACTATTCCGACAGATCAATTGTGTGGCTAGGGTACGCTCCTAGTAGCTGAGTACTTGCACCACATTCAGCAAATGAGCTTGGAATCTATTTTTGACGTGAGCATACTTTACAAAATGAATGTAGATGATCTACTAGTGTTCGTCTTGAAAGCAGCAGACCCTACTCAAATCGTGAATTAAGCCAATGTAGGAGATCGAAACATCGAATTCACATTGTGAAGAAAGGACCACGTATCCTTACTTAGGCATTCAAACCATCTGAAAAGAAAACGGTGATCTGATACTGTTACTAAAAAATCCACGTTCACCGGAAAATAAATTGATTACCACAGCAGCGTATCAAAATCTCACACAAATATCTTAATTAACAGTCTAGCAAACGGTATTAGGAATATCTACTATTAACACAAGATCCGAGAAAAGTAAGCCTATCTGAGGAACATTTTCTTAGTGAAGAAGTACTCGGAGCGTTTCATAGATGTCCACACCAGACCGATTCATACTACAGAGGACAAAAACAGAGTTTTTCCTAATGCCGCGTTTTGCGTACGCGGGTTGTAGCATTGCACTAACAGTTTCACAAAGATCCGATTGATCACAATGTCCATATCCTTTTTGTTTTCGGTCGGGCTGGGTTGGTATTCGTCTCTTTCTTCCGAAGGCTTCAACATCGTTCATACTAACCAATGGAAATGTGGTTCTATCACAACTTTGAATTTCCATTGGTTAGCATGAACGATGTTGAAGCCTTCGGAAGAAAGAGGCGAATACAAACCCAGCCCGATCGAAGAAAAAAAGAACATGGAAATTATGATCAATCGGATCTTGTAAAACTGTTAGTGCGAAGCTAAAACCCGCGTACGCAAAACGCGGCATTGGAAAATATGAAGCTGGCACTCCGCAATCAAATTTCAAAAAATATCAAACAGCATTTTTCCTAAACTTGTCATTTAAAGGCAACCTTCTAACACTAATTATAGCACGGTGGTTAATTATAATCACTAAAGCGAATATCCATAATGCAATTGTTAGCAAAAACTTTAGCACATAGATAATCATGAATTTGATCACTAAGGATCAATTGCAGATTTCCTCCAAATCCGTTCTAGCTTACAAATTGACATATATGTGTGGTAGCACAAATAGTGGCCTAATGCAAGAGAAATTGATTAACATACTGAAACAATATTTGTCGCAAAAATTCATTAAGAAGTCCTTTCTATGCCGCGAAATTCAGAAATTTCCTGGCATATATATGAAATGGAGAACACGGCTAATGTAGCGTATTTCTCAGGTCTACACAAAGCGAGGTCGTAAAATATATTTTATATATATGCGAAGCATTATATGTTAGACAACAAGCACACGGCCTTAACATAACTGTACTTGACGAGATCCCAGTAAGGTCGAGTGCGGCATGGAGGTGCCGTAGATAGAGCTACAATCTCCAAAGCAACTGAACTCCGGCTCAACGTTGCCCCTGGCATAATTCTGGAAATATTTCACGAGTTAATAATAAGGATGATTGCGGCAGAAGGGCGTAGTGGATAGTGTTTCAGACTCCGAAATCGTTCTACTTGATGTAAAGCCTTTGCTGCCTTATGAGATGTTTAGTTTAAACTAAAAAATGTTTATTATCAAATTTCTGCCATATAACATCAGTTGTATCACTTCTCAAAGTGACGAGCTACTTTCCAGCATTAAAGTAAGGAAGATCGAACTTTGGAATATTTGTATCATGGTATTGCAACTCATCAACTGATAAGCAAAGATAAACACAACATGCAATTTTCAGTTTATACCAACTCATGTTGATTGATCAGTCTTCTGTTTTAGGTGTGACCTAAAATGAATCACTTTCGTTCTAAACTTCCGAATGGTTTCCCTATATCTGGCCTTATAGATCTTACGATATGCTGTTTCAAGGGAAACTACTGAGACAAAAAACGCGTAAATGGCTTCATTTAAGACTGATACAGATGCTAAAGAATTTTGTTGCAATTGCGTCTTTAACAGTCGAAGTATAAAATAGAATTTAGGCAGCAGCTGATCATCAGGAATTTACATTAAATAAAGTATAAGTATGCAAATTTTCTTTACAAATGGGTCCGTGTTTTACGAGAAAACTCCTATTAGTATGGGAGTAAAATGGCCTCCACATTTTGGCTAGAATAATTGGTTCGAATTTTAGAAAGTTAGTTGATTGTCTAATCCGAATTTTTCGGAAATATTTGGTCTCGTCTAAATGGAACGATTATTGTTAAAATACTGAAGGAATCACAATATGAAACCCAACTGACATAGATGCACACAATAATGGCGACGAAACTTAAGTAACAGCACAAATTGACCTTTTATTATAATAAAAATTCATGCCTGCACCGTTGGATATTGGAAGACCACACGTGTAGTCCTACATAATGTAAGAATTTATTTGAGTGCAAGATTTTCCGTTAGAAGCGCCATCTTTACGCGTGGCCATTCATTAATTCGTAGATCGTTCAGTAACAATCTAAATTGAATCTCCAGTTAACCTCCAGTATGACGAATTTAAATTTTAATGATTGGGCCTGATCTCAGGGAGTGCTTTCTTAGTTATACTGACTGAAACCACTGAAAGAGTAAGCTTATCCTGGATACGATAACAGAAATATTTTGTAGAATTTGTGCGCGGTGCGAGATTCATATGTTGACTCTCTGCGAGTTGTTGCTTTGCACTGTCAGTTTCGCGAAGATGCGATTGATTCCCATTTCCAAGTACGCATCAATCTGGTCTTCGTATTGGCTGGGAGCGGACTCGTCCCTTTCTTCCGAAGGCTTCCACATCGTTCTTACTATCCACTGAAAATGAGGTACGATCTATTCTTCGTGGATTGGCGACGTTTCCGGACTTAGTTCCCAGTTCTATCATCAGGCTACTATGCACAGAACAATGCTCACAATAGCTGATTGAAGCAAATGTGGTCCATTCAGAAAACACAGAATTATAAAAAATACTCTAAAGTCAATATTCTCAGTTAATGAATCATTATTTAAATCATTAATCAAAATTATTAATTAAATGGATAGTTTGCTTAAATCTGGTCATTTAAGCTGTGTAGTATGTGTTATTAGAATTATGTAGATTATATTGGAAATGAGGTACTGAGACGTAATTCAACCAGGATTAGATCAAACACTATTTCACGTGATTAGTACGAATTGTGTGGAATCCTTCGGAGTAAGGGGACGAATCAGCACCAAGTCAACATGAGGCCTTACCCAACGTGTACGTGGAAATGAAGATCAATCATACCATAGCAAAACCGGGACTGCAAATCGACCTCCAAAGAAAGAAAATCGTGGATATGTTAAAGGTTACACTAATGGATATAATACAATGAACGATATAATGCATGGACACGTCGAGGCATTTTGGTTGAGAAGCGGCTTCAAGGAAGTATGGTTGGGTGCAGACAACTTGTGTTGTAATTGATACTGAAATTATGGTTGCCAGCAGAAGTTTCTTAATTCTTCGCGTATGTGTCGGAAATCTTCGATGAAAAACAACTTATGCTCCGTTTCTGGTTTTGCTGAGTTGAGGTCTGATAAATTGAGTACCACAGCTCTATGTTTTCTAACGTTTAGCTCAAGCGTATGCCGTCTAATTGCTAATTTGTCAAATATAAGAATCTATTCTTTAATTTTTTCTATACTAAGCGCTTTAAAATTTGTTTTAAAACTCAGCATCCGATTTTGAAGATACCTTCTGTTATACTCGATTTATCCTGTTTAGTTAGAAATTTAGGAGTAATTATTTTTAGAATATGTAGCTCAACTCAATAAGGTGATTCGTTTATCTTAAAATATTTTCAAAATTTTCATCACTTAAAGAACAATATGCGCATACTTTAATGAGTATTACATAATACAATGCCGCATTAAAAAGGGAACATTTGACTGCAGTGTGTATGGGCAAAATAAATATCTCACCAACTTTGTATCCATACAATTAAAACTGAAGTTAGACATTGTTTGTGGCGGAGAACTAATATATATATATATATATATACTATAATATATATATATATATATATATATATGCACTTATGTATTAGGTGTTGCTCACCTAGCAACAAATTACCAGAAGGATAAACTAAAGACAGCATGAACAGAAAGTATAATCTCGTGCACATTCGTCATAATTGAACTAATTTGTTACTAGCTGCGCAACACCTAATACATATTTAAAACTGAAGCTTATTATACAAAAAGGCTTAGCAGAAGAACGATGAACTTATAAAATTTTATAACTTGATACGTAAATTAGATTTTTAAATTTATCAAACACAATAAATGTAGAAAACAGATCTGTGAATTTTGTTAAAAAAACTAAATGAGTTTTGCGAAAACATCTTGCAAAAGAAACGAATTTAACCGAGCAGCAACTTTCTGTCTTTCAATATAAAATACAGTGCAGTGAGAGTCCTTATTAAACCTAAGTTGTAAGCATCCAATCGACCTGTTTAGCTTAATATTCAATTCAAATATTGCGAGAAAGTTGCAGGCCACAGAAGACGTAGAGTGACAAATAGCTTCATCAACTTGAGAGGGGGTCAGAAATCGATCACCTTCTGTACGGTGTGTAGCAAATCAAAAAATTATCATGAAGCTGTTTATGTAGCCAAATAAGCGTATGGGCAGTAAGACGAGTCCTTTCGTCAGCACCTCTTGAGAATGGAAGTTTTCTAACGTAACCGAAGACATCAAAACTGAGCCATTTAATCCATACTGATAAAGAGGAACTAATGATTTATCTTCTTTAAATCGAGTTCGTTAAATTGTCATAAACGCCAATCCCTTTGTATGTAACTAGTCGCAATGCATAGCGAAATCGCCGTCTGCAACACGTACTGACTCTAGTTATTCTATGTTGCGCGACTAGCTGGATACAATGGGATTGACACTTATATCAAACTCGCAAATTTGATTGAAAGAATTGTTATCCCCACCCGCGCAATCAATGATTACTCGATTGTGTAATGATCTGCATCATCGACACTGTTTCACGTAGTTCTAAGATTAAAGAAAATTAATATGTAAAAGATTTACATATATTGAAACATTTTTTCGAACTTAAACTAATTAAAGGTTTCATTTTACAAATTATTTGGTTCGAATTGCCACGCTAGCAAGAAAGTTTCAATTTCGTCGTTTTTGCGCTCAATTCTTTGCATGTCACTGCATGTGCTTTAAAGTTTGACAAGTAAATACAATAATAAGTCATTTTAATTTGCTGATTAGCCTATTGCGAGATATCTGCTTGTGGCATATGTAAATAAAAACAATATTTCGTGAGTGTGTTTCTCCTGTTGTGATTTCATTGTGTGCTGCACTTCGTGTATTTCGACTAACACGTTAGTAGATAGAGCCAAAGTTAAGACTATTAACGTGCATATTACTGACATTGCTTGTGTAGTTAGTCTAAGGTCTAAGATTATTGTTTGAAGCCTAAGGTCAAACGCATGAACTTAAAGCTTCACTTTAAAAAAAAAATAAAAACAAGTTAAACATGATCGGCTTCTGCGAAACGTATGCCAATAATTTAAAGTGAAAGTTCATGTGAAAAAGTATACGACGCTTAATGTTCGCTTGGATTATTTCACCTGGTTCGGCAATAACATCAATTTGTCCATTTGCACCAGCACCAAAAGTAAATTTAACTAGATTTATTTAATTAAATTAAGTTTCCTGACTTAAAACGAATCCTTATTACATTTTTAATTCTTGACAGAAAAGAATGTGCACTACCGAAAATCCATTCAAGTTAAATTTGCGTGTAATTAGTAGAGTGGCGAGCCGCTTTTCTGATTCTCGAAACGATGTATGCACATCGCAGTTTTCTCCTCTTTGGTGGTTTTGCCATCCTGTTCTGAGGATGAGCATGGATCTTCAAAACGGGCCAGTATGTGTAAATTGTTCTGTAAATCAAGTTTGCGAGCATGAAGTTAAAACCAATCCCATTGTATTTAACCAGTCGTCGAAGAACATAACAAAACTACCGCCAGTCGCAATGCACTGTTGTTCGACGACTGGTTAAACACAATTGGATTGGTGTTTAATTCAAGCTCACAAACTTGATTTAAAGAATTGTTACCACCACCCGTGCAATCAATTTTTGTTTAATTGTGTAAAGTGTGTGGTTTACAACATCATATGACCGGTTGATTTGGGATTGACGCCTATTTCAATTGCATAAACTTCATTTAAATTATACTATTAGAGGTATGATTCATCCTATTATATTTATAGTTTAGGATCCTATGACGCTATTTTAATTCTACCACATCAACGTAATATATGCCTAGTAAATGAACTGCTTCAAACTCCTACGTATTTTTCAACTAAATTAGCTTACATGAATGCCCCATATTTTTACCAATGTCGCTATGATCACGAATGTTCAATAATATTGTATAAAAATTTTAAAAGACGATAACAGCTATAAATTAAAACAGAATTAATTTCATCTAAGTCGATGTTAGTCTAGTATAAGTTTTATGAACTTCCAAAAATGTAATTTGCGTAGATCTCATTTAACTCAAGGAACCGGTTATTTTTGTTTTCAAAGATGCCAAACTTGAATATTTAATATCCATACATTCACCTATGAACATATGCTTAGAAATAATTACATAGAAGCCTACAATCGTATATTTCTACAGCTTATTTAAAAATATCATACCAACATTATTTCAATCATTTATTCATACCTGAATGAAAACTACCAACAAATATGAATAAAAACATACAGTTAAAAAAAAAAATATATATATAAGCAGACATATCTTGACTATACTAAAATTAAAAATATATGTTCATGAATGCAAGCATTCATGAATATATACATTCATACTTATGTACATGCATATCAAATTAATACATACATACATACATACATACATACATACATAAATACATATATACATACATACATACATACATACATACATACATACATACATACATACATACATACATACATACATACATACATACATACATACATACATGCATGCATATATACATACATACATATATACAAACATACATACATACATACATACATACACACATGCATACATACATACATACATACACACACACATACATACATAATACATGCATACATACATACATGCACACAGACATACATTAAAAAATAAATAAAAATAAATAAATACATATATACATACATGCATGAATTTAGGATGTGAGTATAAATAAATACAAATTAGTAAATAATAAAATTTAAATAAAAAATAAAAATATTGCTAATATATTATATACACAAGGTTTTTCGTAGATACCCACCTTGTTGCTTAATTTACATATAAATATCTATGTATATTGTCTGGACATGGATATTTAAATGAAAATAAATTTATACAGTATATGAGTATTCTCCAATGCCGCGTTTTGCGTACACGGGTAGTAGATTTGCACGGACAGTTTCACAAAGATCCGATTGATCACAATTTCCAATTTCGTTTTGT
The DNA here is from genome assembly GCA_029291075.1 of Eudiplozoon nipponicum. Taxonomy (NCBI): domain Eukaryota; kingdom Metazoa; phylum Platyhelminthes; class Monogenea; order Mazocraeidea; family Diplozoidae; genus Eudiplozoon; species Eudiplozoon nipponicum. The sequence goes on from JAQBSW010000358.1 coordinate 147,606, forward strand.
CTTCGATCGGGCTGAGTTTGTATTCGTCCCAATGGAAATGCGGTGGTTCTATCACATCTTTGTTCATGCAAAGCTATTACCCGCGTACGCAAAAAGCGGCATTGTAGAATAGTAAGCTGGCAATCAGCAATCAAATTTCAAAAAATATTTGAGGATATGAGTATAAATGTGTATTTGGTTGAGCTACGATTCGTTAGTTTAGGCTCCGTATTCGGTCTTGTCCAAACGCAGGAATAATACTATTTTCTTTCAACAGTTTTACTAACCGTTCTCTCTAGAACTTATTGCATACAGGATGAGATTAGTTAAACCGAGAATTTGAGGATTACTGAAATATGTTTAAAATAATAAAAAAATTTTGTTGGTACATCCATGCGTCCGGATAAGTAATTTAAAAAAATTAAAACATCACGGATAGACGTATATGTTAATCCGTAGGGTTTGCTTATAGTTATTATATAAATTTTAGTTTAGTAGAGTAAACATATGTGTATATAGGTTTCTGTGTGCGTTTGGAGTGACGTGGATAATTTTGTATATACATGTAAGCATAAGAAAATAGTTATGAAAACCGGATATGAGGGCAGAAAATAAAAAATGCTATTTAACAATAATTGATTGCGCGGGTGGTGGTAACAATTATTTAAATCAAGTTTGCGAGCTTGAAGTAAACACCAATCCCATTGTATTTAACCAGTCTTCGAACAACAAAACAAAACTACCGCCAGCCGCAACGCACTGACGCGTTTCGACCTTCCTTGATCATCATCAGAGTACGACGGCAAACGGACTATTGGGGATCAAACCGCATTAAATATATATGGAAATCAAATTTAGATATACGGCTCTCACATCTAGCAATCTCGCATACATTGAACTTGACTGGAAATGTCGGCTACACAATTTCTATGCAGTCACGAACATTTACTGTTTGCAGCTTTCGCCACATATACATATATAAGCAATACAATTTAACAATAATTGGTTGCGCGGGTGGTGGTAACTATTATTTAAATCAAGTTTGCGAGCTTGAAGTAAACACCAATCCCATTGTATTTAACCAGTCGTCGAACAACATAACAAAGCTACTGCCAGCCGCAACGCACTGACGCGTTTCGACCTTCCATGATCATCATCAGAGTACGACGGCAAACTGACTATCGAGGATCAAACCGCATTGAATATATATGGAAACCAAATTTAGATATGCGGCTCTCACCTCTAGCAGTCTCGCATACATTGACTGGAAATGTCAGCTACACAATTTCTATGAAGTCACGAACATTAACTGTTTGCAGCCTTCGCCACATATACATATATAAGCAATACAATTTAACAAAATTTGATTGCGCGGGTAGTGATAACAATTATTTAAATCAAGTTTGCGAGCTTGAAGTAAACACCAATCCCATTGTATTTATTCGGTCTTCTCCAAATGCAGGAATAATACTATTTCTTTCAACAGTTTTACTAACCGCACTCTCTAGAACTTATTGCATACAGGATGAGATTAGGTAAACCGAGAATTTGAGGATTACTGAAATGTGATTAAAATAAATAAAATTGTTGGTACTTCCATGCGTCCGGATAAGTAATTTAAAAAAATTAAGACATCACGGATAGACGTGTATGTTAATCCGTAGGGTTTGCTTATAGTTATTATATAAATCTTATATGTGTATATAGGTTGCTTTGTGCGTTTGGAGTGACGTGGATAATTTTGTATATAAATGTAGGCATAAGAGAATAGTTATGAAAACCGGATATGAGGGCAGACAATAAAAAATACTTTAGGAATTAAAATAAACATAAATAGATCTGTCATGAATGAAGATACCACATTTGCCAGAATTTTCTTTTCTTGTGAGCCTGGTGTTAACCCTGAAAATGGGATTAGAAATGAACTCAAGAAAATTCGGAAAACCTGGTTTCAACGTCAGAAAAGCAGCTGATGAAGGGCCTTGAAATGAAAGGACAAATGAGAACCCATCAATCAGTGAAAAAAATCGGTGCACCTGGAAATGTAAAGGATTCAAGATTTTACCGACCTACGAGTGTTATCATTTGTCTCATACAAGTAAATGGCGGAAGGTTTACAAATATACATAAAAAACATACTTCCATTCAAGCACACCTACATAAATACATGCATAAATACACACATACATTGGTGCATCTATAAATATATGAATCCATACATGCGTGCATACATACATACATAAATAAATACTTAGATACATAAATATATACATACATACACACACATACATGCATAAATATATAAATACGTGCTAATATACATAAATACATGCATTTATGCGTACATATATATACATAAATACATAAAATCATATTCCCATTTATACATGCATACATACATGCATACAAACATAGATACATGAATGCATACATACATGAATTCATACACACATACATAAATGAATATATACCTACATACATACTTACATGAATACATACATAAATGCATAAATGCATAAATACATACATACATACATAAATACATGCATACATACATACATACATACATACATACATAAATACATACAAACATACATACATACATACATATATACAGACAGGAAGACAGACAGACAGACAGGCTTAACTACATACATAAAAGCATATTTACTCTACATTTTACATACATACATACATAAATTCGTACATACATGAATGCACGCATCAGTACATACACACACACATACATGCATAAAAATACGTACATACATGCATATGCATACACATACGCGCAAACATGCTTAAATAAACATATCCATACTCAAATATAAAATTCACACGTGAATACACAAAGAGATTCGTACATACATACATTTAAAAATAGTTACGTAAATTCATACAAACACAAATACATACTCTCATAAGTAATGAAGACATGCTTAAATATCTGTGAATAATTACAGGCATGCATGAATACATACATGTACAAATAATTTAACAAATATACGCATACAACATTCAAAATGTGTAATTAACATAAAACTAATCTTGAAGCACTTATCTATTAGATATTACGCACCTAGTTGCTAATTAGTTTAAAAAGAATCAGAAGAAAGAACCAAAGTCGGCATGAGCAAAAATTGTAATCGAAAGTAAGCATGCGTGCTATACTTACTGACGACTCACAAGTAGGAGCCGGTAATACACCCTATACCCACTATATTTTTTGCCAAGCAATTTGTGACAACTGGACGGTACAATCTTCAATACGAATGCGCATATAAGCTCTAGTGAAGTTAACTTCATATAAAGTCGTCGACACTGCGAATTTAAAGCCAACTTACTATATTTAATATACACCGAGCCTGAAAATGTTAATAAAACTAACCATCCGAAAAGATGGATACATAGATAGGCATATATAAATATCTTGATGTTTGTCGTCGCTTCTGATAATAGCAATTAATTTCTTTTTAGTAAGAGAAAAAATAAATTGATAAACAGGCTAAGTTCTAAAATATAAAAATTCTGAAGTTGGCCAGGTATGCCACGCGTGATAAAATTAAACTTATCATACTTCTCTTAACACTTTTTGTTCAAATTAATGTTGATTTGTGGTCCTGGTGACCACACAGGCCCTGTAAATTTTCATATGAATAGCATTTATAGCTGTGGATTTTCTGGCGTTGAAGAAGATGAATTTGATTTAATTTGTAAAGCTGCCGCTAATTAGGCAATTTTCCCATTTGATTAACCAGTGTGTGATGCTGATCTTACTGTGGGTAAAGTGCAATTGGATACTGGTGGTTTTGTAGTTCGTAGTCACTCGATATACAATCTGTGCGTCTTGGTACGGTGTCTGAAGTTTTGTATTAAGGGCTTCAAATATGTATATATTTGAAATAATATCCCTTGTTTTTATCGATAATTAATCATTTATTATCCACTAGGAGGACAGACAGTCTTCGGCTATATGAATGTAAATTTATTTGTGAATATTTTACCAAGACCTTAATAAAAACATTCTGCATGAGCTAAACTAGACAAAAACGTGAATTATACGTTGAGTATACATGGTTTTCAAAATGAATAAATGAAAATTTGTTGTGAGCGTCTTTAATTTGTTATATGTGTGGATGCATTGTGTCTTGATTTGGCTAGTTATTAAACGTGTTTGTTGACGTCACTCGTTTTCTTGGTGTATTATATCTGGTCATCAGTTTAGTGTCAACTAATTGATAATATGCGTTTAGTACTCAGTATGTTTGAAAAAAGTGTGTACTTTTATTTCTCGCGGATATGATTTTGCTTACTATAATCAAGGCTACGATCTTGATATAAAAACCTGACCAATTCTGTACAATCAATCTAGCACCTGATCAATTGCTTTTTCACCATTATACAATGCTTAGTTTATACTGACAAAGGTATGCTCATAATGGATCAGGTGTTTTTATCAAGAGGCAACTTTGTTTATAATAATTTTTACTAACTCCCGCACAACCATTGTTCATTTAGTTATATATATATATGTGTGTGTGTGTGTGTTGGCTGTTTGTTTACGTTGATTCGCATTGTCCAGGGGAACGTATTTTCTGGACGGTAAACCAAATAGAGGATCAATGCATATATATATGGAAAGCAAAATAAGATATGCGGCCCTCACCGCTAGTAATCTCGCATGCATTGTATTTGACTGGTAATGTCGGCTGCTCAATTTCTATGCAGTCATGGACATTAACTTTTTGCCTATTTCGCCACTTGTATATTAGGCAATACAATTAAACAATCATTGATTGCTCGAGAGGGGAGTAACGATTCTTAAATCAAGTTTGCGAGCTTGAAGTAATAACCAATTCCATTATGCTTAGCGGTTTGTTCCTCGATAGACAGTTTTCCGTCGTACTCTAATGATCATCATGGAAGTTCGAAACGCATTTAAGCGTGCAACTGGCGGTAGTTTTGCTACGTTGTTCGACGACTGATAAAATAGTCCGATTGTTTTTATGGTCATGGAAGGTCATAACTTACTTTACTTTACTTTACTGCGGCTGACTCCTTTTAGAGGATAAGCCGGCTCCATGGAGTTTCTTGGTTATAACGCGTCAGTACCTGTCATTGACGGTAGTTTTGCCATGTTGTTCGACGACTGGTTAAATAAATTAGGATTGGTGTTTACTACATCGTCAGAAACTTCATTTAAAGAATTCGTCATAATTTTTTAAACTTGTTTTCGAAACTCGCATTGTGAAGAATGAGGAAATAAACTGTGCTCAGTTTATGCCCAGTTTGGATTATATGATCAGTAAACTCTGATTTGGTGGATAGTGTTATTCCTCTATGTGTTAACTTCTGTGGCTAATGTTGATCGATTCTATTAAATAGCTGATTCTTCGGTCTTCTAACATATGTGTTACCGCACATAGGTTTTAGGTATTAAAGAATAAGGAAATCTTGGGAAAAAGGCGTTTGATTTTTTCTAATCAAAAAATAACTTCGTATTATTTAAATCAAGGTTGCGCTGTTGACGAAAAACCAGACCCATTCGTATACATATATTTGTCAGTAAAAACAAAACATACTATAATGTAGACCGGTTTCGTCCTTATTGGGATCTCTTCACATTCTGCACAGTCAGAGCTCGAACCTGGGTCTGTCTACTTCGGAATCGGTTGATCTAACCTTTAATCACTTCTGCCGCACATATCACAAAATTTTGAATAATTTGCTAGCTCATGTTTCATGATTAGTTTTTCCCTCAGGTGAAGCTTTTATGGCTCAGTAGTTCGAAAACCTGCTTCCCAAGCAGACGTGCCCAGGTTCGAGTCCTATCTGCGGCAATTTGTGGACAAAACGTGAAGAGTTCTCAATAAGGCCGAAACCGGTCTACTGGATGAGTTTCCTTTTCTACATCATACAATCTGAAATGTTAATACCAAATGTATGTATACGATGGGACTAGTGTTTACATCAATATCGCAACATTTATTTGAATAATTTTTATCACCGCCCGAACAACCAATATTCGTTTAATTACTTCCTGTATGTTGAATGTGATGTTTACTGTAACACTTGGGGAGTTTTTTCTCCTGAATCAGATTGTTATTGTGGTCCATATTGTAACTGAGAAATTGCCTTGGAAAGTTATGATTACGGAGACTTTCCTGTTACGCAAAGACATTGAGGTTCTATGTTAGCATCGATGAATTTATCCAGATGATTTTTACTTTTAAATATCTTCTTCAAATTCTCTAGTTTTCTCTAACTCTGTGTTCTGAATATATCTTCCTAACTTTTTTGGCTAAATTATTTACCAGGTTCTTCCAGTAAGTCATTAGAACACTGCTGTTTTAATGAATTTATTGTATTGAGCGTCCGTAAATACTGTTTTTGGCGGAGAACTATTATATATATGCAATAATGTATTATGTGTTGCGCACCTAGTAAAAAATTAGTTCAATTATGACCAGAAGGATAAACCAAAGACAGCGTGAACGGATAACTGTACACGAGACTATACTTTCCGTTCATGCTGTTTTTGGTTTATCCTTCTGGTCATAATTGAACCAATTTGTTACTAGGTTCCAATTCCTAATACGTAATTCTTCGGTAAATGTTAATTGATTCTGATGAGCAATTGCTTCATCGTATGTTCAACATATATGCTACTGCACATACAAAATATGGTAGAATACGAACGATTTGGAGAAAATTTATAATTGATGGTTGGCTTCCAACCTCATGATTCTTTGTGTGCTGAAGTTGAGGTCAATTTTTTTACTAACAAGATTTACCTTCCAAATAATAAGTGTAGGAAAAAATTCCTATTGTTATCCTCTTTAGTTCGAATCGGACTTGGTCTGGCGTTGACATCTATAAATTGCTCCTAGTATTTATTCATTAGCAAACGGGTCCACAGGTAGACAAACTCTTCCTCGATGTGGTGTTCAAAGCAGATCTACCTGATTTGATTCAGCAGGTAGTTAATTAAGTCGCTTCTGTGAAATATTTGCACACTACTATTGCATTAGACATATTGTAGATTTTGTATGTATTGATAGTACGAAATCACCATTTTCTTCTCGAATGTACGAGAAGGGACATATGATGTCTTTCAACATCTCAAGAGTGAATTTGATGTATTTATCTGCTTTATTGTCTTGTTTCATAATTTCAGTTTAGCCTTCTGCTTCTGGTATGAACAATAGTAGATCACCTTCATTACTTTTGTAAAATATGCATTGGTCAATCAGGGATTCAAAGCTCATTTTGTCAAAATGATGCATGTGTACATCCGCCAGGGGAGACAATAAATTGTCCCCTAATTAGAAAATTTTACTTTCGGAAATATATATATTCAATATGAATTGACCATTTTTACATGCCAATGGATCATAGTGGCCATTGGTGTCTGAAAAAATCTTAAAACTCATTTTAAATCAGATCACAAAAGACAATCGTTGTTTTTGTCCGGTGGACTTTTCGTAAATAGTGATGACGCGTCAAGTGAGATCATTTTATTTACTTGGAATTTTTCTCTTTTATTTCCTGCGTTACCTAAAGAGAGTTCTTGATTGTGTCCGTGTTTACGACATCTCGTAGCGGCTGAAATAGTTTGCATGGACGATTATCTGGTTTAAATTGCTGCATCGGAGGAGCTCCTGAGTCTGTTGAACTTTTATGAGGTTTTGATTTGCCTTAAAGTTCTGTGGGCTTTATTCTTATAGGTTTCTCTTTTTGAGTTTCTAATAAAATTCTTCATCTATTTCCGACATCGGTCAATGGAAACAAAATTTGTTTCTCCAGCTTTATTTTAAAAATCACGTTTATCCTTGCTTCAGTATTTGTTGAGTCATCGTTTTGTAAGTTGCTTAGTTTGAATTTTGATCAATAATCTATGAGCTCGTTCGTGTAAGCGCGATAATCGTAGACTTCGATTATAACAACTCCATATACTTTGTCACGTATGGAAAATCGTATATTCTTTTCTGTTTGTAGTTTTCTTAGTTAATCAATGTATCTATTTGTCATGATTTGGCTACCATTTAAAATATTGCATTTTTTTCTAGTGCGCTTTCTCTGTTTTCAGTTCTTGTCCATTGAATGCTTTTGGACCAATTCCTGTTATTAAGTTGTTGTAGAAGCTTTTAGTTCCAGCGTGGATGTCAATAAGTTAGAGATTTTATATAACCATCTTAATAATGCAGAATTTTGCTATAGAGCAGAGTACATTTTTCTGATGTTCTATTAAAACAGGCTTTGAATAATTGGAAATGAATGCATCCGCATTAGTACGAAACTTTGATTTACAGAGTATTTGTCCGGATCTTTTGTGAAATACTTTAATTCTACTTCAATTATCGTTTTCAACACCTTTCCTAGCTTCATTTTAAAGACGTTGAATTTTTTCTCGTTCAAATTGCAAGTTTACGATCAATTGACGGAATAATATTATCAGCGACTTGCACATGTTATTAGTTGTCTTCAATAGCATTAAGCGCCGTCCGCGTTTAAATCCTGGGCATTGCATAAAATGTTCCAAAAGGCGGCAAAATTGGTCTACTGGGTGAATTATCCATGCTACATTATACAATGCTTAGTTTATACTGGCAATTTTGTATATAATGGGATAAGTGTTTATTGCAAGCTAATAAATTTCATTTTTTTAAAAATTGTTATCATCAACTGAGCCCTCAATTATTGTTTAATTGTTTTTATCCTCAACTCAAAACCACTTTGCTACGAAATGTGGTATCTATTGTATAATTACAGACTTGGCGTCTAATAAGAAGCCATATAGGCTCCATCTAACGGGGGGCAAACCAAAAAAGTATAGGTTATTATATAACAGAAAAGTATGAGTGCCGTGCGGCAGACTGGTGCAGTGGATAGAGTACCAGATCCCGAAGTAACCGTGCACCAGGTGGAGCCCAGTCCCGCGAAAATTCTGGAAAGTTTTTAAAATCGGTCTATTGAATAAATTGCTCTTGATATCTTATGCAATGCTTAGTTCTTAGTGAAACTTTATAAATAACGCGATTCGTGTATATATCAAGTAATCAAACTTGTTTAATATTATTCTTATCATTACTAGCGCAATCAATGATTTATTAATTGTGACAATTCAGTAACACCTCTCTACGAAACCTAGGGTCTGTTCCTCAATTAGAAAGTGGGGATGGCTTGTTAGAATTTTATGGATGAATAAATCCTACATATGAAAGGCTAACCAAAAAACAAGTTTGTCCATAAATGAACATTGAGTGCTGTATGTATTAGGATGGCGCGAGCCAAAATTCTGGACGGCACCGTTCTACTGGATTTTTTGCCTTTTCTACATTATTCAATGCCTATTTCTTACAGAAAATGTATATATAATGTAATCGGTGCTTATATCAAGCTCACAATAATGCTTTAAATAATTTTTATCATCACAGGCACAACCAAGTATCGCTTTACAATATAAATCCTCAATTAAACGCCACATCGCAGCGTGGGGTGTTGTGTGCTCTATAATGACAGAATTGGGGCGGGGTAGCTGTTTAGAATATTAGCTTCCATCAGAAAGAAAGGCTAACCTAATAGGCATAAATTATTATTCAATGAGAAATTTGTGTAATTTGCACTAGAATGGGGCAGTGGATAGAGTTCCAATTTCTGAAGCAAGGCTTCATCGGTTCGAGCCGAATCCGTGGCAAAATTTTCTTCAGTACTTGAAGAAATCTTAATAAGGACGCAACTGGTCTACTGGAGGAATTTCCTTTGATGCCTTATTCAATGCTTAGTTCCTCTTAGGATTAGTGCTTATATAAAATACTAAATATTGATTTAAATAAAGGTTATCACCGCTAGTGAAGCCAATGGTAATTTAATATTATCTGTCTTAAATTCAATTTCACTTCTTCAAGTAGCGTGGTATCAGTTTCGTAATGACAAGTTGATGGTGGCTTGTTGGAATTTTAGGTTTACAGAAATGCCACCTGAAAAAAGATATGGTAGAAAATAACTGGTGTGCCGCAGAATGGCCCAGTGGATATAGTCACAGACTCAAAAGCAACCGCGCCCGGGTGTGAGCCCAATCTGCGGGGAAAAAATTGGATAGTACTTTATGAGTTCATAATAAGAACCAAAACTATATTCAGGAAGAATTGTGTTTGAATCATAATAAAATATTTATTTCATACCGTAAAATGAATATATAATAAGATTGCCGCGCAACATTGACTCACTCGACCAACCAATGATTGCGTGGTTTATGCAGTATAATGACAGAAATAGGGTGGCTATTTGGGAGATTATTTTTAAATATGTGTTACATAAGCTCCAAATTTAGAAAAGTCTAATCAATTTAGTATAGATTATTATATGACTGAAAATTATTGCAGCGGCTCTTACATCTAATAGTCTTGCATGCATTGTATTGCAAAATTTCTATTAACTGTTTGTAGCTTTCGCCACACATACACATATATATATATAAATATATATAGATAATACAATTAAACAATAATTGATCGCGCGGGTGGTGGAAGCAATTCGTTAAATCAAGTTTGCGTGCTTGAAGTAAACATCAATCCCATTGTATTTAACCAATTAATGTTCGTGACTGCATAGAATTTGTGCAGCTGACATTTCCAGTTACATACAATGTATGCAAGATTACTAGAGGTGAGAGCCGCATATATAATTTTTCTTTCCATATATATGAAATGCAGTTTGATCCTCGCTAGTCAGTTTTCCGTCGTACTCTGATGAAGATCATAGTAGGTTGAAACGCGTCAGTGCGTGTGACTTGCGGTATTTTTGTTGTTGTTCGACGACTCGTTAAATACAATTGGATTTGTGTTTACTTCAAGCTCGTAAACTTGATTTAAAGAATTGCTACTACGACCCGCGCAATAAATGATTGTTTAATTGTATGGCCGTGGTATGTTATTCACTCTGTTATGCCAAAAAGTATTGCAGTGAAAATTTCAGCTTGTGTACGGAAGAAATATTCTCATATGAATGCAGGCATACAAGATGTATTTTAAATTGCTTAAAGAGCATATTTGTTAGGTATATCAAAAAGAACAGGAACAACTTACACATTATATGCAAATAAATTTACACATCTTATGTCTATTAAAAGAAATGTGTGTTTTGTGTACACACATTTTCATAGAAGTCAGATACCTTCACTCACACTTAGGTAAGAAATATATACGGCTAAAATGAAATAATGATAACTAACAATTGTAATTTTGAGAGGTGGTAATATATAATCCAGTCAACTAGCTAGCATTTTTGTAACGTGTGTCAATGAGATTACTAATTTTTATATTGAATTTATCATATTATCCCTTTCGTAACGAACTTATCTGTGACTAGATGCGCTTCATTAACAATTGAAGTAAATGGAATTGTCAAGCACAAAAACTGCGTAAAAAAGATTATGGTACATTAGAATTTTTGAAGGTCATCATTATAGCCAGTTGGAAATACAGTGATGCAGCATTCATTTGATTTTGAGGGTAAATATCTGCGAAAGCGGGTCAAGCATTATCATGTTGCAGAACAGTTTATTAACAAAAATACATATTGCTTTATAGCGATAAATTAGGGCCATATTTCAAATGAAATAAGCTCAATTACGAGCTAGTATATGTAGCATACCTCCAGTGCTCAGAGAAGTTAATCTCAAATTCCAAAATAAGCTCTAAGAAAATTACATGCCAGAAATAGTGGCACTTACATGGAAAGTAAGTCGATGATGTCTATTAAGTGTGAATTAAATAATTTTGGCTTCAATAATACTTTTCCAAATCCGACAACATAATATGAAATTACCCCATCAGACCCTCACAAACAAAAATGCACTTGAATGGGCGAATATTTATGAGAGTCCAGCGATAAGATGGGTTAATTATCTTATGTGCATAGACTGTTCTGTAAGTTACCATGCCAGAGTTAGAGATTTCAGGTTCAGTTTGGAAACAGTTCTATCCCATTTGACTCAAATTAATTAATTAAAATAATTAAACAAAGCCAATCTCCACACAGTTCACCAGAGGTTAACTGTGTCACAAACGTTTTGTTACTTATAGACAACATTTCTGACGACCCAAATACTAATCCGACCATTACAACTAAGTTATCTGTCGGTTGTATGAGCACCTGGTCAGTCGTTGCTAGAATGGGTGAGGATGGTTGAATCTGCTCATGTCTTACTTCTCCACATTGGCTTGTCTAATATATGAAATTCTGACAGCGCATTAGGCAAATCCATGCAACGAAATGATTAATAAAAGTAAAAAATCATCGCAATAATTTGTGGGTTTACCCTATCAGGAATGAAAGCCACATTTGTGCTTTACTGTATCGTTTATAAGCATTGTAGATTACTACTTATTAGTCGGTTTTCCTTTGCTCCTTGATTATGACGACGAAAGGTCGAAATGCACCAGTTCGTGTAATTAACGGTAGTCTTGGAAACGTACTAATAATTATATATAATGGGACTAATGTTTATCTCAATATCGTAAGCATCGTTCGTACAGTTACGGAGCGTTAACTCGTATGAATTATAAATGTGCGGCGAAAGCTGCTCAAATTTTATTTTTGTGACTGAATAGAAATATTGCAGCAGACATTTCTAGTCAAGTACAATATAGCTCTCGCCAGTTTTCGTACACAGAATAAGATAAGAATAAGTATCAGTACAAAACTTCCTAACCAAAATTGAGCAACAAAGTAATTTTACAGCCCACATAGAACCATGAAAACTAAGTTATTTCGTCACAGCTGGCCAACTGCACGAAATAAGAAGCCACTAGGCATGAAACTGATGTCCGCTTACGTATACAGGTTTACAGCTACCGAAGAAAATGCTTTTTATAGCATCAAGTATTTCCGTTGAAGCACAAATTTGTTAATGAAAATATTGTTATTTGTATCAAAATGTAATTTTTAGCAGACGACTATAGCAGTTTATAAAAATTGCGCAAATATTACGTTTTTAAGCATTAAATAAAATTAAACACAAATAAACAAAAATAACATTTTAAATCTAGTTTACTTTGGAAAATATACATTAACATATTATAATTTTAAATAGACGAAAATACGAACAATATGCATTGGTTCTCAATCTGTTACTAAAGAGCAATTCTTCTTATAAGAATTATTTCAAATTGCGAATGACGCAAAAGAGTGCAAGCAAATGTAATCTGAGCTATTCTTCAATGAATCAAGTTACTCTGAATACAAAACGGTATAATGGAGACGAACATGTTAGAAAATAAACATAAACACGATAAAGATCGATTTTCATTTAATTCAGGCAACATTATACGCAGAAATTTATAATTGGTTTTACAAATAGAATTAAATCTACAATACCAAATAAATTAATACGAATAAAACTAAACTGCATAGGCAAAATGTTTCTTCCAAGTAGTAGGAACATTTATAAAATGTACATTAGCGAGAATAAAATAATATGAATAGGTTCATTTATTTATCGTGGATAAGTGAAACATCACACTTTAAAAAAACTTGCCTAGAAAACTGAATATTGAAGAAACCAAATATCGAGTTAACAGATTTTGTTGCCAGTAAAATCGAAGAACAAACAAAAAACATAATTATGTATAGAAAGTAAATACTTTGCTAACCAAGAAAGTAAAAACAAAATGAACAAGAAAACATTAACGATATAGAGATCTATAACATATCCACGGGAATCAGCTACGAAACACGAATAACCGAATATCAGGTCACTGCAGGTGATACAAATAAATGGATAGAAGTATATTACTAGTACCGGATAATCCACCATTCGTTGTTACCAATAAGAGACACCTGGTGAGTAGCAGCCTTTTCGTGAAGTAATTATACGGTCTCATAATGTTTTATGGTATGCGCAAGACAGGCTCCTGATACAACAGCCAGAATCTGGAAAATTATAAACAGGAAGGCTGCTACAACCAACACGAGGTTGTAATTCTGCAAGAAATTTTCCAATTTCTGTGAACAACCCTAGAATTAAAAAAGATGCACAGAAAGTTATTTCGGGATTTAGAACATAATCTACATAAAATATCTTTTTTCAAACAAACAAAAAATAGTGCATATAGAATATCTCATAATCGAGAAATATAGTACATGAAGGACGATGAATTTACGCTTGCGGCCACACTACTGTTTGCGTATGCGATTAGCCAAGAAGATCTCATAAATAAATTCAAAGCATAAACAGTAAACTAAAGTTGTTCATCATGATAAAAGCATAAAAATCAGCCGTAAGATAAACCAACTTACTTCTTTAAAATCTGAACAAGATTCCGGTTTACTGTTATAATCGGATGGTCCAGTAGATCCACAACATTCAAACTAAAATTTTAAAATGATAAACAAGTTTACAAACTTCAATCGTAAAATATTCTATCTCGCTAAAAAATTTTCCAAAAATATTTTCCTTGGATTCAAAATTAATGCAATGCAAATTTTATTTCAAATTAAAGTCAATGTACTAATGACCTAGTACAGCTTGCTTCTGTTGGAATGTAAATGTAGTATCTACTGTAGTATACCTATAGAAAAAAAGAATTTATTACACACACAAGAACTCTCATTTTCTTCTTAAAACAAACAAAATTGAAACAAGGGTGATTTATTAAATAAAACGACGTCCAGTAAATCACATACATGGCTTACGACGTACTAAGAACCTTATTTAACAAACGATAAACAAGTAAAAACTTGTTGTTGAAAGGCGCATTCTCGTCAAAATTTCTCAACCATTAAGAACAATTTATTCCATAAATTAAAGGAATGGTACAATAATTTTGATGGCTCTACCGATAATGTAGCAAATGATTATCTGAGCTTTCTTTCAGATAGCTACTATGCTTACTCTATTTCGACAATGGCGACAAGCGACAGTGACTCTGCGAATCCGAAAGAATTTCGTGGCTCTGCGGTTATGGTAGACAAGTTGTTAAGTACATTAAATCCAAGAATAAATTTGGTACAATTACTTTTTTGAGTGAGAACATTTTCACTCCACTTACTGACGTCTTTAACAATTGTATTTGAAGTATTACTTTACTCAAGGAATTGATAAATTCGACGATCTCGCTCAATTCAAAACGCAGCTTTTCGTCGCTCTCCTCATTTTAGGATCTTCATCCTATATCCATCATCTTATTATTCACTGAAGTTCTGGACGGACTTCTCTAAAATGAAATATCTCCTTTCGTTAAATCGAGAGCCAGTTTCTCTTATGGATGATCAACACGGACTTGTGATGGAACGCTCCTCGTCCACTTATCTAGCTAGCTTCCTAAATCATTCCTATTCCTCCATTTCTCAGCTGCTATCCTTACTTCAAGCGCAACTTTGCGGAATTTGCCGTAGACTTGACCCGGATTAAACTAGCTTAACGAACCTCACTCTAGATATAGAAACAAACGATTATCTCAAACATTTAGGTATCCCATTCTGTACTACACTTCAACTAACTAAAGTATAACTTTTGCTAAGGTAACAAGTGTTTTCAACATACTACTACTACTAAACCTGGTTGTCCTTCGTTATACTAATAGCTCCTAATCTGGCGCGAGTGATGGTCGAACATTATTCAGGATTCCCTCCGCGTCATTCACTCACAAAGGCCTGTTGAAAATTGTTTTAAATTCTAATTTGCCTTTCCTCTATTTTAACATCAACGGATCCTCATCGGACTACGAAAAAGAGTCAGATAGTTAAAGATGCCAACAGATTTAGTATTTACGCTGGGCTCAGCTACCACTATCAAACTGTACTTTTCTTACCCATCGTGTACAAGTCTCATTGCTGTCTTTACTAATAAGCAATTGTTGACGATTGTTTCACTCACTTTTGCATAATCCCGATCATGATTTTTACATTTGTTTATTAAATTTTCAGACCAGATGGTCTTTATTGCTAAATAGAAATGTATTATTAGTCAACCTCAGCACTCGTATATGCAATTTTTGCATAAGAATCGAGCATGAATTGTATGTTTCTTTAATTCCACATGCAAGTTTTCCAGTTGTCTTTTTTTTTAAATTTGAATACAATTAAATATGAGATACTTAAACTTCGTCAACGGTTATTATACAGTAAATTTTATAAGGCCAGCATTCCCAATGGAAAGTTATTACAGTTTCAATTAGGATTTTGTGCCTCATAGTCGATGAACATCATATATTAAAAATAATTTTTAATTTATTAATTGAGGTTTAAATATACAGTTCTTTGAACAGTAAAAAAATAACTGGTTAAAAATTATCGAAAGTTAAACAGAAATATGCCTAACTTGTGTCCATGAAATTTTAACGCCACAAAACGTTTTTAAAAATTTAACCTTGAAGTACGTCTAATTATTAATTATAAAAATAAACGATTGTAGTTTTAAAAGAAAAAGACAAAATATTGACTGACTTACTTGTTTTTGTACACTATCGATAAATTCTGAGTGCTTTTTATCCTGGTTATAATTTTGTATAGCATCTGAGATAGCCTTCTTCACCCAATCATTGACCTTGAATAATAAATAAATATGGATGCGCATATTGAAATAATGTACTAATAAATTTTTAGACAAAATTAGCGTTAAATAACCAACAAAATACTTTGAGTTGATACGCGTTATATTTAAAGCATGAAAAATAAAAAAATTCCTTAACATGCTCCACTTTAGATCTCAATAAAACAATATATAGTGCGAGCTTTCCTTCTTTACATAAATATCCTCATTTCTTTTGCAATGCCGAACGTTATCGCAGCCTGATCAGACTGATAAATAATGAAAAATTATCCTAGAAAATAACTATCTTCAAAAGTTCTTTCTTTCGTGATACAAAGAACATAGAGAATCATATAGCACATTGTCATCCAGATTAGAGATTACTTTAATTGTATAAACGTGTTAATTTCATCTTGTCAACGTCAAAGACCATTTATAATCATCAGAAATCAATCAGTTAATCAAGCGAAGAAATTTTCCCGTAGAAACAATGCGCTGCTTTTTTTCTTTCTTTACGAGTCTATACATACCATAAATTAACAGTCGTCCATACAATGCATAACCACAAACTGTTTTTTAATAATGAACTTATCTCTAACCTAATTAAATAAACTATTCCAATGATCATATTCTGTTCTACAATCATAAATATTTTAAAAAGATCGAGCAGTCCGTAATGGAAATAGCGTATAAGTCAAGAACACCTTTTTGGAGCTTTAGAGAAATAAGACCCTTTATTCTCGCAACCAAATTTCTTCTACCCCACAGAGGGTATTGGTGCCTTGATTCAATTCATAATTACATTAAAATCAATGTTTTCCGTGATTAAGAACGTTATTTATTTACACGAGTCACTGTGATAAATCTTCTGAGAGCAGTTTTCAGTTCCGCCGCAAATGTTATCGATAGGCAATGGATAGTTAGTGTCTAGCTCACTTAAACATAATTCTAATTTGGATTTATACCTTGATCCTTTTAACTATCGGGTTAAATGGCCTTTAATGTCACATACTAAGTATTATCAGTTATATTTAATAATTATGAAATACAAAAGAAAAATTTGCTGCAACAGGACGAATAAATTTGACAAAATTATTTTAGGATAAAGAAAAAATAATCGTACCTTCGATTTTAAAACAATGGCTGAGATCGCCACGGCCAATTCCACCAGAATAAATAGTGATAAAAGTATTGCGTACTAAAATGCAAAACAGGTCTCTTACCAGTTTCAGCATACATTCACTTTCTTTTATTGCACCACAGCACCCAAAGAACCCAATGCTAAACAATGCAATCCCGATAACAATAAACACATAGGGGAGAACTGTAAGCGAAGCACCAAGAGCAGCCGTAAATCCAGCGAATTTTGTCGCAAGCAAAGCGCCGATAACTATAACGCCCAAACCAGTTAGCTATTAGAGATTAAATTTCAGAATACTTACAAACACAATAAAATTGAAGAAAAATAGCGTGTATTTAACACATTTCATGGAACCCGTGACAACACCCATTGTGTAGCTGAATAGCCGATAACATATAAAGAAATTTAGATTTACAATCCAAAAAAAGAAAATTAAAACAAATTTGTTTAAATAATAATTAATTTTATTTATTTCAAAAATTAAATATTCTTTACTCTTATTTAAAATGTGTGATCTATATAATAATGCAAATTAAAATAAGTCAACACTAAAATAACGCAAAAAGTATTGCAATATATTTCATTTTGATAACTTATTTCCATTGTATTAATAGATTGTGCAGCTTGTTGATGTTATTATTAATAATGATTAGCAGGGCCTATACATTTGATTTATTTATTAATTGATACATCAATTTTTTTTAAATTTGGTAGTTTGATAGTATATTTTCTATAGTCATAAAATTTTATCCTGTAAACTTATGTTTTTGACAAAAAGTAAGTTTTTTATATAAGAAGCATGGATTTATCTTTTAACGCTATTAATATAGAAAATTAATTTAAGTATTCTTAGGATAGGCTACTATCTTTTAACTATATAAATTTTATTTTTCTTGTTTTGTGATTAATAAATACATTAAATGATTAAATAATCATCAGCACAGAAACATGTCGTGCAAGGCAGTCCTTTATGTAATGTGTTATGTGTTGGTATAATTATAATGGTTATTATACATTTCCTTTTGGGAAAATCACATGATTAAGGAAAGTATAATTTTATTATTTATGCAATTTCTGCTCCAGGAGCTTGTTAGACACAAGTTCAAAATCAAATAAACATTGAAAACAAGCTCTAGCTCATAAAATAAATAAATCTTTATTTGACAACAAAGGCCATCTGGCCTGACAATTGAAAAGATCTAAACGAACATTGGTTGCGTGGGTGGTGATAACATTTACTGTAATCAAGGTGGCGAACTTAATATCAACACTCGACCCATTAAATATATACATTTGTCAGTATAAACTAAGAATTGTATGGTGTAGAATAGGCAATTCATCCAGTAGACCGTTTTCGTTCATATTGGGAACTAATTATGTATTGGCCACGGACAGAGCTCGACATGAACATGTCTTCTTCAGAATCTGGTTCTCTAACCACTAAGCCACCCTGCTGTAGACTGTAGAAATTTTTAATCATATACTAACTAATGTAACTTGGTTAGTTTTCTCCTTTAGATGGATAGCGTGGCATCCATGTAGACCCAAAGATCCAACTAACCATCCACAATCTGCCATTACTGAACAGACGCCACACTAGATGGGGATGTGTTATTAAAATGAACATTTATATACTTAAACGAACATTGGTTGCGCGAGCGGTGATAACAGTTATTATGTTCCAGTTTGCGAACTTGATATAAACACATGACCCATTAAGCAAATATATTTTCCAGTATAAACTACGAATTGTATAAAGTAAAATAGGTAATTCATCCAGTAGAGCAGTAATGAATCCCCAATAAGGACGAAATCGGTCTTCTGAATGAATTGCCTATTCTACACTATACAATTCTTATTTTATACTAACAAATGTATTTACTTAATGGGTCAGGTGTTTATATCAAGTTCGCAAACTTGATTATAGTAAATGTCATGATCGCCCGCGCAACCAATGTTCGTTTAATTATATAAATTTTAATTTAGAAACCACTTCCCTATCTAGTGTATTGTCCATTCTGTAATGACAGATTGGGGATTGTTATTTGAAATGTGGGTCTAAATGGATGCCATATAAGTTCCACATAAAAGGGGAAAGACTAAGAGTTATATTAGTTAGTATATTCATAAAAATTGTATGTAGTATGCGGCAGGGTGGCCCAATGGTTAGAGCACCAAATTCCGAAGCAGAGGTGCCCAGGTTCGAGCTCCGTCCGCCTCAAATTGTGGCCAGTACGCGAGGAGTTCCACATAAGGACGAAACCGGTCAACTGGATGAATTGCCTATTCTACACTATACGATTCTTAGTTTATACTGACAAATGTATATACTTAATGGGTCAGGTGTTTATATCAAGCTCGCATCCCTGATTGGAGTTATTGAAAAGATCATTTTACAAATCAAAAGTAGAATTAAATAAAAGTGAGTGACAAAGTGACTAGCGATTGTGGAATAGATGACGTCAAGTTAGTCTGAATAGTGAGTGTGGGTGTTATTGCATCGCATGGTTCCTGTATAAGAGTGGCGTTTGAGCTCACTGGACATCGGCGTGGTTGGCCAAGGCGTTGAGGCGCAGCAAACGTCGACCGGGTGTTGCCAGTGGGCTCGTGATGATGGTCGGTTGATGGAAGCAGCCTATCAAAGCATGAGGGAATTACTAGCTAAGGGGCAAGCATTGGAGCATCCGTGAGAATACTCACAACAGTATTGTATCGTCTTTTAGAATTGGTCCAGCTAGAGAACGTAACCTTGGTTTTGGAGGGGGTAGAGATCGACGGCCCAACGAGAGCAACTTTATCGGTCACCCATAGTAACACGTTGTTGTCACGCCTGAGTTTAATCCTTCCTGAATAAACTAAGGTGATCGACTCTTGAGAGTTTCCAACTCGCTATTGCTATGTGTTTTGTGTAGTATAAGAACAAAAGCTATTTGTTTGTTCATCAAGATATCCTTTAAGTGATGGAAGTTATCACACAAATGCGCAAGCACATCTGAAGCCAGCTCATCCTGAGAAGGTGGTGCTTTCGGAAACAAGAAAACCAAATTGCGCTTACTTTGGTTGCGTAAAGCAACCTCTCTCGCCACTCTATTATGGATATTGAGCTTGGCGCAATATGAGTGGTTGCAATGTGGAGGCAGAAAGATCCCTCTGCAGCACAGCTAAAAGGCTGAAAAGTTCAGGAATTTGATGTCAGAGTTCTGAGTGGATGCATAACAGAGTAGCCAGTTTTTGTGTAAGGATTCAAGTGTCAAATCGGATTATGATTCATATCGATGGAAATCAGAAATTTGGAACTCATAATACAAACGATTTTGATGGAGAGATAGATATATTAAAGGCACAATGTATTTTGAAAGAAAGTACAGTTTGGATATGTATATTCTAATAAGTAAAAAGTGATAATACCATTGATCAAGTCTAAGATTGAATTCCAGCGAAGAAATGCATGTACACGGGAAAATCTACAAATCTGAAAAACTGAATAAATCGAGGAAGCCATTTTCCGAATCGAAACTCTATAATTCCAAAAATTCCACGTGGCAAAACAACTTCGGCTGTTACACATTTGACTTTTATTAACGAGAGTTATGTTATTCTATATTTTGTGAGCAAAAAAAACAATTAGAACGTTTTAAGTTTAGAAGATAACGCAGCGAGTCTTATGCCTTAACTATGAAAGAATCAGGTTTTCAATAGACTGGCAGAACGACTTAAATAGTGATGTTGAAATCAGGATAAAATACAGAAAAACTTTATTTCATCTTAGGAATATGTTACGTATATGTTTTGTATAAGCGTGTGTGCTGTTGTACATTTTTTTGTAAAATAGAAAATTTCAGGAATGATATGCATACAAGTTTGAACTATAATAGTAGCGTTGTTTATGTTGGATAGATGTTTATCGACATAACATATAGACCGGTAGAGTGGCTTCGAGATATTTATGAACTGAACCGAGGCTAATTGTCAAATTGTGGAAGCTTCACTAGATAGGTACAGACATCATCTAATGGCTAGTATATTTCAATTGATTGAAGTAAATGCCAAATGGAATGCATCATCTTGGACCCTCTTAACTCGATTAAACTGTGGTTTGCACAGGTTTGTTATCGGTCATAACGATTAAAGCAGCAGTATATCATGGCGAAAACGGTTTTTTATTTTTAGCCAACTGCAAGTATAATAGCTGATATTTGCCTTTAATTGTGAAGATGCCACGTTTGTACAACGTCTATGAATTGTCAATTGTGGAGAGCAAGTCCATAAATTACGACTATTTGGGGTAGTAAAGTAGCTTTTCGTGTAAATGGCGACACGAGTTGCATACCTTACATTTGACTCGATGCTACCAATAGAGTTTATACCTTTTGTTTGGTTTATAATACGGGGGAAAAAGAAAATAGGAGATGAAACTATGTTTCTATATGTTATTTAATAGATATCACTATGTTACATTTTTTATCTTTGTGAATGCAAAAATAGATTTTAATTTTCCGATATGTATGATATCGCTGAGCTAGATCAATTGATTTTTCTCATATAAAACTTTTTTGAAAGTATTCGGGTGCTGTTTGTATATGTCGCTTGATAATTAATTATCTAATGTGACGAGTTTTGAGAAGAGTTAAGATGTGAAATCTTGGGATGTAAATTTTGTAATCACTCTTTCTAGTTTTACTGTAAGTGAATCTTCTATGCACGAAGGGTTGGTTTTTAAATATATGTACGCAATTCTAATAAGGATATTGCAGTTCTGAGCAATATCAGCTTAAGATAAGCCGGAACGAGATTTTCGAAGTAAATCAAATTAATGAATTTTCGGCTTTGGAAGTATGCTTGTTAGATAACGCGTCGCTTGTGAGGTTCCAAATAATGGTTGTGTATTCGAGGTCTCATGTCTTAAAAAGAAAAAGCTTAAGCTCTGTTTTCTTTATCTGCCTCAGTACCACCTTAATTAAACGCTTGGCATTGATTATAATGGCAGTAGTATGCTTAAGTGCGTCATTCTTTTACAGGTGCTGAATTGCATAAATTCAGTTTCAAAAACAGTAACACTTAGGTAAGCTTGGAACACACAGTTCTTTAATATACGTAGGCTATTGACCTTTAGTTTCTAAGACGCAAAACGTCAAATTCTTATTTATCCGACATACGTGCTTAGATTTTCTGTTGTCAAATTTGTTTTAATGGTCGCGCGCTTAATGTGTCGATGTAAATATCTAACCCTCGTTTAATAAACGGTAATTTATGTTAAATTACTTTAGATATTTCTTCAGCATCCACTATATGCATTGGCTCTACGAAACAGTTTTTTGTTGGAAAACTGAAAAGATAAAAGAGGGAAAGTAAATGAGGTAGAATTGGAAATGTGGGTATCAACATTAACTTGATTTCGCTTATACATCATGCACGTTTCAACAGTTAGAATAACCTTTTGTATTTTGCGCAACAGGATATTTTGTATGGACTCGTTATTCCTTGTATTACTCGATGCTGTGAGGATTGTCAAATTACAATATGTTACCCATTCCTGGTAGGGATGGTTTGTCTTCTTTTTTCTTATCCTTAAATGGTCTACCAACCGTGGCTGATTATTATCATTTGTCTGAGCATCAGTGATTACAGTTGCCTTCAGCAGCTGAAACATTCCTATCGAGTCTGGTGCACGATCTTCTATCATAATATTCCATTAAATACTTACTTAGTAGTTAATAAACTCTAGATTTCACATGAAACTGGATGATGGTTCTATCCAATCCGAGCGCAGTGTTCAATAATTCGCCATCATAATCATACACATAATTATATTATTTTGAAATAATTATATTTTACCACCGCACAAACGTTATAACTACCTAGATGTGTAAACATTATTGATCAAAGTGATGAGGTTGTGGATGACGTTCAAAATGGAAGGCTTGCCTAAACATCACAAGGGTCAGCCGTCTAGGATATTCATCCAACAAAATCAACAGAGTAAAAATGGCATGGCGACATTGACAGAACTATCATCGTGATTGTTTTATATCACCCTCGAAGTGCTGAGGACACCACTCGCTTAATATTTCCGAATAACTATAATTATGTCCACAAATTCAGCCTATGTGTGCGTTGGAGTTGGCCGCAGTAAAGTAAAGCAAATTATGTAATACGACCTCCCCAAAAAAGGGTAATTGTTATGCAAAAATAAAAAAGGCCTTTAGAAACCAGTGTTTGCATCGTCGAGAGAAGTTCCCATCGTAACTTATCTTTTGTACCAATCTAAATCTATTATTCTTTTATTTATAACTTTTTACTTCTAAATACTGTAGGTTTATTCGATCGTATACTAAAATCTGGTATCGGCTATTCGACGAGATGGATTTCGTCTTCTCTTCTCTATCAGAATTCTGAAACCACTCCTGAAAAGCATTCGAATAAATTATATCTTAATTCATCATTGAAGGTTGCACTGAATGCAAACGAAAAGAAATTGAAGCCACGCGGAAGTGGTCATAAAACGAGGGATGATCTAGACGACATAGTCGATCCGTTGGCTTCACACGACTACTTTGGTGTGCGTAACTTGATTAGCTTAGAGAGCCTTTTCGCTGCCCGTGCCCACCTTGGCCATCGTGACATACTTCGTAATCCTTATATGGCTCCATATTTGTTCGGTTGTCGACAGGGTATAGATATAATTGATCTTGAACAAACACATCGCTTACTACAGGACGCATGCAATTTCATTGCCCACGTTGCCTATCGCCGAGGCATAATCCTGTTCATCAGCCAAAATAAACAGGTATGTTCGACTGCTGCCTATGCCTTTTGTTATTTCATCTATATGATGCTATTGCTAAGAATCAATTTTATTGTTATTTATAATTTAGCTTTTTGGCAGCCAACTAAACTACGAATTGAAGTTTAATTCAAATTTTCATGTCCTTAAGAACGATGTCGGCCAACATAATGGCTCTCCCTGTTTGGCTTACCTGGCATGTATATTAGCTTTACTGGGATTAATTCCCGTTAGCATTGTTTTCATCGTTTATGGCATTGTGAGGGGACACCACTTGTACCAAATTCCCAAGAAACTCCATGAAATCAATGGAGCCGGCTTATCCTCCAAAAGGAGTCAGCCGCAGTAAAGTAAAAAGTAAAGTCAGAACCGAATGGGTCGGTCTTGTGAGATATACCGCAATTAACCAGGTTGCAACTTTCTGACACTGAAGGTTAAAATTTATAAATTGGGATAAAGTTTGGTCTTTAAAGGTACTCCATTAATTGTTCTTTTAACTAGAGAAGGCTTTAAATATGATTAATGACAAATCATATATATGTATGTATATATATATATATATATATATATATATATATATATATATATATATATATATAAAGTAAAATGCTATTTATTGTTTTTTTCCTTTCTGTCAGGGCTCACCGTCAGCTGAAATCGGATGTTTTAGCTTAGATCTGTATATGTAGTTTTGTAGTTCTTTGTTATTTTTGAGAAGAAGCCCTGAGAATATTCTGCCTTTTTATCGTAAACAAATCAAAATTTAGATTTTAAATTCATATGAAAATGAATATTTTACTTTTATCTGGACGATACTAGATGCTACTATTGAGATTTATTTAAATGAATTCGTGCGAAAATAGTTGCACGAAGTGCCTCCTCAGGACAAAATTTAACACCCTTGGAGAAAATCCAATGCAAATGAAGTCTTCTATGACGACTTAACAAGTGGCGTTTCTCTAGATGCTTTTAACAGCGAAGAAATGAAAGCATGGGTATTTAAGCACTGAAAACTACGGAAATAATTTTAATAAAAACCGAACTATCACAAGGCCGCATATATTCTGACTCAGAAACTTACAATTAGATCAAGCTAAACGCATAGTCTCACCTGACAGAATATCATGAGATGATTTACTCAAAGCTGCTGCTCACAGGGCGTTCACAAACAAAATCACAACTGATCATTCAAAATGAAAGCAAGATAGCTGATGTAGAAACGACTAAAAATATTGAAGCTAGTCTCAATATTCTTTAGATGATCACACGTTATGCTTTTGATGGTTGATTTCTGAACATTTATCCGAATTCTTGTAAGAAATCGGTATAGCGAAATCGAACGAACGAATCTCGCGAGACTGCAAAGTAAAGCGAAAACTAATAATCCCACAAAAGCAATAGGAGCTACTCCGATGCGACCCGTAATATCAATGATCATTACAACGCAGCGAAAGCCAAAAGATTACTGCAAGATAATACAAAAAATTCATAAGACGCATACCATGAAGGGTTATTTATAGCTAGCAGATATTAAGAGGAAAAACATCTCGTATCGCTATATAGTCCCACTGTAAACTACATGATTAATTGCTAGCGTTCTAATAGGAAAACAAAAAGCACTATTATATGTTCTTATTTAAATTAAAAAGCAAGGTTTTCCACTAATCGTAATTTATCCCGCAGATATTTTTGTATGTTGTGCTAAAGCATGCAACTTTTCGTTGAAGCATGCTATTTTTGATAGTTCAGTTTTGTAGCTATTGGAAGTTTCATTGTACCACATGTTGCTGTTTCAATGTGGTACCTTGAACATTTAAGCCTGACAAATATAATTTATAAATTATCAGCTAAATGTATTTATGTTAGTGTTTTGAATATGACCTGTAGCCTAGCGCCTGCGTACCTTAGCCAGTCAAAATATTGCGTCTTTATAATTCTTGACATCATTTGTAATACGATCACGCGCTTGTTCCAGGAATAGAAACGCGTCCGGTGGTGCTATCTTGTTGCTATTAAAGTATAATTCTCACCACCACAAAATTCAAAACCTTGTTTTTCATTTATTTGACTATACTTATGCCCACTGTAAGAGAGACAAGTCTTCGCTTATTTATTTATGCGTCAATCTATTTAGGTCTTGGGATTGAGATTTCCTGCATATACGAGTAAAAGTTTGATAAAGTTAAATACCATTTGTAAGAAGAATACAAGCATAACATAAGGTTTGATTCAAAAATTCTTGGATTAATTTTTACGAGGTACATCTAATACGTATCTATGATAAGTTTTAAAATGTGTGCCTTATCTTGATGTCGTTGAATTGCATTCATTGAAGTTGTTGACATATTGGACTGTGGGCGGCCTAACCTGGTTAGCAGTCGTTTAAAGCTTTATTCCATCACGTGCTCTTGTAGATGATGCCACTAATTGAGAACATTGCCAAACAAGTCGGTGAGTTTTCATTTTGTCGCAACTGGTCAGTGGACGTGTTTACTAATTCTAAAAATTTCTTTGATACGGGAAAATCGATGCATTTCGAGAAGTCGGAATATAGACCACGCTTTAAAACAACGCTCGGAGCTGGCACTGAAGAAAGTGAGCAATTGCCACGTATTCGGCTGCCTGACTGCGTGATATGTTTGGACGAGGCGTATCCACGTCAATTATATCCCGGCGGCGTCACACCTGTAATAGCGGCCGCCAAAATGATGATACCAAGTGTTGCTATTGTTGATACCAATATAGATCCCAGATTGGTTACTTATCCGGTACCCGGCAACGATGACTCACCTACTGCTGTGCGTGTCTGGTGTGCTGTGTTTGCTGCGGCTATACGCGCCGGTAAAAAGCGCTATCTTCGAGTAAGTCTGCTTTTCTGTTAAGCACATGTTTGAAGAGAAAGTTTATTCTTTATGAAGGTAAATTTGGTAATACATGTGTATAAGTAGGAAGTAAGGCTTACTTGAGAGCTATACTAAATTATAGCTTTCAATATTTCCGTCCACTTTAACGAGATTCGCAGAAAACGTATTTTATAAGAACGAAGTCTTGCGTGTGCAGGGTTTCTCAGTTACTTAACAATAACAACATTAAATTGTATTTGCCGAAATAAAATAAAAACCGTTAATTTGTTTTGTCTAACTAGTTGCACGACATAATAGAACTGTCCTCAGTTAAGTGTGTTGGCGCGTTTCCACCGTCTTCGAGCATAGCCAATACAGGTCGGAGAGCTGACGTACTGAGATGAAACTGCAATCACAATATTATTGAAATATCTGAGTTTCTGTTGTCGCATTTGTCATTCTCCCATCAGTTGTGCGTGTCTGAATTGTCAACTTCAACTTTTCTATTCGGTAGTGCACATGAATTTTTACTTCTTTTTGGCTAATATTTCATTCAATTAGACTATGCGCAGCTTAAACAGTGACTTCTATTATGATTGTAGGCTTATAATATACAGTTTCACATTTTCAACCAGTCCAACAACGTTCAAAGTTCACTGTTATTTAAACGTACTTTGTTTCGACCTCCTGCTCATTCTCAGTGTACGTCGTGGAACTGAGTCACAAATCTAATTGCACTTGTTATGAAGTTTTGAATCCAGATGTCACGACCTTCGGCATTATCTGTCTCGAAAATATTGTGATCGAATTGAATTTCGATTGCACATTTTCTATGCATTCCTCTGGCCTGACGATCGGCTGGATAATGGTAGCACGAACCATTCTGGGTCTAATGGGATACGGCCATCATTCAGTTTCAACTGAACCCTCAATTTCTGTTTAACTAAGTAGTAGCTTTTAGTGTTATACGCGAAGTGACGGAATGGGAGAATGTGCACAAGACACTAAAAGCAAGTTTCGGCTGGATATTGGTAGCACGAACCATTCTGGGTCTAATGGGATACGGCCATCATTCCATTTCAACTAAGCCCTCAATTTCTGTTTTCACTAAGTAGTAGCTTTTAGTGTTATACGCGAAGTGACGGAATGGGAGAATGTGCGCAAAACGCTAATGGCAAGTTTCGGCTGGATACTGGTAGCACGAACCATTCTGCGTCTAATGGGATACAGCCATCATTCCATTTCAACTGAACCCTCAATTTCTGTGTAACTAATTAGTAGCTTTTAGTGTTATACGCGAAGTGACGGAATGGGAGAATGTGCACAAGACACTATAAGCAAGTTTCGGCTGGATACTGGTAGCACGAACCATTCTGGGTCTAATGGGAAACGACCATCATTCCATTTCAACTGAACCCTCAATTTCTGTTTAACTAAGTAGTAGCTTTTAGTATTATACACGTAGTGACGGAATAGAAGAATGTGCGCAAGACACTAATGGCAAGTTTCGGCTGGATAATGGTAGCACGAACCATTCTGGGTCTAATGGGATACAGCCATCATTCCATTTCAACTTTACCCTCAATTTCTGTTTAACTAAGTAGTAGATTTTAGTGTTATACACGTAGTGACGGAATGGGAGAATGTGCGCAAGACACTAATGGCAATTTTCGGCTGCTGGAGTGTACTTTGGCCTTGGGCGCCTGGATCTTGAAATTTGTGGGATCTTGCTTCGCGAACAAGTCTATCATTTATGGTTTCTGCACAGAACAAGCACGGTTTCCACTATGCTTGTCTCCAGGAAACCAGAATTGTTTCTAGCACTCCATAATATGCCTGTTTTTGACCTAGTTTACTTGATAAGAGGATACTTCTGCCATCCCAATACGAAAGTGATCAATCCAGATATGGTGCCGACTTTTTTTCCATCTAGTACTGCAGCGACAGCTCTTCTTAAATGGATAACTATAGTCTTTCGTTTTACTTATGCTGGGTTCTGCGTATGCTAGCTGGTTCCCGGAGTTGTAACTGTGCATGTGCCAACTCAGTTATTCGTCTGATGAAAATAATGATTTCTTTGAAACGTCATCAGAATTTCATCATCATCATGTCCAGCCACACAAAAGTCAAGTGACTAATGTTTCACAGCCATATAACCATAAGGAGTGAAAAAAAGTATATAAGTGAATTTAGACAAATTATTAGTGAGATTTACGAGAGAGAGAGAGAAGGAATACCTTGCTACTATGAGTAAATTTATCAGGATAACTCACAGAAATAAAGCAAACTAAACCTCTCCACAACACCATTATGGCCAAGTAAGCATTCGGGCAAGGCGACATCAGCAATACAGCTTCCTTGCGGATTTCACTGTATCACGTCATAAACAAACCAAACCTCGCAGCTAGCTTTGCCCTACTAAGAAAAGAAAGTTACGAAGATGATTATACTAGACATCTGCAACAAGATCGCCACTGAGCTCGATTCGATGCCATATCGTTAAGGGTTTCTAACTAAGAACTGTGATGCGCACGAGGACCCCATCCCGGCAGACGAGTGGGTCCTATACTACCCAATTTGGATGTAAGTGACTTTAATTGTTTCTGCCATGTCAAAATCTGCCCACCTTGTTTTTTACGCCAATTTGGTGCTGGATGAGAGAACAGAGCTCTATTGGGCAATCGAAATGAGGGCATACGCAAAACGTGACCGAGCCAACGAAGTTGATGGAGCCTTATTTGCTTTTCTAACGACGAGCACTTATTGTCAGATCCAAAAATACGTGTACGGATGTCAACGTTAGTTACTCGTTGTTGGTAACCAACATGTGCTATACAAACAACGATGATCGAATGCCTGTAAGCGTCTCAGATCATCAACTCTAAGAGGCCATACTTCACTAGCGTATAGTAAGACTGCGCGTACAGATGCATTGTAAACACGACCTTTAAGGCAAAGTGAAATATTGGCGTTTCTCCATAAATGACGAAGGTTCGAGAAAGCTAGTCTAGCTTTCGCGATCCGTATTCTCACCTCGTCGGACATATTGCCTACATTATTGATAGAGCTCCCAAGATATGTAAACCTGTCGACTATGTCAAGATCTTCATTCAGATTTTACTTCTGTCCAAGACGTTAGACCGTATCGTGAGTATTTTGCAGGCTCAAAGAAATGGGTCTGACCACGTTCTTCTGGTTAGTAGAATGATATTGAAATTTTACTGCATGCAGCAGTCCACAATGACTTCCAACATCACAATTGGTTACTTCTATTATATTCTGAATGATTTGCGAAGAGCGGAAGAAACGAATTGGGCCAACTATAGTTGTGTTTCGGCCAGGATTCGTGGACCAAATGCATGACTCTGCCGCACCTTAGTTAAGCCACTTTTATCAGCGCCTGGATCTTGAAATTTGTGGGATCTTGCTTCGCGAACAAGTCTATCATTTATGGTTTCTGCACAGAACAAGCACGGTTTCCACTATGCTTGTCTCCAGGAAACCAGAATTGTTTCTAGCACTCCATAATATGCCTGTTTTTGACCTAGTTTACTTGATAAGAGGATACTTCTGCCATCCCAATACGAAAGTGATCAATCCAGATATGGTGCCGACTTTTTTTCCATCTAGTACTGCAGCGACAGCTCTTCTTAAATGGATAACTATAGTCTTTCGTTTTACTTATGCTGGGTTCTGCGTATGCTAGCTGGTTCCCGGAGTTGTAACTGTGCATGTGCCAACTCAGTTATTCGTCTGATGAAAATAATGATTTCTTTGAAACGTCATCAGAATTTCATCATCATCATGTCCAGCCACACAAAAGTCAAGTGACTAATGTTTCACAGCCATATAACCATAAGGAGTGAAAAAAAGTATATAAGTGAATTTAGACAAATTATTAGTGAGATTTACGAGAGAGAGAGAGAAGGAATACCTTGCTACTATGAGTAAATTTATCAGGATAACTCACAGAAATAAAGCAAACTAAACCTCTCCACAACACCATTATGGCCAAGTAAGCATTCGGGCAAGGCGACATCAGCAATACAGCTTCCTTGCGGATTTCACTGTATCACGTCATAAACAAACCAAACCTCGCAGCTAGCTTTGCCCTACTAAGAAAAGAAAGTTACGAAGATGATTATACTAGACATCTGCAACAAGATCGCCACTGAGCTCGATTCGATGCCATATCGTTAAGGGTTTCTAACTAAGAACTGTGATGCGCACGAGGACCCCATCCCGGCAGACGAGTGGGTCCTATACTACCCAATTTGGATGTAAGTGACTTTAATTGTTTCTGCCATGTCAAAATCTGCCCACCTTGTTTCTTACGCCAATTTGGTGCTGGATGAGAGAACAGAGCTCTATTGGGCAATCGAAATGAGAGCATACGCAAAACGTGACCGAGCCAACGAAGTTGATGGAGCCTTATTTGCTTTTCTAACGACGAGCACTTATTGTCAGATCCAAAAATACGTGTACGGATGTCAACGTTAGTTACTCGTTGTTGGTAACCAACATGTGCTATACAAACAACGATGATCGAATGCCTGTAAGCGTCTCAGATCATCAACTCTAAGAGGCCATACTTCACTAGCGTATAGTAAGACTGCGCGTACAGATGCATTGTAAACACGACCTTTAAGGCAAAGTGAAATATTGGCGTTTCTCCATAAATGACGAAGGTTCGAGAAAGCTACTCTAGCTTTCGCGATCCGTATTCTCACCTCGTCGGACATATTGCCTACATTATTGATAGAGCTCCCAAGATATGTAAACCTGTCGACTATGTCAAGATCTTCATTCAGATTTTACTTCTGTCCAAGACGTTAGACCGTATCGTGAGTATTTTGCAGGCTCAAAGAAATGGGTCTGACCACGTTCTTCTGGTTAGTAGAATGATATTGAAATTTTACTGCATGCAGCAGTCCACAATGACTTCCAACATCACAATTGGTTACTTCTATTATATTCTGAATGATTTGCGAAGAGCGGAAGAAACGAATTGGGCCAACTATAGTTGTGTTTCGGCCAGGATTCGTGGACCAAATGCATGACTCTGCCGCACCTTAGTTAAGCCACTTTTATCAGCGGTTCACAATTGCTTCTCTCCAGCTACGTTCGATTCTGTATCGCGTGTACGTTTATGGCGAGCTATGCTAAATGATGGCGTCCATAATTAAATTTTTCGATTTTTTGTTGCCCTTTATAATGATTCATCGACATGTATTCGCACGAGTAAGTCATCTATGAATCTTTTAAGAGTTGTTTAGACTTTAGAAATGAATGCATCATTGCTCCAACGAGGTTCAGTTATATTATCGATGCAATTTTTCCGAGGTCACCGCTGTACTTTCAAAAGTGGAGATTGGTAGTTTCGGCGGGCTTGTTGATTTCGAATACAGATTCTAAAGAGATTTCCTGACTTATTATCTATGCAGCAAATTGTGCAAACCACTGTAGTGGCACGTCTATCTTACTGAGCACCAGACCAAAGGTCTTCAAGTCAAGCGTACTATCAGTACTGCTTTTTGTTTTGGAAACTTGGGAAATGATCTGACAATATCTGACAATACATTTACAGTTCAATGCAGATTTAAGCAAAATCTGCTATTGTAAAGTTTGTACTGTGTTGCCTGAGGATGGTGCTGGAAAGTAGGCACCGAAACGTCGCCAGTAAACAAAGATGTGATAGAACCGCATTTCCAGTTGAACAAAGAAGAAGTCAACCCGATCAAAGACAAAACAAAATTGGAAAGTGTGATCAATCGGATCTTTGTGTAACTGCCCGTGTACAGCTATTACCCGCGTACGCAAAACGCGGCATTGAATTGATTGAAGTGTACACTCCGCAATAAAATTTCAAAAAATACTTGAATACATTTACAGCTTTGTTAATCGTTATATTCGCTTGATTTCACTTATTTCATTGTCAGCTGAGTGTCAGGAGGCATTAGTTAAGGGCGAAGATTATGAGCCAACCAGATCTGTACGGCCGTTTTTTTTGACGTACCACCGCCATTGAACCTTATATTGGATTGTATTGCTGATGTTGCCTTGCCCTAATGCTGACTTGGCCATAATGGTGTTGTGTAGAAGTTTAGTTTGCCTCACTTCTGTGAGTTATCTTGATAAATATACTTAAAGTAACTAGGTCATCTCTCTCTCTCTCAAATTGCACTAATAAATTGTGTCTAAATTATAATTTTTGTTGTTTTCTATATATATTCTCGCTTCTTATGGCTATATGACAGTTGTATGGCTGTGCATGATGATGATAATGATGATTGTGGAATGTCGATTGTGCTGGCTCGCGCTTCTTAAGAAGGTCAATATTACATCCTACTCACAAAGCTACCGGTGCAGTTTTGGTGGTTTTCTGAAATCGCTAGAGTTGTAAACTATCCTTTTATTGAAAAATTATTTATTATTCGCGATATCGGTCACTTGATCACGGCCCACCGTGCTCTCACTAACCAAGCAACAGTTGAATGGGCAAAAAATACGATGTGTCTGGCAGAAAAGCAAATTCAATGGAGTGGCTTCGTTAATTATGCAATGTTGGTATTGACTTCTTTGAATCCCGCAGTGCGAGAGATATAGGTATCCGTTTATTGTATTGTATTCTGCGCCACCTGAATCGAATATGTCCGAATTGTCTCTAAAATACACATCGCATCAGTATTTCAATTTGAGCACACATATTTCATACCTGGTTTGTTTCCTGCCACGGTATTGATCTCGTAGTGCGATCAACTTGTCAAATTTTAGTATACTTAGATTTTTGGATATATAGCAAATTATGGAGATTCCAGAATTTCCTGGCGAGCTTCCCTGCGGTAACTCGACGCGCCGTCGTTCCATTGTCAGAAATTTGCAGAAAATTCAAGGAGGATGTACTGATTCGAAGCAGTAATCATCTCATTAACAGAATTATGATGCTGCGTTGCTAGCCGCTTGTCCTTTACGTATCTAGCGAGCAGTTGCCCCGTGTTTACGGACTTAAGTGTTGTAGAAATTCGCGCGCTATGTGTACAGCTGCCTAGTTCAAGACGTAGTGGATTCTTGTGTTATAAATAATGGTAATATCTTTTTTTGAATCAGTTTAGAGCCTGGTGTACCCTAGCATTTATAACAGGGACCAACCATCGTCTCTTTACCAGATTGTGGTTGATGCATGCTTGGTGATATGCCATCGTCCCATCTGCATGATTAACGTCGCCTTACTATATCGAATGATTTATTTATTTTAATACTTGAGAGTTTGGCACATTTGTCAAAGTTATTTTGTTGCATAGTTCATGTGCTTACTGCACCGTTACCCGTTTAGGGTTCGCCAAGATGGCTGATGAAATCACCAGATAGTACTGGATGTCCGAACGACGCTCAAATCTGAATTCTTATTCTTAGTGAGCAGAATGCTTTATAAATTTTGCATACATGTCTAAGACATCGAACCTATTGTAGTTCAAACGTATGTTTATTGATCCTCAGATAGGTAAGATCCTTGTATAAACACCTAACCATACCTGCTTGTGTCAATCTCGCATTTTGAAAGAGGAAAGATCTCTTTATTCATGCTCCATAGCAGAAGGGGAAATTTGAAAACCGATAACAGCTCGTCCGTTATGGCTCCTAAGCTGCGCACTACATGTTTTTTCGTTCATATACAAACTTGTTTTTGGAAAGTCTTTCATACATGTGGTACCTATTTGGCACCGCTTTCGACCTAAAGTTACAACTGACTACTCCTGTTCTGTCATTATAAAACAGAATCCATGTTATTTATCGACTACGCAAGAACAAACTTTTGTACATGATTATGAATTGCATGCTGTGAGGGGCTTGGGTGATTCAGTGGATGGGTTACGAGATTCCGAAACAGATCCTCCCCCCCCGGTTCGATGAATTGGTCACGGCAATTATGCAAGTGTTTGATGAGGTCCAGATAAGTTCGAAAGCGGTCATCTTGGTAAATTGCATTTAGTACTGTATGCGATATTAAGATCACACTGACAACACACACACACACACATATATATATATATATATATATATATATATATATATATATA
The DNA here is from genome assembly GCA_029291075.1 of Eudiplozoon nipponicum. Classification (NCBI taxonomy): domain Eukaryota; kingdom Metazoa; phylum Platyhelminthes; class Monogenea; order Mazocraeidea; family Diplozoidae; genus Eudiplozoon; species Eudiplozoon nipponicum. The sequence continues at coordinate 182,965 of JAQBSW010000358.1, forward strand.
TATATGTTGATCGTTTCTATTTTCACCATTTTTTAAATGTAAGAACAAAACAACGTACTCCATGGAATAACATTTATTATTAATTTTATTTCTACCAGTATCTACAGCCATTGTTCTGGATTCGTTAGTATATTTATTCATCCAATCCCACTGTACATTTGTCGTAACCAATCTCCTCTTCGTTATGTTAGCCTTTGTTTTGCGCAAAAGTAGTGGTCTAAATTGCGCAAAACAAAGGCTAACATAACGAAGAGGAGATTGCTTACGACAAATGTACAGTGGGATTGGATGAACGAATATACTAACGAATCCAGAACAATGGCTGTAGATACTGGTAGAAATAAGATTTATTAATAAATGTTATTCCATGGAGTACGTTGTTTTGTTCTTACATATATATATATATATATATATATATATATATATATATATATATATATATATATATATATATAAAAGCATTCACAAATTCATACTTGGAAACATCAAAAGATATATATGCATTAACAATTAAATATTTTGTCATAATAAACATAATTTTTTATATAATTTACCTCCCGCAGATAATGAACACCTACTATCAGGAATGTCTGGATTAGTACACCCGTAAACAACACTCTTTTCCAGTTAGTTAAAGCTGATTAATCACAGCAGTACACGAGCTGCAATTTAGGGGTTTGCACTTTTGAAGACGCATGCTATATGTGTATTGTGTGTCAAGACATCAATCCTGACACAATCAGAGTCTAAACTGACGCACTTAAATATTCGTTTTGCAGTGTGTTTTAAGTCGTGTCATTTTGTTCTCTTTTTTATCTTGCGTTAATTAAACCTTGTCTAATTATTTCGACTACAACTATTTTATTCATGCAGTATATTGTTGTATCGTTGCAAATTTTAGGACAAATATCTTAGGTCTGGCGAAGATACTGCCTCTAAGCGGTTTAGCTTTAGATCTAAGAAGGCATCAGTTCTTCCGGATGAAACAGAGCCAATTCATGCTTTAGAAGGGCGCTTTGAAATAGGCTCAATGCTTGACGAAGACTTTCTTTGGACTGAGGATGAGCTCGTGGAGGATTCTGCAGTTTTGCAGAGCAAAATAGACGATAAATCAAAGAATGAATGAAAAATTGCTTAATTGGTTGTTGAGAATAGATTAACTTGTGATGGTTCAAATATACAAATATATTGCTGATTTTTATTGTTTCCTTTGATTTAGGCTTCACTCTTTGGCCGTAAATTGATAGTAGAAAAGTTAGTCAATCTTTGTTAGAAAACAAAATATTTTCCATTTCCTAGATTTGCTTTATGCGTGCTTAAAGTGGATATTAGGAATAATTTAGAGCTGCTGCTTGTTCGTGCTTTACGTTTTATGGAATAGTCATTCTGCAATCTGGGGAAGTGATATTGAATTGATGCTGCTTGTAGATATATATATATATATATATATATATATATATACATATATAATATGTGCCGTGTGTAATTGATTTAATAGAAATCTCATTACTTAATGGTACATTATACACATAAATGTAAGTATATTTACTATGAAAGAAATATTTTTATTTTTTACATAGTCTATTCAATTCATGTACCTTTTGCTGTAAAATAATGTTTATATCTTGGCATTCACCTTTTCAAAGTAACATAAACGTCTTGTATTTTACAAAATAGGATATTAAATTGTCTCAATTTTATTGTTTAGCGGGTTGGAATATCTTAATGGAAAGTATTGGTTTGAACTAAAATGTATGGCTTCTTGGCATTATCTAGAGCGATCGGTTTACCTGTTGTCTAGTAATTTTTAAATTGATTTCTGTGAAAATTCATCATAGCGTTATTTAATTATCATTTGCAGCATACGCTACTATATTTTGGCAATGCAATTGATGCAGTTATGTTTCGGTTGAATTTCTTTTTCATTATTGCCTCAATTTTTAAATAAATTTTAAAACCGTTAAAACTCGCTGATTGGCTAATGCACCACTCCTAATTTAATGAGTTGCGCTACTCTTATCAGTTAACTAACACAACGAGTTATAGTTTTATTGTAGTTTGCGGAAAGAATCTGCAAATATCTGTAAACGAGATTAGTTTTTTTAAAAACAAAACGCCTGCGAATTGAAGCAAGCAGTTTGAATTTAAATTATTTTGTGTACTTGAAGTTCAACATCGCAAATTATCTGCTTCTTACCAAATGAATTATCACCTCTTGGTATTTGTCCTATTTTGTGCGACTTGTTTAAATATGTGGTTGATTCATATTGCATGTGCGCAAATTTAGCTTTATAAATACTTATCGGCAAGACCCCTAATTAGTATGGAATTAGTTTCTTGTAAATGCACATGCTACTATTTTTTTTAAAAGTAGCAAGCTACTAACTACTGCATTTGCCTTGTTGACTGTCCTTGGTTGTTTCTGAACGCTCCTAGTATAAGCGAGTTTGTCCAGAGTATAAATACGATTCAAAGCTACTATACACTACGTAATGCATACCTAGTAAAAAATATTTCAATTAGGACCAGAAGGATATAATAGAGTTAGCATGAACGAAAATTATAATCTCATGTACGCATTGATTTTGTGCTAAATGGAGACTCATCAATAGCATCCGGTACTACTACCCGCTATATGTTTGTATGAGGATTGTGAGACAATTGGACGGTAAATTTTCGATATGACTATCTATTCAAGCAGTTATAGAGTTAACTTCATATAAAGTCTTCGGCATTGAGACTTCAAAGAAAAACTCACCATATGTAATATATATCCAGTCTGTAAAAAAACAGTATTGGAGTCACTACTGTCCAATTGTTCCACATTTATTGATCTAATATGTAGTGGGTATATGGCGTAATAGCGACTGCTAATGATGATTTGCTTGTAAGCATGAAACGCATGTGTTCATAAGATTACATTTTTCGTGCATCTTGACTAGTATATATTGTGTGTTTACAACAGAGAATATATAACTAAGATTCAAAGCTTTAATTTGATAATATTGGTGAAGTGTGCTCATTGTAGAAACTTCAGTCCTACCTCATAGAAGATATTGTTTAACCTGCTTTCGGCTTGATTTATTTTGATATACAACAAATAATAGCGTAGTGTGGTTCATTGATTGGCCTTGCTTCTTCATGAACCGTCGTGGAATTGTGGAATTTTCAGCTTTCTTGTACCTTAAGCTTTCCAACTGACCTTGCATTTCGTTCGGCTGATGTGAACTAATTGTTAGTTGTGTACATATATATACATATATTGATATAATAAATTTTTACACTGGAAATTATTGATATTTTGCGAATGCCATTAATTATTTTATTAATTAAACTTCCGTTTCGGAATTGTATAATGTTTCATGCGTCATATAATATTTTTATGAGTCATAAATCTTTCTATCACGGCCGCTCTTTTTACATGCGGTAGAAGTTCAATTACAGTTAATCGCTTTATTCCAACAATCTCTCAATACGATCAATAGTCTGAAAATTGACGACATAATAAATATGAAAAGAGAAAATATGCATTTACGTCTGCAAGTTTTAAATGCCTCGTGCAGCAAGAGTGGATTGTTTGAGGAACTGGAATTAGTGTTCGTGTTGTATTGGGATTCTAGGCTTATATAATTGTCCTGATCGCCCACACCATAAATAATTTCTTATGTCAATATTTTTTGCTGTTTTGGAAAATGAGGCAAAAGATTTGATTGTGCCTAGTGCCAATACTACCAAGTTGTTTTCCATCAACATTGATAAACCAATTCTGCACTGTTGCATAAAAAGTTGACTTTTTAAGTTTTACCTCTCGTAATTGATCTGTCACTTTTGATAAACTTTAACTGCGTTGAACTGCAACAAATATGGGCCTTTGACATGTAAATTCATATAAGCCGTCACGTCTTCGGTATATTTGGATTTTCCATACAGTAAAATACAACACAATAAAGGAAACCTAAATTTCCAGATTTCAGGGATTCGAAGGAGCCAATTAGTGTGAGTACGGTGCGCTCCGATCAAGATACCGACATTGTCAATTGTAGTATTCGTTGCAGAAATGGCTGGCCTACCCTCCTACGGTTCTAGGCAACTATCGGAGTTGCTTCGATAGCCTGCCGATCATAAGTTGATTTATGTCTCCTGACGCGAAGCTGTCAAAGAACTAAACCAGACCGAGCAAATATATATCGACTAAAATATCTGTCGAGGCGCTGCCAGTCATAGGGTGTTGTCTATAGTCTCCATAGCGTAAAGCGGACCGACCGTGTGCTTTAATTATTAATCTTGGAATTAGTACTGGCAATGTGAAATTTTTTGCACGGCTTTCCATAAGCAGCAGCTGCAGAGCTGATCCGCTTTGAAATCTCGGTAGGAGCCGATACGTATTGCGTCACCTGAGATCATATGAAAACGAAATCCTTTTGAACTGGAAGTAGGGCGCCAATTAGCTCGATCTTAGGCTCCAGCTGAAAATTGGCCATGAAAACCATAAAGGATATACATTTCTTGGGCACAATTAATGACCCTCCGAAGCTCGTTTACCTTTTCAGCCCTTAGAATAAAATTGTCAACTTATTCGTGGTCGAAGACTTTGCTGGCTTAAGCTTTTGATTTATTGACAAGTAATAGCATTAACTTAAAATACCAGAGAAGTAGTGGAATAGGCAAAGATTTTCAAATGGCTGCAAAATTGCATGCGACGATTATGAGCTATTCCAAAATCATAAAGAATTACTATTGGACCGATGACTGCATACAAATTATGCAGTCAACATTTACGGTCAGGTTGAATGTATGCGAGACTATTAGAGTCGAGAGCCGCATATCTAATTATGCTTTCTGTATATATATATATATATATATATATATATATATATATTGTGGTTTGTTCCCTTTTGGTAAGCTTGTCGTCGTACTCTGATAACGACCGCGGAAGGTCGAAACGCGTCAGTACGTGTGACTGACGGGAAGTTTACTTTGTCATGCAACAATTTGAATAAAAAGCGATAGCTGTTTAAATCAAGCTCACATGCTTCACTCAAATTCTTATCACCGCCAGTACAATATATGATTAGTTAACTGCAAAGATGATTTCCATGTAACAAAAACTCCAAAGAACTAATGTTAGTGACTGCACAGGAATAAACAATCTGACATTTGCAGTGAAGCACAGTTCATGCGAGACTGCTAGATGCGCTTGCTGTATTTCTAATATTGCTTATCTTGTATATGCGTATAAATTTGTTCCGCAGTAGTCTTCTTGTCGTTCTGCTCTGATGATGATTGTAGGATGTTGAAATGCATCTCTGCGTTTGGCCGACGGTAGTTCACCTTTTCTGGTTAACTAAAATGGGATTTTTGCTTGTATCATGTTCGCAAGCTTAATTTAAATGATGCCTTACACCACCCACACAATCAAAGATTTTTTAAAGTGGGCCTTAAACGTACATGTTGAGCGAAAGTGAATAGATTAATTACTTGGTCCTTGTTGTGTCCAATACTGTGCCTGCATCCTATGTCATCAATTTTACTTCGGATATTTCGGCTTCCTGTTTCGGAGTGCGTTTTCCAACGGAAAGTACATCCAACAAACTATATGGTAGGTAGGGTTGACTTGTTTTTACTTCAACTGGAAATGCGGTTCGATCACACAGCTATTACCCGCGTACGCAAAACGCGGCATTGAGAACCTTAATGCTGAAACACCGCAAAATATTAACTTCAAAAAATATATGGTAGATATTTAGATTACGAATAACTTTCTTTTAACTAGGTAATTGGGAGTAATGTATGTGTGTATACTCATTGAAATGAAATTAAAGTAAACTTACGACACATATTGATAATACTCTGGATAAGCGTGCACCATGCCTGTGTGTATGTGTGCGTACTTATTTTGGACTGAGAAGAAATCAGTTACTGCACTTGAACCGTCATCTAATTGAAACTACAGCGATCTAACGCCAACTGACGATTCATTAGATAAGCGTATGGCATGCCTGTGTGTGTGTGTGTGAGAGAGCATTAGTTTGGGACGTAATCAATTAGTTCAGTTGTGACCAGAAGGATAAACCAAAGGCAGCATGAACGGAAAGTTTAATCTCATGCACATTCGTTTAAAGGGCGCATTACCGGCTCCTTCTGTTGAGTCGCCAGTAAGCACGAAACGAATGTGCATGAGATTATACTTTCCGTTCATGCTGTCTTTGTTTTATCCTTCTGGTCACACCTCAACAAATTTGTTACTAGATTCGCAACACCTAATACATACTTGCGTATATATTAGCTCTCCGCAACAAACAGTATTTAACTGTTATATATTGAATTGAATGATATCATGCTTACCGCGAAATGTGATAACTGATATCGATGAAAGCCAGAGTGTATGGCATAACTGGAGTAACAGGTGTTCAGAAATAGTTGTAATTCTCAATTTCGGTGAACTATAGCATACAAGTATGTATTACGTGTTGCGAACCTAGTAACAAATTAGTTCAGTTGTAACCAGAAGGATAAACCAAAGGCAGCATGAACGGAAAGTATAATCTCATGCGCATTCGTTTCATGTTTACTGGCGACTTATCAGTAGGAGCCTGTATTACGCCCTTTAACCACTATATATTTTGGTCAAAGAATGTGGAATAATAAGTCGGTACAATTTCCTAGACGAATGTGTAAACCTGCAATAGTGAAGCTAACATCATCTAAAGTCAACGACAATGCGACTTCAACGCTAACTCACACTATATAATATATATACCGAGTCTGTAAAGGATACTTACACTTTGGCTATTGTGTTAGTAACTGATACAAACATTATTGTACCGAAAAGGTACATGGTACTAACACTGGTTACCGAGTCGGTACATGATACCAACCTGATGGATATCAATTTATGCTATAGTTCACCGAAATTGAGAATTACAATTTCTGAACACCTGTTACTCCAGTAAATCCATACACTCTGGCCTTGATCGATAACAGTCATCACATATCGCGGTAAAAGCATATAACCAAAAAAGGAAAACATTACGAAATGCGTTGTTTCAGAATGGGGCGCCGTTTTGAGGCGAAAATCTAAAGTAATTTACATTATTCAATATTAATTGTATTATTATTACTGTGCTATATATGTCAGTAATCGAAATATCATAATGCATATTAGATCATTAGATGTTCGTTTTTACCTATGACAAATGCATCATTATTTCAATCTTATTCATCAACAAATATCCCTATTAACATAAAAAACTGTACAGTTCGTCGGTCACATCTTCTGTGATTTCAATTATGGGGGATTATTCTAGCCTGAGGATTATTATATTCCATTACAAAGACAGTAAAAAAATTGTTGTGCAACTCCTTTACCAGAGAAGGAGTTCATAAACTCAACTTTATATTCTTTAAATCAAGTTTGCGAGCTTGAAGTAAGCACAAATTAGCATTGTATTTAACCAGTCGTCGAACAACATAACAAAACTACCGCCAGTCGCAACGCACTGACGCGTTTCGACCTTCCTTGATCATCATCAGAGTACGACGGCAAACTGACTATCGAGGATCAAACCGCATTGAATATATATGGAAATCAAATTTCGACATGCGTCTCTCACCTCTAGTAGTCTAGCATAAACAGTACTTGTCTGGAAATGTCGGCTGCACAAATTCTATGCAGTCACAAACATTAACATTTTGCGGCTTTCGCACAAATATATAGGTAATACAATTAAACAATCAATGACTGCAAGGATGGTGGTAACAGTTTTAAAAACAGTTCGTGAGCTTGAAGTAATCACCAATCCCATTGAATTTAACCAGTCATCTAACGACATAACAAAAGTACCGTCAGTCACACGTACTATGTTGTCCAACGACTGGTTAAATGCGATGAGATTGGTGCTTACTTCATGCTCGAAAGCGTGATTAAAAGTATTTTTTGTACCACTGCCAGCGCAATCAATGATAGTTTAATTGTATTACCTGTATATATAAGTGGTGAAAGCAGCAAAAAGTTAATGCTCGTGACTGCATAGAAATTGTGCAGCCGACATTTCCAGTCAAGTACAAATGTATTTGCGACTACAAGAGAGGATAGCACATATCTAATGTTGCTTTCCATATATATATGTATTGCGGTTTACTCTTCGCTAGTCAACTTGCCGTTGTACTCTGATAATGGTCATGCAAGGTATAAACGCGTAAGTACGTGTGACTGACACTGTTCTTGCTGTTGTTTGGTGACTGGTTAAAAACAATGGGATTGGTGCTTACTTCAAGCTCGCAAACTTGATTTAAAGAATCGTTAAACCCACCCGCGCAATCAATGACTGTTTATTTGTATCAAATTTATATTTTAGATAAATATAAGCGTTTCTTCTCAACTTTACAAACATACACAGCGGGTTTTGCTATATCACTAGATTTATACTTATCTATATACTATGATAAGAGTATTACGTACACCATCCAATCAATCAAGCGAACGCATACACAATACCTTATTTCCGAATGTATAAACTAATCCCGTTTTCCATTTCAATGAGCAATGACTGTTGAAATGTAAATATTATGCTGTCCAAATTTCCTTATTTACGACTAATTTGCAAAATAGGCCATTAATTCTACATTTAAAAAAACATCAAGAATGACGTCAGAACTATTTAAATCAAGTTTTCGATCTCGATAAAAACACCAATCCTACTATATACATACCATTGTCTATATCAAATAAACATTTCATAATGTAGAGAATACAATTCATCCATTAGACCCGTTTCGACCTATTTAGGAACTCTTCACTTCTGCCCAGAATTAGCCTTGGATAGTACTTGAATAGTTCACAGCAAGGACACAACTGGTCTACAGGATAAACTGTCTCTTCTACCAGATGCACTGTTTATTTTATACTGAAAAAATACATATAACCAGAATCCTGCCTTTAGACTTCATATATATATAAATATATATTCTTATTATTAGGAAAACACAAATAACAAAGTGGATAAAGGCCATTTATTTCGTGAATACTAATCATCTCTTATACAATAATACATATTTATACATTTTGGGTTTTCAATTGATTATGCTAGTGGCAAATCTGACTCTTTTTTACTGCTGTTTCTTGTTTTGACTATAGGTAGTGTTGATTAAGTATTCTCGCAGTATTGCAGGTGCGAGATTGCATTATGTTTTGATAGCTTGAGAATTAACCATTTGTGCGCATTATTCACTGTTACATATACAAGTGCTATTTTTCCCAGTATAGTTGATCGTTTCACCTCGTTGCGCAATTCTACATAAAGCAAAATCAGAAAAATTATTATTTATCTACGAAGCTCTTTACATAAAACAACAAGCACCTGACCTTAATATTCAAAAGTTTCATCAACATGATATTCTTATCGACTGGCCAAGAATAACAAAATTCAACAACAATCTACTAGTATCCAGCCAAGAACAAACAGGCCCTAGACTAGAATCAACAAACGTACAATCGGATTGGGAAGAAACTGAAGTGGAAATAACAGAGGCGCATACGATGACAGAAGTCTCCAAACAATGTGAGCGTTTAACACTGTAATCAACACTGGCGTTGTTACCACGTGAAAACTTTGCGCAACGAGGTGAAACGATCAACTATACTTGGAAAAATAGCACTTGTATATGTAACAGTGAACAATGCGCACAAATGATTAATTCTCAAGCTATCAAAACAATAATGACAAGATCTCAGACATCACTTCGCAATACTGCGAGAATGACCTATACATGCAAACACGCATACACACAAACACAAACGCATACACACTCACCAACTAGTCAAAACAAGAAACAGCAGTAAAAACGAGTCAGATTTGTTACCCCTAGCATAATCAATTGAAAACCCAAAATGTATAAATATGTATGATCGTATAAGAGATGATTAGTATTCCCGAAATAAATGGCCTTTATCCACTTCGTTATTTGTATTTTCCTAATAATAAGAATACTGTGTTAAATTAAAAAGGAATGGACATTATAAAGAATATATATATATATATATATATATTGTCGGTATAATTTATTCAGTGTATAAAATAGCAAATACAATGTATCTAATATGCCGGTTTCACCCATATTTGGCGCCCCTCAGTAATAATCGACATTGCCGCGATGTAGACTTTTGTGTCCCTCTCTCCCATGTAAGCTGCAAATTTTGTGTACAGATTTCCGTATTCTATTTAGAAAAAATTTGCTATCGGCTAGTCGCTCTTTTAAAGGAATCGTTTTCCATCGACGTTGAGCTCCAATCAGCAAAAACCGATCTCCCATTATAAGACAGACCCCACGCCACAACAGGATATTATATCTAATTTAAGCATAATAGCAATATTTGATTATATACATATATATGTTGGTAAACTAAACATTGCTACACAATGAATAATTAAATGCTCTATTAGACCAGTGCATTTGTGCAGCTAACCAGATCTGACTGCCTAGCTATGTCATCATAGAGTAGTTCGGGTGCCTAGTTGATTGATTATCTAACAGCTTAATAATTAACATGTAAATTTTATATACTACCTTTTAAGAACGCCCCATTATAAACAGTTTAATTATGGACTGTTTGGCTTGTGCTTATTGATTTGGTTCGACCACAAATTATTCAATTATAGTTTTCTGTTAAACCAATGATCTAATGTAGATTATTTGCATTATTCTAGACCTCCCACGTTATATGCTATTTAAATTATTAATAAGCTTTTCCTATAGTTACACAAAGTTCGCATTTTTGTTGAATTAATTCCTCAATTATTATGTCAACTAAAATTACGTGGAGGAGGAGAGCAAGAGAGAGTCTCATAGGATTATTTTGATGTTCTTATACGTGAACTTTGTGCTTACATAAAAAAATTTTGTGTGCTTTTATTTGAATACACCATTTATTGAATTGCATTATGGGGAAATTGTATAATGAGGCTATGCCTGTATCTTCAGTCTCTAAATCCAATTATTAAGGCCGTTACTTATTTATCATTTCTTCTCCATGGGACTGGCGTAGATGTTCCAACCGTTTATGGTTAATTGTACCCACGGTAGATGAGAATGGACTTGCCGCTTAGAAGTCAAACGATGATGGCAAACCAGCTCTAGGGTGGTGTGGCAATTTTTGGTAGTTCAACAGGCTTTCAGCCCCAAAAATAGTTAAATCTTTGCTGCGTAATCATCAGCATCAGTCATAATTTTAACTCGGAATCCTGTGGTTTATTATTATTATTATCCGAAATCGGATGCAAGTGCGATTTAATGGTGTCTTTTAATGACTTTTTTCTCAGCTACGTTAAGAATTGCTGATTTTTCAAATTAAGTGAAATGAGCATCAGAAACACACATCAGAACACCACTCTACGGTAATTTTAAAAAAATCATTATAGAATGTTCAAATTGAACAAGTATAACCAGTTTTGCGTAGGGGCTCGATAGACCCATGATAATTCCTGTGCACGGACAATTTGGTTTTGTTAGCCGGGATCTTGGCGTCTATTTATAACAACAGCCGTCAAACAAACTAGCATGTTTCGTCCTTATTGGGAACTCATCATGTACTGGCCAGAATTTGCCGCGGACAGGACTCGAACCTTGGCATGTCTGCTTCGGAATCTGGTGCCCTAACCACTGAGCCATCCAGCCGCACACTACACTACACACAATTTTCAGTTATACACTAACTAGTGTAACTTGGTTAGTCTATTTTCCTTTAGGTGGAGCTCATATGGCATCCATTTAGACACAAAGTTCCAACTAACCATTCCCAATCTGTCATTACTGAACAGACATCACACTACATGGGGAAGTGGTATTGAAATGAATATTTATATAATAACGATCATTAGTTGTGCGGAGGTGATAACAATTATTATAATCAAGGTTGCGGTCTTGATATAAACACCTGACCCATTAATTACTTACATATGTCAGTATAAACTAAGAATTGTATAGTGTAGAAAAGGCAATTCATCCAGTAGACCGGTTTCGTCCTTATTGGGAACTCATCGCGTACTGGCCAGAATTTGCCGCGGACAGGACTCGAACCTGGGCACGTCTGCTTCGGAATCTGGTGCTCTAACCAATGAGCCATCCAGCCGCACACTACACTGCACACAATTTTCAGTTATATACTAACTAATGTAACTTGGTTAGTCTATTTTTCCTTTTGGGTGGAGCTCATCCGGCATCCATTTAGACCTAAAGTTCCAACTAACCATCCAAAATCTGTCATTACTGAACACACACCACACTACATGGGAAAGTGGTATTGAAATGAACATTTATATAATTCTGGCCAGTACATGATGAGCTCCCAATAAGGACGAAACCGGTCTACTGGATGATTTGCCTTTTCTACACTATACAATTCTTAGTTTGTACTGACATTTGGAAGTAATTAATGTGTCAGGTGTTTATATCAAGACCGCAACCTCGATTATAATAATTGTTATCACCACCCGCGCAACCAATGTTCGTTTAAACTAGCATGTTCACATAATTAGCCTTAAGAAAAATTGAAAAGCTTCGTGTTGGAGTGTCGTATTGTTCGCCTGATAAGATATGCTTAGTTCTAAATGTACATGCAACACCAATTATTTCTTGCACACACAAAATATGTGTGTGAGCTGACAAGCGCGAATGCAATTTTCCTTGTCATCTGCCTAAAAAAGATTTCTCAGAGTTAAAATTACGATTGTAGATAGTGTTGGATGCAAGCGACAGTGAAATTTTGTCTTTCACACTAGATAGAGCAAGTTTAATGATGCACGGAATTAAAAGCCAATGCGGAACGCAATCCTTCTTTTAATTGAGTTAATGCTTTTTCACATTAAAATTGTAGGTGAATACATAATGGTTCCTTATGCGCTGTACAAAAATTCACAACAGGCTTTGTTACATCATAAAATGTGGCGGTGTTTGAATGCTAATAATGGGAGACTACGAACATCAACCAAATCAATCTTCAAACAGTCAGGCGAACAAATACACAATGTGTTAATTAAAAAAAGTTTCCATCTTTGTGCAGCTCTTGAATTGCTTATATTGTGTTTTCCATTTTTTCTTGAACAATGTAACATCAGTTCTTTGTTTGAGCAACATATCAAGAAATTTCAGAGTATAATCTGCTTCGATTTCAATTGGAAATCGAATATTCTATTGCAACTTTCAGAATTGTTCAAACAGTTTACCGTCATGCACACAGTTTTCGCAGACAAAAATATATCATTAACATAACTGTTTAGTTTCACTTCAACCAATATCTTAAAGTTCTCTCGTTTCAACATAAACATGATCGAAGCCACAGCAGAATTCATTTCTAGACAATCTCTTTATGAACACTTGTTCATCAAATATGAAAATAATAAAAGTTAAGTTATCTTCCAAATATCGCATCACATAGTTTGAAACTCGGAAAATTTTCATGGGCATACTGACACCGAAACCTTATTTTCTACAAAAGTGAATTCTGAAATGGTGACCTATCATCAAACGAACAATTAAAATGATAGTATAATCTCATGCACACTCGTTTCGTGCTTACTGGCGACTCATCAGTAGGAGCCGGTATTACGCCCTTTAACCACTATATATTTTGGTGAGGAATGTGGGATAATAGGACGGTACAATCTCCTAGACGAATGTGTAAACCTGCAATAGTGAAGCTAACATCATATAAAGTCTACGACAATGCGACTTCAACGCTAACTCACACTATATAATATATATACCGAGTCTGTAAAGGATACTAACACTATGGCTATTGTGTTAGTAACCGATACCAACATTATAGTACCGAAAAGGTACATGGTACTAACACTATGGTTTCCGAGTCGGTACATGGTACCAACCTGATGGATATCAATTTATGCTATAGTTCACCGAAATTGAGAATTACAACTATTTCTGAACACCTGTTACTCCAGTAAATCCATACACTCTGGCCTTGATCGATATCAGTTATCACATTTCGTGGTAAGCATGACATCATTCAATACAATATATAACAGTTAAATACTGCTTGTTGCGAAGAGCTAATATATATGCAAGCATGTATTATGTGTGTAAGCACGAAACGATTGTGCATGAGATTATACTTACCGTTCATGCTGCCTTTTGTTTATCCTTATTGTCACAACTGAACTAATTTGTTATTAGATTCGAAACACCTAATACATACTTGCATATATATTAGTTCTCCGCAACAAACAGTATTTAAGACGTAATCAGTTGCACATGATTAACTGCACGCGTATCACTCATCTAAGTGAAACTAAAACGATACTTATTATAATCAAGGTTTCGGTCTTGATATAAACACCTGACCCATTAATTACTTACATATGTCAGTATAAACTAAGAATTGTATAGTGTAGAAAAGGCAATTCATCCAGTAGACCGGTTTCGTCCTTATTGGGAACTCATCAAGTACTGGCCAGAATTTGCCGCGGACAGGATACGAACCTGGGCACGTCTGCTTCGGAATCTGGTGCTCTAACCACTGAGCTATCCTGCCACTATACAATTCTTATTTTATACTGACATATGTAAGTAATTAATGGGTCAGGTGTTTATATCAAGACCGCAACCTTGATTATAATAATTGTTATCACCACCCGCGCAACCAATGTTCGTTTAATTATATAAAACGATACTTGTCAATTATTCTTTTCATACATCAGGCCTAATTTCTACACTTACATGCCTAAATGAAGTACGGTACGAGTGGCAACCCAGTAGGGAAGGAGAGAAGTTACTGTTGATAAATGGTCACAAAATTTTCACAGAAAATAAATAAGAGTTAGTAAAAATAAAAATAAACTGCTAGATTATGGTAGAAAGTTAAAATAGAAAGGTCATAAAAGGAATTCGAAAATTGCCTATTAGATGAAAGACTATAGTAATAATGCAAAGAAAATTTACCATTAAAAACGTAAACGATTATTAAAATGTGCTACACTACAAAGGGAACCCAAGTTAATAGATGCAACAAAAATTATTCAAGGATGAAATTATAAGATAATCATAAAATTAATTGAGATATTCAATTAGTCATCCCCCGCCCGCTGCATGTTAATGACAATCCAACATTCCTATTCTTTATGTAGTAGGTGTTGCGAACCTAATGCCAAATTAATTTAAATATAACCAGAAGTATAAAAGAAAGACAGCACAAACGGAACGTATTTTCTCGTTTATTTTCGTCTCGTGCTTATTCGCGACTCTTCAGTAGGGGCCGGTATTACACCTTTTACTCACTGTATATTTGGGTGAGGAATTGGGGAAAATTGGACTGTACAATCTCCTTTATGGATGTGTAAACTTGCTGTATTGAAGCGAACTTTATAAAAGTCTACGACAATATTACCTGAAAGCCTACTCATTATATACATTATGTATATATGTGCCAAAACTGGCTATTGTGTCCGTACTCGATACCAACACAATAGTTGTCGAGTCGGTAAATGGTACCAACACAATGGACTTCAATACATGTTTAAGTGCTTATTCTTTTAATTGATCGAGTTTCTGGTTCTCATTCGTGCAATCTTCGCTTATTATTGATTTATTCCAAATCACACCTAGTGGTTTATTCATTGCCGTTTCATTTAATTTCGATGGATTCCATAATCAATCTTGTCGATCCACTTTCACAAATTTATATGTTTCTGCAACCAGCTCAATTAATAGCGTGTTTAGTCTCTTTCATTTGACGTGCAAGGCCTGATCTATTAACATGTCCATTTTTGCATGCTGGTTTATGTTACCCTCTGCTTACTTTAACTGGGCGCATTGATACACCCAAATATATGAATTTGCAGTCGTTACATGGATTTTCATATACTCCCGATGTGCCTAACGGTTCGACTTTCTCCTTCTGATTGCGAAAATCAGTGCCTAGAGTAAGGGTCGTTTTCTAAAACATTACGTATATAGTATTTCAATATTATCGCTTGACAAATTGTTTGTGAGATGTGCTTTCCGTTGACAATGACTTCCGAAACCGGGAGCCGAAATATCCTGAGTAAAATTGAAGACCGTGGATGCAAATACCTTATATAGCACAAATTTATTGCATATATCCATGTAACGAAAACAGCAAAATGTTTACGTTCGTGACCACGTAGACATTGATAAGAAGACATTTCCAATCAAGTACAACATATGCGAAACTACTAGAGATGACAGCCAAACATCTAATTTTGCTTTCCATATATATATGCATTGCGGTTTGATCCCCGCTAGTCAGTTAGCTCTCGTACTCTGTTGATAATCGTGGAGTGTCGAAACGCGTCAGTACGTGTAACTGACGGTAGTTTTGCTATGTTGTTAGACAACTGGTTAAATACAATATGATTGATGTTTACTTTAAGCTCGCAAACTTTATTTAAAGTATTGTTAACATCACCCGCGCAAGCATGGATTGTTTACTTGTATTACTTACATATATTTGGTGAAATCTGCAAAAACGTAAATTTTCGTCGTATACATTTAAAGAGCCACTGATATGAACCACAAAATCGGGAGAACACAGCCTGAGAAAGAGCGAATGGTCATCATAACTAGACTAAAATTGTTAAAACCCTACACTTTATCTTTGTTGCATGCACAAATTTGGAAGAGTTAAAATTATTTCTTATGCTCAATAAACTTGGTTGGAAAATGTGTTATTGATTTTCATTCAAGATGCTTACACCTACCTACGATAGGATATCCGACTACTTCCGGATAACCGTGATGTTCACGTGATATTTTGCACTAAGACAATGCACATAATTCAAAAACATTTTAAATCTTAAATCTATATAGAACTAGGTTTGTGCTGCTCCTGTTGTTGTTAACGCTTGTGTTTTTGTGAATTTTTTGGTCTGCAAAATATTTCTCACTGAAAACACATGAAGAGTTTTGAGTAACAAAATATACCGTGAAAATGCATGATTTTCTTTTACCTGAGATATTTCGATTTTTTAGTCTGTTCAATGGATGTATTTCTTCGTAAATTATATTTTGATTAAATTTGTTTAAACTATTTAGGTTTTATTAAAATAAATGAAAATCTTCAACATTTATTGAGCAGACGCTTGGATGCTAAAAGCATACACCGATAATTTTTTGCGAGAATTATTCTAGCCTTGGTTATCACTTGTCTGTAAATGTTGACATCTTACTCGATGTTTTTGCTTTAAAAGTTGTTTCTTAGAAAACATGTAGAGAATAAACATTTGAAATGACAAGTTGTGTAGATTAATTAAATTTTTCTGTCGAAAATCTTGTTGATTGCAGTATTTGTAGGGAATTGGGGAGCTAGTGATCTACGGCACGAATTACAAAATGTTTTATATACACACTGCGACTTGATTCTCGTTTGGCAACTGTTGTCATGCTCTGATCAAACTTATTTGTAGAACTAACACTAAATTTATGCATAAGGCGTTAAGGAGATAAAAGAAAGCTAGATTCTATGGAACCCGAGGGATTTGTGTAAGTCTCCATAAAAAATGTTGTAATAGGTTGACGCACGCACATCGCATTTAATGTCTTCGCCTCTGTGGGATCCGTCACTATACACAGACCCCATTATATCCAAGTATGTATTAGGTGTTGCGAATCTAGTAACAAATTAGTTCAGTTGTGACCAGAAGGATAAACCAAAGACATGCATGAACAGAATGTATAATCTAATGCACATTCATTTCGTGCTTACTGGCGACTCATCGGTAGGAGTCGGTATTACGCCCTTTAACCACTAGATATTTGGGCGAGGAATGTGGGATAATAGGACGGTACAATCTCCTAGACGAATGTGTAAACCTGCAATAGTGAATCTAACATCATATAAAGTCAACGACAATGCGACTTCAACGCTAACTCACACTATATAATATATATACCGAGTCTGTAAATGATACTTACACTATGGCTATTGTGTTAGTAGCCGATACCAACATTGCATTTTCGAGACTTTATATGATGTTAGCTTCACTATTGCAGGTTTACACATTCGTCTAGGAGATTGTACCGTCCTATTATCCCACGTTCCTTACCCAATTATATAGTGGTTAAAGGGCGTAATACCGACTCCTACTGATGAGTCGCCAGTAAGCACGAAACGAATGTGTGCATGAGATTCTAATTTCCGTTCTCTGCTGCCTTTGGTTTATCCTTCTGGTCACAACTGAACTAATTTGTTACTAGCTTTGCAACACCTAATACGTGCTTGCATAAATATATTAGTTCTCCACAACGAACAGTATTTAACCTCATTAAATCGTTGGTCACGCGATACAGAATAATGTGAAAATTCAGTATCTTACACAAACAAATTAAAGCAACAATGGAGTCAACTTCAACGGAATTTTTCCTCTTAACAAAGCCATCTGGTTCATATCCTTTTCAGTATCATAAATCTTGGTTATGGTGTGCTTACGAGTGCCGCTGATACTGTGTATTCGAGTTGGCAGTTCGTGAATAAAATGTTACGAATGCTTAATCCTTATTGTATTAATTATACACATTCGAAATGCTCAAAATGCTACTTCTTAGAAGTTTAATTCGACCTAAAATTGCGTGTAACAGCACTCAAATATTGGTGTTGCTTTTCAGATTGAAAGTTTTTACCGTGACTTTTGGCAGTTTTTCTAAGACACATTTGGTTTCCTTTTGAGATTATGCTTAAGCTGTACTCATCAATGGCGCTTATTAAAAATATGCTAGTCATTTGTCATGACTCACCAGATAAATATGTTACGGATTATAAGACACTAATACTTTTTAATCCTGCTTGATGATAGACGGATTATAGCCAATCGTTAATGCAACGTTTCGTTAAATTTTGCAGAGAATAAAATGGCACAAATGACCCAGACTTGAAAACATCCAATTAGCCTCATGTTTTTCTGATAATATTGCACTGAGCACAGTCGGGCATCACTAAATTGTGAAGGTTTGGAATTTGTGATCCAAGTCCTTGAACTTTGCAGAAAACTTTGTGCCGGCATAAATATTTCGCCACAGTTCTTCGTGTGCCATCTTTTTTTGGGTTGAAATTACAGTTCATCACTGAAGCAATACTCGAGCACAACTCAGTTATGAAATCTAAATTTTGGTTCTGGATTTGCCGGATGATGGCCAACGAGGATTGGAAATGAAATATTCATTGGGAGAACAAAAATCGGATTAATATTTTAACAAATATGAAAACCATAACTTTTCTTTAGACACACAAAATATTTATTACCCAATATGGACTTTTTAAAAACTGTTATGTTTGTGCGTTAGCGGTTTTTCTCCATCTTTTTACCTGAATTTGCTGAATATATGAGCAAAAGACAACAACAACGGTCCACGTTAAAAATACATGAAGATGTATATTGAAGTCCCATGGTAACGCCAGTGCATAAACAAATTTTTTTCCTGCTCAGTCCTGTGCAATGTCAATTTATGGAAATAGATTCCAAACAGGGAGGCATGTCAGCACACCTAGCTTTTATTGAAACTGAAAAACAGTTCCTTGTAATTTCGATTAGATTATGAAATGCATTATCGTTAATGTGAATATACAGCACGGCGTCCGAAAGTATATATATATATATATATATTCATATTCGATATGTTATGTATGTTATTATTATTATCCAGGTAGAAAACAAATTCATTAAATATGCGAAAGTGAATTTATTTGTTCATATTTGTCCATTTCATCAAACCAAAATATTTAGATTAAGCTTGATTTCACGCTTTTCACAATAAATAAATGAATGAAAGTTTATAAATTATGATCTTTATTTGTGGTTTGGGTTGTGGGATGAGTGATTAATGCAATATTTCTTCTTATATTATTGATTTTATCTTTGAATGAAATCTGTTTTGTTTTAACTAAACCTTGTTTTGACAAATTAGTGCTTGTTCCAATTTCCTTTTTTGCATGGAAAATATTCAGTTTCATTCTTCACGCCCAACTCATCATATTAAACGGCGACAAAATAATGAAAGGAAGCTTTAAATCGTGTTTATTGTCTTGTTTTGAACACCAATCCCATTACATTCAACCAGTCGTACAACATGGTAAAGCTATTGCCAGTCGCATTTACTGATGCGTTTCGACTTTCTATCGTCATCAGCATAGCATAGACTGCGCGAGTGGCGATATTAATTGTATAAATCAAGATTGCAAGTTTGACATAAACACCAATCCCATTGTATTTACACAGTCGTACAGCATGGCGAAGATACCACCAGTCACATTTACTGGTGCGTTTCGACTTACCATAGTCATTAACGGAGCACGACACCAAAATGACTAAGTAACCTTAACTCGAAATTCAAATAAGCATAAATGAAGAGTGAGATATACAGCTGTTATACCTACTTGTATCGAATACAATTAAACAAACATTGGTTGCGCGGGTGATGATAACAATTATTATAATCAAGGTTGCGGTCGTGATATAAACACCTGACCCATTAATTTTGATAGCATAATTGTTGATAATTTCTTTCGAAATGAAACAGAATTTCCATAATGTAAATATTTTGCACATCAAGTTAACGTACGGCATTTTTTTAATTTGCCATAAACCTATTTCTTCACTAGCACATCCTAGAACGGAAGAAAATTGTCTTTCTTTTGTTCCGACATGGGGTTGTGTTCTTGTGAGCTGTGTTGAAATTAAACGGACATCGGTTGAACGGGCGGTGATAACAATTACTATAATCAAGGTTGCGGTCTTGATATAAACGCCTGACCCATGCATTTGCCAGTATAAACTAAGAATTTTTTACTTTAGATCAGGCAATTCATTCAGCAGACCGGTTTCATCCTTATTGGGAACTCATCACGTAGTGGCCAGCATTTGCGGCGGACAGGACTCGAACCTGGGCACGTATGCTTCGGAATCTGGTGGCTGGATAGCTCAGTGGTTAGAGCACCAGATTCCGAAGCAGACATGCCCAGGTTCGAGTTCTGTCCGCGGCAAATTCTGGCCAGTACATGATGAGTTCGCAATAAGGACTAAACTGGTCTACTGGATGAATTGCCTTTTCTACACTCTACAATTCTTAGTTTATACTAACATATGTAAGTAATTAATGGGGCAGGTGTTTATATCAAGACCGCAACCTTGATTATAATAACATGAATAAACTGTCTGGAATATTATTAAATATGAAAAAAATTGGCCCTGTGACCGATGATTTGTTTTTTGGCTAAAATATTATGAAAATTGTGATTTCCCAGTTGTTTTAATCAGAGTTGTTAGTGTTTGCACTTACTCCGAAGAATTTAATTACCCCTGTAAATAGTGATTGCGGAATGCATCGCTGCTGATGCTAGTCCTTTAGCGATCCACTAGAGAATCAATGATTTTCAATTATTTGAACCAATGCTTTACTCAAGTCTACTCTAGGGGAGATTAGCCTCGGCTTATGTATGCCAAATATACATGTATACTCCTTTAACTTGTTATTAAATATCACATAAAGGTAAATAAAATCAACGATATCACTTTCCTTGCCTAAAATAAACTTTATATTAAGTCTATGGCTTCATATGCCCACATAATTAGCAATTAAGTGTCTTTTTTAACAGTTTTGCCTCACTTATTTTAAACTGTCAAGACATTGATTGAGTTGTTATTACAAATTGTGATGCTGTGGTGGAGATTAAAATAAGATGTCGTGTTAGCATCACATGATTACTCTCAATGTTTTCATTATGTTTTTTCTAAGAAAAGATAAAACTTTTCTTCGATTGATTTAAAGTTTTGTGAAATAGCAATTTTTTAAATTGCACCTTTTGAGCTTGCTAAAGAATTTAAAAATTGTACAAATGTAATTGCTATCTTCGGAACTGTCATTATATCTACTATTATCTACGTCATCACCAATTTTACTCTTGGCTGCAGTGTAATTGTCATTCTTTATAAAATACTCAACACCAATCTCTACATCGTCATAACGAATTCTTCCGTCGTTATCATTAGCAGAAAATAAAATCATCATTATTACCATCATCATCATCATCATCATCATCATCATCATCATCATCATCATCATCATCATTATCATCATCAATATCATCATCATCATCATCATCATCATCATCATCATCATCATCATCATCATCATCATCATCATCATCATCATCATCATCATCATCATCATCATCATCATCATCATCATCATCATCATCATCATTATTATTATTATTATTATTATTATTATTATTATTATTATTATTATTATTATTATTATTATTATTATTATTATTATTATTATTTTTATTATTGTTATAATTATAATCATTATATTCAACATCAATATTTTCATCAGCATCATTATAATCATCATCATCAACAAAATAATTTTAAAAATCATCATCATCATCATCATAATCATTATCATCATTACCAAAATCAGCATCATCATGATCATTATCATAATTCGCATAATAATAATATTAATCATCATAATTAAGAAAATTACCACCACCACCATCATCATCAATAACAGTATCATCGCCCTCATAATCATTACTACTGTTATAGTATTTGATAGAAATTGTAAATCTTCGTGAGTAATAACAACAGAATCGGTGCTGGAAAAAATATTTTTCTTATTATTGTCATGATCATTATCATCATCATAAAAATTATCAACAACACAATAATCAATATCATCAACAATTTCATAATAAACGTACTAATAATAATAATCAAGAAAAACACCACCACCATCATCATCAATAAAAATTATATCGCCTTCCTTCTCTTCCTCGTCATCATCATCATCATCACCATCATTACCAGTGTTATCGTATTTTATTGAAATTCTAAGTTTTCGTGAGTAGCAACAACAGAATCGGTGCTGGAACAAATATTTTCTTATTATTGTCATTAACATCATTAGGAGTGTTACTTTATTTCTGGAAATATAACCCATCTGTTCCTATTCTCTTGTGCATAGCTTTCCGCAGTGTGATTCAGCCTAGCTATGTTTATTTTGCGTCACTTTATGCTCAATATAATTGACAGTCAGCATGTCTAAATTATTCGCATCACATGTGAAGATTTTCCTGCATCAAGAAAAAATAAATCAACAGCGAGTGCCTATTTAACGATTTCTTCTAATTTGATTGCTTTGGCAGAGGTTTATTGATGTTCTGCCAAAATGTGCTCACACAAAATTTAGGCATAATACATTCCGCAAAGCGAGGGTTACAGATTGTATTTTGTTACAGACAAAATTAAGAGATATGTTTATGTAAGTTCAAGGATAATACTCATGCATACATGTTTTTAATTGTTTATGAGGCCTATCCTGATACATAATGTATGAATTACGCATGAAAAATTAAAATTCATTAGTACTGAGAGATTTGCAACGTTTTTCCTATGTAGGGTCTTGGCTAGTTGAAATTGCCCACAAGGTAAGATTCAATGTCAAAGGGATATCTGCACAATTGCCTACATATAAAATTAAATTTGAGATTTCATATTATTTTCAGATATCAAGAGGTGGCAGTATGTGATTGTTTTAATTAATTAATGGGTTACATTTTAAGTATCGTGAATAAAAATTTGGATAATACCAAGATGTTTTTGTCAAGTACAAGAATTTTAAAAATTGAACTGAATTTTCTATCTTATATAGTGTTTAGTCTATACTGGGAACAAATACATACTTCAATTTTACTCTAATTTACTACTAATTACCCTAAATAAAACAATACTTACGCCTTCGCGTTATTTTCTGTATCTGCTCAAATCGATTTTTGCAGTATGTTTCAAATGATATATTGTTTCTTCTATTGATAAGTGATATTCTTTTTCAAATTTTGTTTATATTGAACAAAGTGACATAACATAATTTATTTTAGTTATAAGCAATACATTTACCTTGTAACTAATCTTATGAGATCATTCGTATGCTTAGAGAACCAAAATTTATTAATATGAGAACATCTTTTTTAGATTTTATTATCTTTACTCAAATATAAATCTTTAGTAAATTTTACTAATTGAAGCCAATAGATCAATGATAAAAAATATCCATAAATGTCATATTTACACTTCATCTTAAATGAGATAAAGATTGATAACCTTCCTTTCAATCAATTTCATAACATTTTGTTCATGCTGACCTTGGAATATACTTCTGGTCCTATTTGAACTAACTTGCCACTAAGTAAACAATGAATAATACAGAGTAGAATATTGATTAGTTATTTACAATAAGAAACATATGACTGTTATGTATTTATCTGAATCATGTCTTGATTACCACGAAATCTGAAAACTGATATCGATCGAGGCCTGCTGGAATAGCATGTGTTCAGAATTGGCTAGTTCTCTTTTTTAGTGAAATTAAGCGTATCTCGAAAATCTTTGTATTGTTACCTTTTACGTGTCCGCTATATATTAAATATTATGAGTTGGTTTTACTGTACAATTCCTGAAAAATTATATGAATTCAACAACATTACTACTTGAGTTCACATTCGTAAATGACATTGAACCCTCTAAATGTCCCGCATTTCTTGGCCAATTATATAATGGATTTAGGGCGTAATACCGGCTCTTGCTGATGAGTCGACAGTAAGCATGAAACGCACTTATACATGAGTTTTTACCTTTCGTTCATGCTTACTATGATATATTCTTCTGGTCTTCTTAGAAATTGTTAGTTACTGTGTATGCAATACCTTATACACAATCTTGTAACTAAGTTGAATAAAAATGTTAACAGAGTCAATTTGCTTAATATATGTCATTAAAATTATTACTATTCAACGCGTTTATGGCACCTAAAGTTAGAAATCTGATGTTTTTCTAAACAATATCCTAAACTCTGGACTTACAGATTCTTCACAAATATTTTGGCAAGAGCATATGTCATTCATTGTCTGTGTTTAATGTGTCATTTTATCCGGAATGAACGTAGTAATATTGCATAAAGAATTATTTTGATCTGCCTGGCAGTTTATACTTGCATTAATTGTCGCCATTTTTAGTTGTTAACGCTCATCTTAGCTCTTATATTGGCTCAAGACTAGAGCCATTGTTCACATAATAACTAGTAATTAGACACCTAGTTTGACAGAAAGTCCTCTTTCTAGATCATTACTTCGTTCTTAATACGTAACCTGAAATTACCAGTCATGATTTCCAGTGATACTCGAACTAACAACACTATCTGGAAGCCAACAGTATTAATCCATATGCCGACAAAATGTCAATCACATTTGGAATTTTAAATGGTTTATCAGCTTGAGTTAAAACGTTGTCTTGAAATATTAGATCAAGCAGTCTACAGAATAACATATAGATATCTTATTTTATATGTAGAACTCTGCATAGTTTTTATCTAAGCAGTAAATGCACTTTTTTAAATCAATGTACTAAAAAAATAACTGAATGGACGATCTTGTAATATGTTAAGCTATTTTAAAAGAAAATACCTTTCATAAACTTTAATTCCTTACCTATGTAGTGTAAAAATTCTTCTGTATTATACCGCAAATTTGATTAGTAAGCAGCGGTTAAAATACAATAATTAATTCTTCAAAACGCACAGATATTTTAGCCAAATTATAAGTATATGTATATTTATGAAATAATTTTGAATATTTGGGAAAGGACATCAAGCCACTTCTCGAAAAAGTATGGTGTCTTGGAATATTAAGATAGGAACGATCAGTATATATATATATATATATATATATATATATATATATATATATTATATATTTTCTATATTCATTGTGGTTCGATCCTCGTCAGATTGTCTGTCGTCGTGCTTTAATGATGATCAAAGAAGTTTGAAGCCCGTCAGTACGTATGACATACAGTAATTACACTATGATTCGTGAAAGGTTACAGACTATAGTATTGATGTTTATCTCAAGCTTGAAAATTTAATTTACTGAATTTGTGTCACCACTCGCACAATCCCTGATTTTATATTTGTGCATCCGACATTTCCAGGCAAGTGTAGTGTATGCGAGACTACTATGAGTGAGATCTGCCTATATGGTACTCCTTAACTTTTATATGTATTGTGGTTAAATCCTCGTCAAATTGTTTGCTATCGAGCTCTGATATCGATCACGGTAGATCAAAAAGACTCATTACCTGTAGCTGGCAGTAGTCTTGAAATATTGCGCAAATGGTTGGGGTTTGGGTGTATATCAAGCTCGTAAACGTGAGCAAAATAAGGCTACATGGAGAAGAGGGTTTGCTAAATTTCTTTATAAAGTCTAAAGAATGACGAAGAAATTCGAAATGGAACTCAAAGAGTACATTTAAAATATTAATAAAGAAAAATGTATAGTATAATAAGGAAATCTTACCAACGAATGGAGTTTGAAATATTTTTCATTCATAGATCAAAAATTTTTCATTGATTAATCTCCCATCTGTTTTTACATAGTATTTGCAAACCCATTTTTATATACTGTTGATTAATAATAAATATTACACAATATAGCAAAGAAACCGATAAGCTAGACCATGGTTTTGGGCGAATACCCTTTAGAAGCCAAGTCTTCTGTTGGCCGTAGTCAAACTCGCGACTATTCCGTTCATAGCCATACAACTCATCATCTGCGTTCTTCCTCTGTATCATACTATCACGGGTTCGATGCCTACCGTTATATATATATATATATATATATATATATATATATATATATATGATTTTGAACAGTGTTTAAAGAACAAAGTTACGATAATCCGTGACATTGGGTGAGGATCAGCTACAGATTTTTCTTCCCCGATTTTGCGATACAGAGTTGCTAGCACAGAACCCGAAAGACCGCTTGCACGAAATAAGCGGCTGATTTTGTGAGCATAATCTTTGTCTTAACTAATGGTTCAATGATTTTTATTTCAAATCTAAACTCTTGCTAAAATATAGAACTGCATAAATAAAACTCTTAAACAATCGTTGATTGCGCGGGTGGTGGTAAAAATTCTTAAAATCAAGTTTGCGAGCTTAAAGTAAACATCAATCCCAATTTGTTTTTAAACAGTCGTCGAACAGCATAGTAGCAACAATATTTTATTTCTTTTGAAATGTGAGCTTTAATAAAATTCATTGTACCCTTCCTGTGTGCAAAAACAAAAAGAAATTTTTTTATCAGATATAAGAAAATTTTCCTACTCATGGTCTTCTCAAATATCTACTCATGAACATATCTTTATATATAAATTGGAAAGCAAAACAAGATAGAAATACGTGAACAAAGCGAGTGTGAAAAATAGAAACCAATCAAATTGCGTGCGTCACATCCAGTTCAAGCTCAATGCTTGTACGTGCTTCTTCTGCTTACATAAATCCGGCTGCAATTTGTTTATCCATAAGGCTTCGTATGTGGCTAGCTCCCTTTTGTTTTTGCATTTAGTAATTACTTTGAATGCTACGTCTGGAGAACATACGTGCGATGTTTCGATGATGTGTTGCGCAATAGCAGACGTGTATTCACCATTTGATTTAAAACAGGCGTTCAAGTTGCAATGTTCTCTCATTCGAGTAATTAACCGTCTGGTCGATCGGCCTACGTAAGTTGATCGACAACTTGCGCATGTATATTGGTAAATAATATTTGATATCGACATTAACGGCTGTTTCTCTTTGATTGCTGGTAAAGGCAAGTGTGTTACCCTAAATAACACTCGTAGTTTGGCTGCATTAAATGTGCGTGTCAATGCTGCTTCAACTTTCTTTGTGCCATTCGGGAAACTGCATCCCCCTTAAATGGGATGTTTAGGTAGACGGTTTTCTTTTCTGGCCCATAATACGTCTGTTTCTGGTTAACTCCCCTTTTAATAATTGATTCAATTAATTGTTTGGGATAGCCATTAGACATTAAATCGTTAATTGCTTTATTATATTCATTTTCTTTAGAATCTTGACTAACCAACCTGTCAATTCTTGAAAAGCAACCACGAACTGTTGATAATTTATATTGAAATGGCACAAAACTGCTGTAATGCAAATACTGTGCAGACCATGTTGGTTTATGGTAAATTGTTCTGTTTAATTTACCATTAGTTTCTGGATGTGACAAACGCAATTTGATTGGTTTCTATTTTTCACACTCTCTTTGTTCACATATTTCTATCTTGTTTTGATTTCCAATTTATATATAAAGATATGTTCATGAGTAGATATTTGAGAAGGCCATGAGAAAGAAAATTTTCTTATATCTGATAAAATTTCTTTTTGTTTTTGCACGCAGGAAGGGTACAATGAATATTTTATTTTTTCAGGCAAACCTGATCATCCATTAGACCAGCATCAACAAGTATTCAACCAACATGACAATAAAATGAATTAAGAACAGCTACAAAAACGGTATCGCCATCATCATTAACAGCGTCTGAAACTGCACAGCAACATTACCGCGTGCATAAGATTATACTTTCCGTTCATGCTGTCTTTGGTTTATCCTTTTGGTCACAACTGAACTAATTTGTTACTAGGTTTTCAACACCTACTACATACTAGCATTACCGAATAATCGGCTAGCCTGCACACCCTACGTTTTTACTTTTAAAATAACGCACAGCTTATTAACAATGTGACACAACAGAAAAACTACGAGGAAAGCATATTTCCACATATAATAGACAGCGATACATAAATAACCACATCTTAAGCATTAATTTTATATTCAATTAAAATTATCCCTATAGGTACACAAATCGACATACAAAAAAATTGGTCGTTAATTGTTGTTCTCTATTTATATATATATATATATATATATATACCGGATATACATTTATATATATAAAATAGAAAAGATGTTAAATGTGTCTATATCTTACATAGCTCGTTAGCAATATAAATAAAAATGAATACAATAAAGTCACATGTACACAATAGGTAAGCTGATATTAAGTCAGATATTGATCTATATTTTAAGGGGAAAACTTTTTAAGCCTTCTTAATTGCACAACAATATTTATGTGATAAATAGTATTCCAAATTACAAGTTTGAGTAGACCCGCTTTAGCAGACCTAGTAGCTAAGCACATGATTCTCCAATTTACTGTTTTGATCATATATCGGTGGATGAAAAATTGTATATTCGTCTTGCCGATAGATTCATAGAAGCGAATTAGAAGACTGCGCTGTATTGCATAACTTTAAAACTTTTATAATTTAGAAGTTTTGCTGAAAAGTATCCTTTATGATACGACTATAGATAAATGTTCAAAGGCTGCCCACATAAAGTTGGGATACAAAACTAAAATTTAGCAACTGATCTTATTGCTTGTATATTTTTTTAATAAAAAGGATTCACATGTTAGCGTTCATGTATTAGGCATGGCGCACTTAGTACCGTTTGCCTAATGATGAATTATTAATAGGAGTCTGCACTACGGCGAAAATCCATTTAAAGATTGGAATAGTGTATTAGGTAATGCTTACCCAGTGACGCATTAGTTCAAATTGGACCAGAATTATTTGCCAACTTGAGCATAAACATAGG
Organism: Eudiplozoon nipponicum; assembly: GCA_029291075.1. Taxonomy (NCBI): domain Eukaryota; kingdom Metazoa; phylum Platyhelminthes; class Monogenea; order Mazocraeidea; family Diplozoidae; genus Eudiplozoon; species Eudiplozoon nipponicum. The sequence goes on from JAQBSW010000358.1 coordinate 212,492, forward strand.
TGTATCCCTATATTCGCACGCATTTCGTTATTTTTAGAATCTCAGTCTGACTTTTTTTCCACAATTCTAAACCATTTATCTATTTTTTCACCACAAAATAAGTCTTCTGTTTTGTAGCGAACTATTGCATAGATTTCTCATCGAAACACGAAGTTATATTTGCCCATGGATAATTCTAATTAAATTTCTTTTTAGAGCTTAGTTCAATTTAGTCCTCAAAAGAAGAAAACCGCGACAAAAATGGCACAGAGTCGATATAAAAAGCGTGCTGAACGTGTGTATATTTGTACATGAATATGTTTTGTTATCAACCTCCTTTTATAATATAATGCGCAAAATTTTATTTACATTTCTATATATATAATCTTTTAATTGTGCGCACATATTATTTTTATGCAGACATACATGTCATGATGACGAAACGTCTTTCAAGACATAATCTAATAGCCATACCGCAAAAAAATTACAAATTTACTACCAGCAATTTTTAAAGCTGTTTTTATGCTTCTGGGATGAAGCAGCTATTCTGTGATTAATTATGGCTTTTTTCACAAAGTGTAAGAATGTATACTTTCAAAAAATGAAAATAAATGTTATGTATTTAAAAAACAACCTTTTCTCTGCCCTGATGATATATTCAGTTAAAGCGAATAGTAGATCATAAACCTGTTATTGGGCAAATATCACAGTACTGTTAAGATTTACATTAAATCAGATATTTTTAAATATAAAAACAACATATTAATTAAAAAATGACAATATTCGCAAGGATAACTCATCAGCAGGAATAAGAACATTAATTTCCTTCATGATATTCTAAAATAAACTATTTGTTTCTTGAAATAAATATATTAAATTACTTCGACTGTGCAAACGAAATACAAATGTTGTGAAGATTGATTTTTAATATCTGCGTCGCAATATCTGGTGGATTTATTCAGATAGACAGATTTAGATTAACCGATATTAGAATAAATGCTAACGAGAAAATTTTGATTTTTGTAGGTCAAGAAATTGTTTAGAAATCTTGATAAGTTATCCCGTGAAATACATTTTCCCTCATCTCTAAGGTAAAATATTTTCGGAGTGGATTGGCATACATCTATTTGACTTTTGAAGACGACAATTTTTTTAATTTGCAAAAAAAGTGGAATGAATCGATGAAGTATAATATAAAAGAGATAAAATTATGAATATTTAAAAAAATGATTGAAAGACCAATACTACCACCGAGAGTGTCACTTTATCAATTACGAATGCTATCTTTTTGTTGCTTTAGTCTTTGTCCTGAAATGCTATTTTAAGTGACTCTTTTACTCTAGATAGATATAAGTAATGAAGTTCTTACTTAATAATTTAACATTTGCATGTAATTTATCAAAACAGAGCAAAAATATGGTCTTTTAGCCATTTGTCTTTATCTAATATTTATAATGCTAAATGTTGCCAGGTTGTAACAGCATAAATAGGCTTAAATAGTCCACTCATACAGAATAATTCAACATTAGGATAAATTTTGATGCTTTCTTTTCTTTGAATGCATAAATTGTCATGTTTATAATATTAAAAATGACTGGCAAACAGAGAATTTGGCATAATTTGATTTATTTTCTACTTGTGAGTTGACTGTTGAATGATCATAAAGAATAGCCTGAAAGAGCATAAAACAACAAAAACGAACGACGTGACTGATTAAAATCTGTTGCTTCATCAAATAAAGAGTCTGTGACCGTTTAAATAATGTGTATCTAAACAATTGTGACTTATAGTTTATTGAAAATGACAAATTACTGCTCTATCTTTATTATGACGTGAATAATCCTAAATATTCTATTATTAGAATTTACAATGAAAACATGATCAGATTACTGATAAAAAATCTGTACAAAACTAAAGTTACACAAGAAATTACTGCGAATATAAATCGATCCTCTATTAATGTGACAAAATATTACTAGAGAAGAATGACAGACTTTATCTAACAAATAAGTTTATAACTTTTGATTTAAGTAAAACGTCAAACTATTATGAACATGCAGCAACAATTAATTTTATACATTTGACTTTTAATCCACAATAAATTGTAAATGAGAAGAATAGTGGAAAACTTAATGTAAATACGAGTCCAAACTCATCTAAAATTGGTGTAACTTAGGCTCAAAACATTTAGCTATTTATTTTCATGCCAAAGTCAGGATGAACGAAAGGTGAAATCTGATTCACACATGTAATTTGCGATAATTGCTCAGTCATAAGTATGTTTCGACACGAAAAAATCTCGCCATCCCATTTGCCTAGTTATGTAGGAAAAAATAACACCTCAATCTCCTAGACACATGAATCTTAAAAAGATTGTGTTCTATCATACTCTAGGTTGGCAGGAGATGTATAATTTATAGTTGTTTACAATATTTAGATTGTACGGTTTATTTATTTGACATTAATTGACCAATTATTAAGGGAACTCAATGCGTATTGCCGGCTATTCTTGTTGAGTAGCCAGTGAGCCAATAAAAAGGTACGCCAAAAAGATTAAACATTTTGTTCATGCTGAAATTGCTGAGAAATATATCAGCGACACGATATCTTAAAAAGGTACAAGTTTATTAATCAAGCGATATTGTCATTTTTAATAAATTTAAAACAATACAAATAATAGCATGAAATCAGTTTCGTCAATCTAACTTTTCTTCCACAAGAGTATTGCAGAAATCGATATTGTATGCCTAGTTAATTACATGCAATCACAGCGCAACTTGTCGTTCAAAAAAGGATATAGGCTATCACGTTTGAATAATGCTCAGAGTTTTGATCTTCTTTGGATTTAACAAAATTTTGTCTTTTTCAGTATTTCAATATCCTTCGAAAGTTTGGAATATCTCCCCTATATTTACATGTTTACTTTGTCCAACATAGCTTGGACAGCTCTTTGAAGTGCTCGAAAATTGACTGCATTAGCTGAATCAGATCTGCGATCACTAAGCATTGCTTCCAGCAAGCGTTGACTCGCCAATCTTGCAAACAGTTTCTCAATGCGATCCAGGGATCGTGGCGTTACGTGATTCTTTAAAAGTTCGATCAATACACGCTGGTAGTTCATCACAGAGTTGCGCAAATACTCCATGTTTCGGCTGTAGTAGTCGCGTTCAAAGCCGACAATTACCAAGCATATGTTGCGAAAAATGGCATGGACATCGCTGAGCAACAACTGTTCTTCTTGGGTAAGTCGAACTTGACGCACTACGACACCCATTTTAACAACCAGACGAATCAACTCATCTACAAGCTCACGGGCCAGACGCTTGGGTTTTGTATGCAACTTTAACAAATTGTAGTAGCGATCTAATACTTCCGCGGAGACTGGATCAAGAAGTGGTCTGACAGATGCGCGACTGTTCAACATCATACGCGCCAGTGACTTTGTAGCGCGGAGTCGAAGGCTTCGTTTACCCGACGCCCTCTAGTTATTATTTTGTAAGGATAAAATGATAAATTAATAAAGGTTAATCATTTTAGCTTTTCTAAATCGATAATGTTCGATGAAAAATGCTGTCCAATTTTCACTGTTTGTTCAAGTTTTAAAGAAAAAAGTAACACAGCTTGTAAGCATATGGGAAGCATATCAATTATAATCGATGAGTTTCTACAGGTAAATGAGATATTTTGGCGACTGGGAGGCTGGTGAACGGACGTTTACTATCTAAAGGTATTGTATTTTTATTCTTGAAATCATAGAAGTCAATATCGATATTATATGAAATTTTAATCCGTATTGGCTGTAGGAGGGCTTACAACTTGTCGTATAGTTATGCAGGTGCAATTTAGTCATTTGATTTTTAAGATTAAATCTTTGTTTTTAACATAAAAAATGCTGCTATATATGCAACCGGTGCTACTTATGAAAGATTAACGATGTTTTGTGACTGAATGAGAATGAGATTGGTGTGTACCTCAAGCCTGCAAGCTTCATCTAGCTATTGCAGAGGCACCTACGGATTATCATGCAAGCTGATTGATAATTTTATAAATTGTTTTCGCATGATTGTTACATATTTTTCCTAGCAGTCATTTTATATCAGAAAAATATTAGTCTATTTAAAAATATTACTTCAAAGAGTTGTGGAAAGCTAAACAGTGTAAGATTCCTTGTCGTGCTTCATTTTATAAGTACTGGATTACAATGTAAACTACATTTATATTTTCGCGTTGAAAAAAAATTTATCAAATTTACGTTGATTACGTAAGCATGCCATGCCTAATAATAAGTTTAGTTATATAGGTTCAGGCCGATATGCCAAATATAGCACGAACAAAAGGTTTATTCTAAGTGTAACATGCATTCTGTGCATAAGAGTTCCTTAGCATTAGGAGACGGCACTGCGCCCGAAATCCACGGAGAATATCGTCATTTAATGCGAATAAATGGATACTTACACACAATACAGAGTCCTGACCGGTGCACTTGTACATTATGATT
>JAQBSW010000359.1:0-216604 GCA_029291075.1 Eudiplozoon nipponicum
ACAGTTTAGTGGCAACTCCTAATGATGATTAAGCCCTAATGGCAAAATGTATGAGAACATGGGAGTGAAGCGTTTATTTATGCAAACTTTAGCATGTAAAACTTTTACCAGGTACACCACATGAGATGCCTAAATATATTTAAGTTCATGGCCACCAAGTATATACTAATTGTTAGATCATTTTGTGGCGGACAACTAATATATATGCAATTGTGAATTAGGTGGTGCGCACCTAGTAACAAATTAGATCAAATACGACCATAAGGATAGACCAAAGACAGCATGAACAGAAAGGATAATTTTACTTTAGCAAAGATCTATTCTGTTTGTATCATGTACTGACTCGGCAATCATAGTGTTGGCACTATGTAACTCGAAATATAATGTGGGTGCTAAATTTGACACACACTAGCTATAGTTTTTGGTACAATCTGGTAGAGACTTTGTATATATATATATAGAAGAGAGAATATATATATATATGGCGGTAGAGTATATATATATATATATATATATATATATATAAGGAGTTGGTTTTAAAAACCCATGGCTGAATATATTAAATGAAGTTAGCTTTATTACTGCAAGTTTACACATTCGTATAGGAGATTGTATCGTCCTTTTTCCCATATAATTCACCAAAATATAGTCGGTAAATGGCGTAAAACAGGCTCCTACTGAGTATCCATCAATGAGCATGAAACGAATTTGCACGTTCATGCTGTCTTTGGTTTATCCTTCTGGTCATAATTGAACTAATTTGTTACTAGGTAAACAACAAATAATACACAGTTGCATATACTTATTGGACAATTTTACTTATCAAAACGGCGAATAATAAGCGAGTGCCTGAGTACAAAATAATGCAAATATGTATATTTGGTGGCACAGTACACGCATACTATGTTACCGGATTACAAATTGAAGCATTATGCCTTCATGTCTGTGCCTCCTGCTTAAATAGATGCATTCGTGTGTAGTAAGTAGTTGTATGCTCAAACAAACCAGGGTAACAAATTCTTTTAGCGTACTTTATTCGCGTTTACCTATAATAAGATTGTTAATCGATTATATCTTGACTGTTATGCCAATAAATAATGTAAATAAAAATATACAAATAGTGAACAATTGATAGCACTCGTAGGTCGGTAAAATCTTGAATCCTGTCCATTTTCAGGTGTAACGATTATTGGCCTTGACTGATGGGTTCTCATTTGTCCCTTCATTTTTAGTTTATCAAGTGAGAACCCATCAATCAAGGCCAATAATCGGTGCACTTGGAAATGTAAAGGAGTCAAGATTTTACCGACCTATGAGTGCTACCAATTGTCCCGCACAAGAAAAATGCAACAAAAAAATTCAACATTTAAATAGTAAACCATTTTATTTATTTCTTTATTTCCGTAATTTTCCTCGAAAATATGATTGTGGTTTCATGATGAGAATGAAATAATTACATTAATCAATAAAGAACTGCGCAATTAACACAATTTATTTGTTGAATGTAAGCATGTCACTTCAGTAAGTATATGTGCAGGCTGTGTTCAAAATCTAAACTTTTCAAGATATTTGTTGCTTATTTTTGTTAAGCAAGCGGTAATGAAGCGTTGCAAACATGTGAAACTTTCGATATTACGACTGAAGATACATGGCTTCAAGCAGCTGAAACACTAAATGAACCCCGAGGTCATCTAAAAACGGTTCTTATGCACCAAAACGAGTCCGGAATAAGTGCGCGAAGGATTTTTGCCGTAGGAGGAATGGGTGGACCAACGGCATCGACCACTTGCGAAATGATGAATCTCGAGGACGGTGAATCCCAGCAGTGGACGTTGATTGAAATTCATTGTAATCCGTAGGTTTATAAATTTAAAATTTGTTCATCAACACCAAATGTGGGTCAATATTTTTGTATAATGGTGTAAATTTACATATAGAAACGTATTTTTCTATACCTAAGTGATTTAAATGAGTTTTCATTATGTATGAGATTTTAATTAAATAAATGTAACCAAATCATCTATGTAACTACAGTCGATTAATTAACAAATCATTTCTCCAAATTTCTGAAAGGATCGATGTATCGATGTTTGAAGCTATGCCTGGTATACTTTTTACCTTAAATTTGCTTTCTGGTTTTACTTTCGTTTCTTTTACAACAAATTCAGTTTGTTTATCTAGTCATTATCTCGCTAAACAAGGTTTTATTATTCTTGTCCACAGTTTTCTTACGAATTCTCAAAACACCATATATTAAAAATTAATATACACTGTGAAAAATTTCGTTTAAACGGCTTAATTTATACTTATAATTGTCTAAATGCATAACAATTACTGACGTTTCAATATAAAAACGTGCGTAACGTCTGTATGTGCATGGAACTGTTAATTATTCAAATTGAAATAAATTAGTCTCCACATGGCAATTTTCAACAGTATCGTTTCTTACCGGAATAACTGAAACAATAACCTATAGGTCACGAAGCCATTATTAAAGCATTGAACTTTGTTTATTTTCTAACTAAATTTATTTGATATACTGTTGAAATGCATTAGAAATTTTTAAATAAAGGCAGAAGCCTTTCATAGTTTTCTGTTTGCACGCCTTCGAACTATCGAACGTCGATTGAGGAGCACTCATAACAATGTTATAATTACAAACCGGTTCCATATTTAATGTTGAGGCCGATGAGATTTTATAATCATTAGTACACACCGCATAATCTACATTGAGTTTAACAAGTAAATTTTACTTCCTCATTGAGAAAAATGGTAACAATATTCTGTTAGTTTTCATGTCAAAAATCTTGTCTATACAAGTTCCCGAAAATGTCCACAGTACATCTTTAGATACCAAAAAGTTTAGTAAGTAAAATCTTGTTGAGAAGAAATATTTTTCGAAGTTCTTTTCAGTCATCTACTACTAAATATACCTTATAAGGGGTGTGTGGAAATATGTGAACATAGAGAGAAAGTGTGCGCGCTCTCACATCCCAGTTCTGCTCTCGCAAGTACCTCTGATTGCTCTTAGGTTTTCACACCTCATGTTCGGCATATTTCATCTTGTTTTGCTTTCCTATATATATATATATATATATGTATGTTCATTAGTAAATATTTGAGAAGACAATGCGAAAGAAATGTTTCTTATATCTGATAAAATTTCTTTTTGTTTTTGCACACAGGAAGGGTACAATGAGTTATTAAAGCTCCCATGTCAAAAGAATATCTTTTTAGTTAATGTATATCTATTGGAAATAGTGCACCCTTTTCTTTCTTCTAACTTTCTTACGACATTCTTTTCGCATATACTTTTAGCTGAATGATCTGAATTTATGAAGCAAGTCCACTGAGTAGCATTTCGAAGTATACTCTTGTAGGCCAATCCTCGGCTTTTTTATTGATACTATTTCTTTCAGAAAATTTAACAGTAATCGGTGTCTATTTAAAAAAATTTTTTTTGATTTAATGACAATATTTTAAAAAAATACTGTTTGTTGCTGAGAACTAATGTTTATGCAAGCATGTATTAAAATTTTTATTTTTTCGAAGAATAGTAAAATGTTTTCATTTTTGTCTTGGTCTTGGAATTTCCCCTTTAATCAGTTCAGTCATTGAAAATGCATAAGCAAGAAAAACTACTTACAATTACGTTTTACCTTTTTTATCCTAATAGACATACCTGCTACCATTATGCGTGTGGCTTTGAAGGAAAACTTTATGTTTTTGGAGGCGGAGAAGAATTAAACAATTCGAGTGTGTGCGTTGAAGCATACAGTCCCTCGAACGGGGCTTGGACTACTTTAGCTGCAATGCCTGAACAGCGATATTGTGCAAGTATGTTTATACTTTTTTTAAACTGCTTTCGCAATACTTTAATCTTAATTAATTTCCGCCAGTTTAGAAATGAGCTGCGGTGCATTATTATGCAAAAATAACCACACTGTTCCTAGAAGGCTGGAAGAGAAAACTAGGCGGCTTTTGGTAGTAGTATTTCAACTGTGTTTGCCTGACCGCCGTCACACATATGCCGAACACAAGAAACTGAGATAGCACACCAAGCATGGCACAATGACACAAAAATCACATAAACGTTGAAGTTCTATCTCCAAAAAATGGCCAAAATTTCAATTCGTGTGCAAGAACCGTGAGAGCCAAGTTCTCTTTGACTGGTGCTTGCACTAAATAAAATATTTTGAAGAAAAATTTTTCTTTGAACTCGAACAAGCAATACATACTGCTCCAATCTCTGTTAAATAGACAATAAGAATAATTCAATAAAGTTCACCAAAATTGAGAATTACAACTAATTCTTAACACCTTTAAGTCCAACAAATCGAACTAATTTATCTGGTACGCTAGCATTAAGCAACGCACTACAGCGACAATAAAGCGGTTGCATAGTTTATAAAACCAACGACGGTGCGCCGCCGACACCGGCGGTGGACATGAAATGTAAAATATGACAAGTTCGTCTGCTAGGGTGTTTGATCCGTGTGACAATAATAGATTTCGGTCAGAAACCCTGCGTAATGTGTCATCGAATGATGCATTCGTCTTTAACTCGCTTGTCTGAAGTTAACACTTTGTGAAACGGTGCAATTAAAACCTCCTGCAACTTGTATTGCATATTACCTGATCTGCGTTTTGACTAACGCAGCTTTCATTGTTCCAGTAATTTTCTTTCATCAATATATTTCGGCCATGCTTACCGTAGGCCTTCATCAGTTGCATTTCACGAAACAAATGAAGCAAATGTCTGCTTGCCTGGAAGTTTACTTGATCTATTTTAGAATAGGTATGAAGGGGTGGGCGAGATTGTTTATTGGTGTTGCGTAGGATAGATCATATTCGTTTATTATCATAACTATCTCATTCTTTTAAGGCTTTTAATGGTTATGTATTTATAAATAGATGTAGCATTTCGAAGCTGGTGTTTACCGCTATATTATATTGAATAACATAAATGCATAAAAATAGGAAACTTTTATTTAAATAAAATTCTGAACGGAATCCTACGTCTCCGTGATTCAGTTTTAATAATAGACGAAATGCGGATCTTGCTAAACTAAACACGTTTTATGCATCTCAAAAAGCGTGAAAATAAAGGAAAAAACAATTCGAAAGCTTACGAAATGTAATATTTATTTAAATTTCCGTTCGTTTAAAGTTTATCATCATCATCAAACAGCAATAAAACAGACATAAGTAACTAATGTCTCATTGCCTGATAATAGTAAGATAACAAACGAGAAAATTTTTAATAAATCTTAATAATGACGAAGAAAATAATAATTTAAACCAAAATTAATAGACAGATTTATGAGATGGTGGATTTAGTTTAGTTATATCTACCTAGATAACACACAGAAGTGGAGAAAACTAAATCTTTACAAATCAACTTTAAGGCAAATAAAGCTTCATTGCAGCTTTCATTATATCAAGTCATAAACTCAACCGAAACTCGCAGTTAACTCTGCCCAATTAAACTAAATTTACGAAGATTATTATACTAGACGTCTGCAACAAGATCGCTAATGAGCTGGATTCGATTCCATATCGTGCAAGATTCCAAACCAAGAACTATTATGCGCATGTGGATCTAATCTCGGCAGACGAATGGGTTTATACTACCCAATTTGTATGTTATTGTTGTAGTAGTGTCTCTGTTATGTCAAAATCTGGGCACTGTTTCTTACGCCAATCTGGTGCTAGGTGAGAGAACAGTACTTCACTGGGCAATCGAAATTAAGGCATACGCAAAACGTAGCCGAGCCAACGTAACTGAGAGAGCTATATAACATTTGGAAACTGTTTGTTCTATATATATATATAATATATATATATATATATATATATATTATATATATATATATATTATATTATATATATAATTATAAGAATATATATATATATATATATATATATTCATATAGTATCATAAGGTTAAACCAAAGTGAGCATGAACGGAAAGTATAATCTCATGTGCACATTATTTTTGTTCTTACTGGTGACACATCAGTAGGAGCCGGTATTACACCATATCCCCACTATATATTTATGTGCCGTATGTTGGGCGGTACAATGTCCTGTACATATTTTCTGAATTATCAATAGGGCTGCCAAGATATGTAAACCTGTCAATTATATCCAGGTCTTCTCTCTGCAGTCACGTAGATGGAGTGAGTGTTTGGTGATCCTATAAAAGTATCTTTTCAAGGCAGCCTGAGCAGAATCTTGATTGTCAAATAATAATGCGATATCATCTGCATAGTCTAGATTGACTAATCTGCCGCCTAGAAAAACTTCGACGCCTACATCTATTAAAAAGGTAAACAAAAATGGGTAATGCGGACCGTCTTGACGATCACTGCTGGTAGTAGAATTTTGTTAAGTCTTTTTAGACCTTAATGAGACTAAAAGTGTTAGTGTAGAGAGCGCGTATAATATTTTCAAATTTGGTGGAATATAGCTTTTCGATGGAATATTGAATAGTAAATTGCACTTGACTGAGACAAATGCATTCTTAAAATCCAGAAAAACACTGGTATAAATATTGAAGTACAAGATCTCGTTTTAAAGTAAAATATCTATACTACCTCGTCCTGAATGGAATCTGGCTTTTTCATCTCGAGTATGTGACTCACGAGAAGCGCTAAGACGGCATAAGATAATCGAGTCCAATAATCTAGATACAACTGGAGTCAAGATTATACCGCGATTTTTATAACACGGTTTGCGATTCTCTTTTCTGAAGATAGGAACGATGTTCAACTCTTTCCAAGCAAGCGGCACAGTCTCTCCATTCCATGTAGTACGAAAAAGGTTAGTCTACGCTCCAAAAATAATATCGCCATAATTCTTAAATAAACCCAGAAGCAAATCAGCAGGGCCTGTGGTTTTGCGATGTTTAAGAGAGGATAGCATCTTGTATTTCGAACTTTAAGGGATCATTAAGATTAACTATCAACACTTGATATATGCATGCTTTCAGGAATCGCAACTGATGCAGGTGCCCACGAAAATCTACCTTCAAAGTGTTCAAAACCCTATTAAGACTACTTTATCGGCTATAAGATTTTTGTTACTATTATTTATAATTTCTGGGACCTGTTGCGCAAATAAGTTTAAGCAAACAGCGGCTATTACCTGATGCGGACACTTCTTCCATCTCTTCAGCCATTCAGGTCCAAAAAGATTGGAGATCTAATTTTAGACTGCGCTTAAGTTGGCGTCTTACATTTGTACGAATATTATATAAGCCGAAGCCCAATGATTATTTTTACGACAGCTTACAATGCCACATACAGTGTTACTTGTATTGTGCATGGTGGAATTCATCTTAGTCCAAAGTAAATTCGAATTTTCGCCATCAAAATCAGTTGGCTATAACATTAGAATATCTTCATATTATTGTTGTTGGAGAGACGGCGCTTAGCTTTTATCTTATGTATGCATTCGTGGTATAGGGAACAAGAAAGCTTAGTATAATGCTGATGGTTTCTATTTTCCTGTAAAAATATATTAGTTTTCAGTAATATATACTAGTAGAATTAACTTCACAAACCGACTTTGTTTTGCTGCTAGTAGCGTCAATGATAGCCAAAACATACGATAAATGCACTCGTATCGTAATTTAGTTTTCGCTTATAGCTTAAACTGAATGTTTTTAAAAAAATTATTTTAAAGGTATGTTCGTCTACGAGGGAATGGCAATATTTTGCGGTGGTATGACAAGTGTGGAAACAGCGGCTGATGCAGTAGCCTTCGACTTAACGTCTGGAAAATGGTGCAGCCTACCTCTAGGCGGCGCAAAGCCACATAATGCTGACAAGCTCTCACCTCAAGAGAGTAGAAATGCATTCAGTGCTAGCCTTGGGCTTTACAATCCAAAGGAATGGTGCGTGAATAAACGAGCAACATGCCAGAGCACTGCAATTTTACTAGACATGCCATCCAACATGCTTTTTGAACGGAAATCAAGCAATAAGTCTAAACGACAACCTCCACCTCATCCACTTGATTTGCCAGATGTCAGCGACTTACTCACCTACGATAAGTAGGAAAATTAAACTTCTTTATTAGTAAATGAAACAGCAAAAATATTAACGACAGTCTGTTTAGTGCTGGATGAAATCGAGTCTACAATGAGCATGAAAGAAAATTAAAATTACCAACATGGAATCTCATAACTGCAACATGATGATTTGGATTTCCGTTTTAATAGCATATGTATTACTAATAGTATTGATGCTGATTTACCTACAAGCTTTTCTATACATGACTTTAAAAATTGCCAAAAATACTGAGCCATCAATCGAAGAAAAATGACGCGTAATTACGGGAAATTTATTCTTAATTTGAAGAACATATGCGCCAATAAATAAAACCATTTTTTAAAATTATCATTCCATTTTTCAGGTAGTATATCATATCCTATCGCCAGATTTATATACGATATTCTTTGTTACTTTATATTATCTTACTATTTTTTTCATCTTTGCACTTTATAAATTCACATTACATTTAACTCGATTTTAGTACTGAGTTCTCGTTTTGCCATTAAAGTCATTGCTTGCATAGCGATATTTTTTAATAATTTTAAATTTACCGCACAGTATTAAATATGATTAGTAGGGACTTAGTTATTTTACATAAAACCATTTAATAACACGAAGTAAAACTAGAAACAGATTTCTAAAAAAAGCGACACTAACTGATTCCCATTCCCAAGTACACATCGCGTTAGTCTTATTGGCTGGATGCGGATTCGTCCCTTTCTTCCGAAGGATTCAACATCGTCCACACTAACCACTGAAAATGAGATAAGATCTAATCTTCGTTGACTGGAAACGTTTCAATATGACATTTCCCATATTCCCATTAGGCTTCTAATCACACACACCGTACTATGCTCACAATAGCAGATTTAAGCAAATGACAGACTAACCTTTACCTCAGTAAAATTGCAGCTATCTTAAAATCTCGGTATACACAACGTCATCTACTGTGCAGAATATTGGAGAGGAGAGAAAAGCATCGAACATGTGTGGTATAATTGTAATGTTTCGATGTCACAATTATTAAAGTTAAAATTCAAAACTGAAAAAAACTGACAAACTTTACCTGATCAGCGTTTTGACTAACGCAGCTTTCATTTAAATGAAACTGCAGTCAATAGATATTAATTTACCCTTTGCACGCGTAAGACAAATTATTACTTATAAATATTGTATTATTAGAATAATTTCAATAGGTAGGGTGCGGGTGCAAAACAGAAAATTAGGGTTGAAATCACTAAGTGTTTTAAAATCAAACGAAAAGTTAGAGATGAAATTTTGAAGACTATATTCATAATAATTGATCATTCATTTCTTGAATAAAAGCCCACTAATTAGTCAATCTTAATCTGATGTTCTTAATCTTTTACTGGAGCTAGCTTCAGTTACCAATTCATGCAATCGCCTTTTCCTTCCATTAGCTAGTGCAGTATTCCAAATCGGACCTAAAGATTTTTCAACAGCTGTTTCATTCATAATATCATCTCTAGATTTAATATATATAGATTCCCTAATCAATCTCGTCACCCTATTACGACTACATATTGCTATGCGTTTGCATTCCTCCCAGTTGATAATATGCCCAGTCTCCACTACATGACGAGCAAGATCAGATTTAGCAATATGTCCATATTTACACACATGTGCAACCTCACATAAATGTTAAATTGTAAACAATGTGAGATTTGTATAAAGTGGGAATATAGTCTTTAACCACGGTTAAGAAGTTCAACTTGATCCTTCCTAAGATTTAATGTTGATAGATTTACTATACTATTAGTCCTGATTAAATTATCATTTTCTTGGGGTCATTTTTTTCTTGAAATTTCTATAGATTCCATAATCAATCTCGTCATCCTATTACGACTACATATTGCTATGCGTTTGCATTCCTCCCAGTCGATAGTATGCCCAGTCTCCACTACATGACGAGCAAGATCTGATTTAGCAATATGTCCATACTTACACGCAGTTTTATGTTCACCTCTTCTTACTTTGATTGGACGCATGGTCTCACCAACATACTTGAGACTACAATCATTGCATGGGATCTCATACACTCCTGAAGTGTCTAAGGGTTCAATCTTTTCTTTTTGGTTAGGGAGTATAGTGCCAAGTGTAAGGGGCTGTTTTAAAACGGTCCTTATATTGTATTTTAAAGCTAATGATTTCACTTTCCTACTTAATATAGAGTCCGGTAATACCATGACCTTTCGCTCTTCCTTCTCATCCGCTTTTATGAATCTCAAACTAGGATTGAATTTCTTCACCATGTCCCTCATTGCTGCATCTATTAAATGAGGAGGGTAATCATTAGTCTTGAATATATCGCGTAGTCTACCTAATTCTAACTTCCTATGCTTTATATCTGTTAACTTGAGACTTAATGTTAATGACTTTAAGATACCGACTTTCATACGATACGGGTGATTGGACATTTAGAAGGATTCCTGAATTAGTATCCTTCCTATTAATCTCTTCCCAATTTCTGATCACTTCTAATTAATTTGACATCCAAAAATGGTAATACACCTGATAATTCTCTTTCTAAGGTAAATTTTAGTTCGCTCATTCGATTAGCTAAATTTCAGAAAATTACCAATTCATTATCACCATGGTTCCAGATCAGTAATATATCATCCAAGGAACGTAGGTACACTTTTGGTTTTAATGGAGTCTTATCCAACAGATTATTTTCCAAATAATGCATAAAGACATTAGCTATTGGGACCGACAAAGGTTGTCCCATTGGGACGCTTCTAATTTCTTTATAAAATTCCTTCAGAAATTTAAAATCTGAGGAGGACATACAAATACACATCATCTCAATGACGTGTCCTAACGTCATTTTGCTTCCTTCTAATATTAACGGGTGATCAACTAGGAAACTTCTAAAACAATCCAGAGCCTCAGGTACCGGTATATTTGTTTACATAGATACTATATCTAAGCTTCCCAATCTATCCTTTTCATCTAGTACACATTTATCAGCAATTTGATACTAAATCCTTTCTGAGACGTTTTATTTCATAATTAGGCGTAACTTTATCCTCTTGATGAGTAAAAACCATTGAGGCAACGTCTAATTCAAATTTCACCCTATCATTATCCGAAAGAAGCTTTGCCGTTTTGAGAGCCTCAGTAATTAATTCGTTTCTCACAGATCTTTCATTAGGGATAGCCATGTTTAAACCACGGTTAAGTAGTTCAACTTGATCCTTCCTAAGATTTAATGTTGATAGATTTACTATTCTATTAGTCCTGATTAAATTATCATTTTCATGGGGTGATTTTTTTCGTGAAATGCAACTGATGAAGACCTACGGTAAGGTAGGTCGAAATATCTTGCCAAAAGAAAATTACTGGAACAATGAAAGCTGCGTTAGTCAAAACGCAGATCAGGTAATTTCAATTAATCCAGGTTCGCAACAAAGAAATTCCTTCAAGAAACATTTAACATAGAATTATAGCAGCAATGCCGTTAAATGGTATAATAAATATACGTTATTGAAACAACAAATCGTGAGGCAAGTGTCAAATATTTCCTTTTTAAGTATTTGTTTAAAACATGATGTTATTCCTAAATGTTTTCGTTTTAAATTAAATTTTAAGTTAAATGCTTATGGCATGTCTCTTAAGCATGACCTTTGTATAAATATTATAAAAACTTTGATTCGTGATTTAGTTAAACGTAAGATTATACTTATTAAGGAAAAAACTCAACTAAGATCGATGTTAACTTCTCTTTTGCACGCAGATGATTTTAAATGCATTGAGGATTTCAGTGATAAAGCCCGTAATAGAGAAATAAAAAAGTAAGAATTAGACATGATAAAAAATTAGCTGACTTGGGAATTTATAGACCCCAAGAAAATGATAATTTAATCGGGACTAATAGAATAGTAAATCTATCAACATCAAATCTTAAGAAGGATCAAGTTGAACTACTTAACCGTGGTTTAAACATGGCTATCCATAATGAAAGATCGGTTAGAAACGAATTAATTACTGAGGCTGTCAAAACGGCAAAGCTTCTTTCGGATAATGATAGGGTGAAATTTGAATTAGACGTTGCCTCATTGGTTTTAACACACAAAGAGGATAAAGTTAAACCTAATTATGAAATTAAACGTCTCAGAAAAGATTTAGTATCAAATAATGTTATATGTCTTAAGGCGGATAAAGGAGGAGCTACAGTTCTGATGAATCAATCTGATTATAACAATAAAATGATAGAACAGTTAAGTAATGCTGAAGTATACACTAAAATAACAAAAGACCCTACTGATAAGTTACAAGGACAAGTAAAATTATTAATCAATAATATGATTGCTAATGAAGAATTGGATTCGACGCATGGTAACACTCTCATTCAAAGAGATACGGTTGCACCCAGAGTTTATGGTTTAGTTAAAGTGCATAAGAAAATATTCCTATTTCTTAGAACATACCTTGCTTAACTCATATCATTTGGTTGAAATTGTTGATAAATTTGTACTAGATGAAAAGGATAGATTAGTAAGCTTAGATGTAGTATCTATGTACACAAATATACCGGTACCTGAGGCTCTGGATTGTTTTAGACGTTTCCTAGTTGATCACCCATTAATATTAGAAGGAAGCAAAATGACGTTAGGACACGTCATGGAGATGATGTGTATTTGTATGTCCTCCACTTATTTTAAATTTCGTAAGGAATTTTATAAACAAATTAGAGGCGTTCCAATGGGACAACCTTTGTCGGTCCCAATAGCCAATATCTTTATGCATTATTTGGAAAATAATCTGTTGGATAAGACTCCATTAAAACCGAAATTGTACCTACGTTTCTTGGATGATATATTACTGATCTGGAACCATGGTGACAATGAATTGGTAAATTTCTTAAATTTAGCTAATCGAATGAGCGAACTACAATTTACCTTAGAAAGGGAATCGTCAGGTGAATTACCATTTTTAGATGTCAAATTAATTAGTAATGGTCTGAAATTTGGAAGAGATATTTATAGGAAGGATACTTATTCAGGAATCCTTCTTAATTTCAAGTCCAATCACCCGTTAAGTTAACAGATATAAAGCATAGGAAGTTAGAATTAGACAGACTACGCGATATATTCAAGACTAATGGTTACCCTCCTCATTTAATAGATACAACAATGAGGGACATGGTGAAGAAATTTAATCCTAGTTTGAGATACATAAAAGCGGATAAGGAGAAGGAAGAGCGGAAGATCATGGTATTACCGGACTCTATATTAAGTAGGAAAGTGAAATCTATAGCTTTAAAATACAATATAAGGACCGTTTTAAAACAGCCACTTACACGAGGCACTATACTCTCTAACCAGAAAGAAAAGATTGAACCCTTAGACACTTCAGGAATGTATGAGATCCCATGCAATGATTGTAGTCTCAAGTATGTTGGTGAGACCATGCGTCCAATCAAAGTAAGAACAGGTGAACATAAAACGGCGTGTAAGTATGGACATATTGCTAAATCAGATCTTGCTCGTCATGTAGTGGAGACTGGGCATACTATCGACTGGGAGGAATGCAAACGCATAGCAATATGTAGTCGTAATAGGGTGACGAGATTGATTAGGGAATCTATAGAAATTTCACGAAAAAAATGACCCCAAGAAAATGATAATTTAATCGGGACTAATAGAATAGTAAATCTATCAACATTAAATCTTAAGAAGGATCAAGTTGAACTACTTAACCGTGGTTTAAACATGGCTATCCCTAATGAAAGATCTGTGAGAAACGAATTAATTACTGAGGCTTCAAAACGGCAAAGCTTCTTTTCGATATGATAGGGTGAAATTTGAATTAGACGTTGCCTCAATGGTTTTTACTCATCAAGAGGATAAAGTTAAGCCTAATTATGAAATTAAACGTCTCAGAAAGGATTTAGTATCAAATTGTTGATAAATGTGTACTAGATGAAAAGGATAGATTGGTAAGCTTAGATGTAGTATCTATGTAAACAAATATACCGGTACCTGAGGCTCTGGATTGTTTTAGAAGTTTCCTAGTTGATCACCCGTTAATATTAGAAGGAAGCAAAATGACGTTAGGACACGTCATTGAGATGATGTGTATTTGTATGTCCTCCTCAGATTTTAAATTTCTGAAGGAATTTTATAAAGAAATTAGAGGCGTCCCAATGGGACAACCTTTGTCGGTCCCAATAGCTAATGTCTTTATGCATTATTTGGAAAATAATCTGTTGGATAAGACTCCATTGAAACCAAAATTGTACCTACGTTTCTTGGATGATATATTACTGATCTGGAACCATGGTGATAATGAATTGGTAAATTTCTTAAATTTAGCTAATCGAATGAGCGAACTACAATTTACCTTAGAAAGAGAATCATCAGGTGAATTACCATTTTTGGATGTCAAATTAATTAGAAATGGTCAGAAATTGGGAAGAGATTTATAGGAAGGATACTTATTCAGGAATCCTTCTTAATGTCCAATCACCCGTATCGTATGAAAGTCGGTATCTTAAAGTCATTAACATTAAGTCTCAAGTTAACAGATATAAAGCATAGGAAGTTAGAATTAGGTAGACTACGCGATATATTCAAGACTAATGGTTACCCTCCTCATTTAATAGATGCAACAATGAGGGACGTGGTGAAGAAATTTAATCCTAGTTTGAGATACATAAAAGCGGATAAGAAGGAAGAGCGGAAGGTCATGGTATTACCGGACTCTATATTAAGTAGGAAAGTGAAATCATTAGCTTTAAAATACAATATAAGGACCGTTTTAAAACAGCCCCTTACACTAGGCACTATACTCCCTAACCAAAAAGAAAAGATTGAACCCTTAGACACTTCAGGAGTGTATGAGATCCCATGCAATGATTGTAGTCTCAAGTATGTTGGTGAGACCATGCGCCCAATCAAAGTAAGAAGAGGTGAACATAAAACTGCGTGTAAGTATGGACATATTGCTAAATCAGATCTTGCTCGTCATGTAGTGGAGACTGGGCATACTATCAACTGGGAGGAATGCAAACGCATAGCAATATGTAGTCGTAATAGGGTGACGAGATTGATTAGGGAATCTATAGAAATTAAATCTAGAGATAATATTATGAATGAAACAGCTGTTGAAAAATCTTTAGGTCCGATTTGGAATACTGCACTAGCTAATGGAAGGAAAAGGCGATTGCATGAATTGGTAACTGAAGCTAGCTCCAGTAAAAGATTAAGAACATCAGATTAAGATTGACTAATTAGTGGGCTTTTATTCAAGAAATGAATAATCAATTATTATGAATATAGTCTTCAAAATTTCATCTCTAACTATTCGTTTGATTTTAAAACAATTAGTGATTTCAACTTAATTTTCTGTTTTGCTCCCGCACCTACCTATTGAAAATTATTCTAGTAATAATTTATTTTACGCGTGCAAAAATTAATGCTTTGCTGCAGTTTCATTTAGATGTAGTAATGTAATCAAAAATAATTTAACCAAGTTTGAATTGTAATTTAACATGTGCATTAGTCTTTCGGACTTCTGGTTTTATCACTCATGGCATGTTTTTATGACGAGTGTTTCTGAATTATGGGTCTCCCCCATCTCAGTTACGTCATTTACATTGAGTGTGTAAAACGAATAGTAATCGCATGCAATTGATAAATTATTATTCAGCCACTCTAAATTAGTTAGATGAAAACAACGGTTATTAAAATGTACACACACATGTGACACGCGAATATCTAATGAAAGGTCAGTCTGAGGTATATAAATATCATGACTAGAGGAAATAGAGCGCTTGCTTCATTTTTTCGTGAAGTGCAACTGATGAAGACCTACGGTAAGGTAGGTAGAAATATCTTGCGAAAAGAAAATTACTGGAACAATGGAAGCTGCGTTAGTCAAAACGCAGATCCAAGTTCGCAACAAAGAAATTCCTTCAACTAACAGACTTGATTGTCAGATACTGTATTTACCTGACTTTCGGATTGCGTACCGAAATGTTTGAATCCACTGTCATGAGATTTCCATATATTTCGATATCTATGTACGAATATCTTTTTCAATGGGACGCACATCACACACTAAGTTGACAATCAGTGTGTCAAGTGGTAATATTAGTTTAAACTGCCCCATTCAAATATTTCGGTACGGAATCCGAAAATCTATTCCCAGCCGCGCAACATGTTTTTTAAGCTTAGATACTGTATTTGGCGGCGAACTTATATATATATATATATATATATATATATATATATATATATATATATATATATAACTGCTGATGAGGTAATACGCACCTAGTAACAATTGGTTCAAATACTGACCCGGATAAGACATTAAGTTACCTAAATAGAAATAAAGAGAAAGCTAGAGCGACGCTTATGTTAAGACTAAATACAGAGAGAGAAAAGTGACAGAAAATACAAGCTATAGGTCTACAATACATTACAATATGCACGTTCCGAAGTTAACAAACTTACCGAAATAATTGTATAGAAATATATTCCCATATATATAAAATAAATCATTCTACATAAATATGTATATTATATCTTATGTAGGTTTATAAAATGCACATATGTAAATGTATAACTTATAAACAATTATGCATCTGTATAAATAAATAAACGCAACAGCGTGATTTTGTATATATTTCGGACCACACGTTATATAAATATATACGAAACAAATAAATATTAACGTTTTTATAATTTATAGATATTTATTCATGTATAATATAAGGAACAGTGTGAGTTAAATATAATATGGTCTATTAACATCTATATTTATGTTTTATTGATTATTATATGTATATAAATATACATATATACTTTTTTTATTTATTTATTTTAATCTAATTATTTATTATTACAATATTTATATACCAAAACTTATATAAATATATGACTAAGTATATTTCTTACTATGACGAAAAGACATTAATAAAAAATCGATAGTGGCCATTTATATCGAGACTACCAAACTTCACTTCACAATCTTTCATGTATATACATACTGGGTTTTCACTTTATTATGTGGGAGGGTCTCCCTGTTTGTGCCTATTTGCACGTAAAGGTTATATCGCTGCATTGCAGAGTGATGTCTGCGATCTCTTCATTTCTTGTTCATACCCTTGGTAACAGTGCAGGTGCGGATTTCAGTGTTGAAAGCTCATATTTTTTTGAAATTTCTGTCTCTGTATTTGCAGCTGTTTTTCCTCTTTAGTTTGTTGCCATTCCGAGTGTTTGTTGAGTTTGGTCGAGGTGTTTGGTCTTATTTGGATGCTAGTAAATTGTTGTTTGGTTTTGTGGTTCGTGGCCAGTCTATTAGAATATCATGTTGATGAAACTTTTAAATATTTATTTATTTTAAATGGTTTCATAAATATATAATTTTTCGGATTTTGTTTTATGTAGAATTGAGAAATAGTTCAAATTGACTGGGTGCCTCCTTCCATTATATGATCGAAAAGACCTGAAAGACCTGAATGTGCCAAGCCTTTTTTAATCAATTTCAACGGTACATTTTGCTGGATTCTGATGATCTATTGTTTATTCGTATGTTCAATATATGTGCGGAAGCACATATATGAGAATTTTTAGTTTATGAATGATTTAGAGATAATTGGCAATTTATATTTGACATCCAACCATATGATTCTTTGTGTGCTAAATGTGATATTAATTTTAACACTGGGAAAAATTCTCTTTATTTATTCTAATTAGCCGCCGTGTCATTATTGCGGCCGGTACGTTGCCTCTAAATGGTAAGTTTAGGAAAACCTGATTGACGTTATCCTCTCTAGTTCGATTCTGATGTGGTCTGATGTTGACATCAGTGAAACACTCAGGGTAGTTGATCACTAGCAATGTTTTTCTCAGGTAGCCCTGTTCTTTCTTGATCTTTTGTTCAGAGCAAATCTTCCTGATTCTGTTTGCTAGGTTTTTAACTAAGTTTCTTTTGTGAGATTTTGGCGCACTGCATTCATATATCTCCATTGCCAAATTTTTCGTATAAATACTCTTTCAGCTCGCTTCTTTAGAAATATTCTATTCTTATCTAATTAATATTCCAAGTAGTTCGTGCATAAGCATAATATTATACATTTCTATTGCGGACAGGCGTTTTCTTTATAATATACAATTTATTGCTGCAACTAATAGCCGATTTAACATGCGCGAATTTTTACGTATTTCCCTCGGTTGGATACGGTTTAGATGCGTTTTAATAGTCTAAATGCAGTGTTGGTATTGATATCAACCTTAACAATTTCTTCAAATTTCATGGTACTTTTTAATTCGATAATCCATCACATACAAATTAAGGACCGATATATATATATATATATATATATATATATATATATATATATATATATGTTTTTTGTATTTAGAATTTAATTTAATGTTAAAATATATGGTTTAACATTATTACATCTTTATTAATTATGTACATTTATTAGCACATCTTCAGACAAACTGGTTTTTATACATACGGATTCATCCGAGGATGTGGGTTGATAGATGAAAAATTGTATGTAGAAGTTACTGGATTTAAACGAACTATCTCCACATTAGTCAGCATTATTTATTTTTACAGCCGGTGCTTTCGTTGGTGGCTTTGACATTCTTGGAGCGTAGCAAGCCAATGTAGCTAGAGTTGAACTTTTATTATTATCATTCTTCTCCGTGATAAGCTGAGGAATCCAAGATGCAAATGTCAAATAGCCAGTGTGTCCAACCATCACCCCCTTACATTGACGTTTTTTAAAAAGATAAAAATAAATCAAAATAGTGTATGTATTAAGTCAGGCTTTACGGCATTTTTTAATTTAAAAATATCATTATTATATTCATAAAAGTAACCAATATTAACAAAACATTGCATGAGATTGTAAATGCAATTCACCAAAAAGACCGATTTCGACCTTATTTGACAGAAAAACTATTGTTCCTTCCAGCGAAATCATGTGATGTTTGATTTAATAACGTATATAAATGTGGTGTAAGCTGCAAAAACGTTGCCCGTGACTCTAGAAATTGTTCGGTCAAAATTCAAGTTAGTCTACTATCGATATGAGCCGCGTTTTAGTTTTTAAATGATTTATTTGCTTAACGTTGGCCAGCATGTCGTTGAGCTGTGATGACCATGGAGGATCGCAACGCATCATTAAGTATGAATTATGCAAGCTTGTTGCTAGGCTACTGGTTAAAAGAATTGGATTGGTGCAATAACAAATGCACAAACTTGATTTAAATAATTATTTGGCACGCAATAGTTGTTGTCAGGCTGTTAAGGATTTGAACTCGCGGCATTTGGTCCAAGCTTGTAACTGATCTCTTACGCTATCAAACCTAGATGTTGCACGTGTATAAGTATTCCGACCATTTAATTAAAAATACGTATTTGATTTTGCCTAAAAATAGCTAAAGCTATTAATATCGATCAATCTACTTAACAATAATTGTTTGCGCGGGTGGTGGTAACAATTCTTTAAATCAAGTTTGTGAACTTGAAGTAAACACCAATCCCATTGTATTTAACCAGTCGTCGAAACGCGTCAGTGCGTTGCGGCTGGCGGTAGTTTTGTTATGTTGTTCGACGACTGGTTAAATACAATGGGATTGGTGTTTACTTCAAGCTCGCAAACTTGATTTTAAAAAAAGGATCAATCTATTTGTCTGTGGGTTCGTTCTTATTTTGTAAGCTTCATTAATAACCAGGACATTATGATGAAATTAAACTAACTGATGTTATATCGGCGATCAAACGAACCAAAAAAGCTATAATTTGCATCAAGGTTGCTGATCTTTTGCTTTGTTTCAATTTATTTGAATAACTTAAATCAAGGTTCCGATCTTGATAGAAACTCCCATACATTTGTTTATATCAACTAAGTATTGTATAATGAATAAAAATAAATTTATCCAGTAGACCGGTTTCGTCCTTATTGGGGACTCATCACGTACTGTCCAGAATTTGCCGCGGACAGAGAGCGAACCTTGACTTATCTGCTACTGAATCTGAAAAAAACGTTGAGTTCCAAATAAGTACGAAACCTGTCTAGTGGATTAATTGCCCTTTCTAAAATATAAAATACTTAGTTTATAATGGCAAATGTATGTACATAAAGGGACCGCCCGCGCAACCAATCATAGTTTTATCAGGTTAACTGTTATTCCTTAGCATTATTCGTGGCCAGTATAGGTTGAGGGCATGTACTGTTTATCCATGCTTCTTTAATGTTTGAGTTGTAACGGTGGGCACAACCGTAAAGCGGAATCAGAGCTGATTTCTTGTATAAGTGTGGTCGGAGTAGTGCAGCTAGATAGCACTTTGTTTCTAGCTTAATCACGATTATAGTGCAGATTAACAGCAGTGACTGCTTGGTTCATCCTCATTATCATTATATTTATGTACTAGTTGAACGTCTAATATGTAGCTAAAGGCTCTGCTTAGCAACGTTAAAAATATGTATTGTGTCCTCTCTTTAAACTTTATGGGTTAATATGTATATAATTTACATGTAAGTTTTTGTATACTGTTCTTTCTATTTAACAAAAGTAATTCATACGTTAAGTTATACCACCCACATGACCATAATTAATAGCGAATGAAGATAATTACATTATAAACTGCATAATAAAGCTTGTGGTGTCTGAACTTGTGTACATTTATGGACTGTTCTCTTCATAACAAAATTAATTCATGAATTAGGTTAGACAACACATGACCGTAGTATCAACCTAGCATACCTGATAGTATGCACAATTTATTGAGTTATATGCCTAAACTATATAAGAAAACAATTTTTTAATGCCTTTTCGTAGTAAAGCCGCTCTCGTTTGACCTCAATTTCTATGGAAACAAGGTGCAATCATTCGATTACATTAGATGAGCCGTACTGACACTTGAAGAAAATTTGCCAACATAGGCTGATAGTGCAATATGTGGTGACTCAAATGTTGATTATTACACCTGGCAATCGTCATAAAATCCTGCTCCCCGTTTGCAAATGACACGATTGCTTGTACTAGAAGTGTATTCAGTCGCCTTAAAAACATTATTGGTGCTGCAACGGCCACCTTTAATGCTGGGGACTCTTCGCCGGCTGTTTATTGCCGATGTGAATAAAGGAGACCCTAAATGCAGCAGACCAAGATTTTAAATGAAGAATTAGGAGAACTAAACGAACATTGGTTGCGCGGGCGATGATAATTATTTTTAATCAAGGTTGCGGTAATGATATAAGCCCTGTCTGCGGCAATTTCTAGCTAGTACATTATGAATTCCCAATAAGGATGAAACCGCTCTTTCTACACTATACAATTCTTAGTTTATACTGACATATGTAAGTTATTAATAAGTCGGGTGCTTATATCAAGAATGTTGAAGGCAGCAGCTGAACCTCAGCAGTTAATGATAAATAGCGAGAGTCTAATCATCACAAGATTTCTTGATTCTTGAAAATGTGCTAATGGTGCGAAAAGAATGATAAAAAGTGCAATGATTTTTCCGAAGTCCATGTGAACAGAACTGATTCTTTTTGGCATGAAACAACGCACGTCCAAGCGCTAAGCGCTTCATCGAAACATCATTGTCATTATTTTTTGTCTGATATCAGAAGATATTCGTAACTAATATCTAACAATACTCCGTACCGGTATTGTCAGCCACAGAAAAGAGGAAATAGTCACCCAGATTGCTTTCAATGTCATTACAACAGGCTAATTTTTGCACATTGGGTTTGTTAGTTTGCTTTTTGTGCCATGGAAATCTGTGTTCTCCATGATCGATAACTTTACTAGTTAAGTGCAGAATCATTTATTGATAACGACCCTGGTGCACAGTTCGAGTCGAGGTGATTTAATCAATGATGCAATAAACTTTACATCAAATATGTTATTACTATAAATTCGGGGAATTCTGGCGAGTCAAACTACAAAAGGCAATGCGATTTACAGTATAAACAGCTACAGACCACATACCGGAAAGAGACAGCCCTTGAGAACATTTTTTTCTGTTAGAAGATCATCGTAGGTTATTGAAAATAGAACACTATCCTGAGTTAGGCTATCATCACCAATCTCAATTTGGTGGAACCTTAAAAATACCTCCGTTAAGGCATATTATAAAACGACGAAGACAATGATAAAAGGTTCAGAATTACACCTGTTGTTTCTAACTGAAACCGATACATAATAACAGACTTCAGGTAAACAGAAACACTTGGTCGGGATACCATAATAATGATAGCTCGCCATATCCTGTTTTGCACTATCAAGACGAAAACGACTGCGAAGTCCAGAAAAACTGCAAAATTGGTAACTCTGTTACCAGCAATGCAATTCACAGTCTGACGAAATGAAAAATTTTTAACGCTGTTTATATTAAGCAACCTTGCTTGATGCAACGTAATCAAAAGGATACCACAAGAATTGGCTGGACTGCTGTTATCAACCCCTTGTGTATGAGCATCACAATGGCACTCACGCATTTTATGAATCTATTCCTGCGAATATGAATAATTAAAATAGAACAAATTTGTAGTCATTAATGAAACTATACTTATTTGTAGAAATAGTAAAAAAATTCTCAGGTTTTTAACGTCGAGAAATAAGTAGGCCTGTTTAAGCTTCAGTGCAAAGATATACACGCGTAACATGAGTGGCCGCATGAAGTATAATTGCAGTTTGATTTTTTCTAGCCAAACAACAATAAGATAAATTAAACGAACTAGTAGAGCACGCATGATAAGTCATATCCTAGACAACCATCGTCGGATAATCAGAATATGATCTATCTAGGTTCGCTGATATCACAGTGACATCAGTATGGTTTACATCACTGCGCCACGAGGATATTTCAGTCGGCGGTCCAAGAATTGATAAATAAATCTAGCTCACTAAGCCAACCGAATAATTAGACTTCATCTGTAAGTATAATTAATTTATGTTTCACAGATCAGAATAGGTTCTCTCAAAGACAACGCGTAAGTAGTAGCCACGAGTGCAAGTGAACTTTAGCCAATACAAAATGAATATAGCCACATTCTTAACTCTGACGCCAATAGACCGCTAAAAATGGTTTATTCAAAATAATTTACTTATTTTAGTCAGGGTATTTGAAACACACAGGTCTCCAGAGAAACTTATACTAAGGCAGATTTAACCAGTCTACGCAACACAAACCTCTTAGCCATTAGCCTCTTGGATATTCTCTAATTGGATAGCGAAGCTACGGCACGGTATAGTAAATTGATCGATAACGTAAATAATAATATCCTGTCAAGAGATAACCGGTCTACACCTGTGGTTCCAGCGATCCCACGAGTTGCCTCGGTGGCTTGGCGATCGATCGATGATATGCCGAACCAAACTATTTTTGACAAATTTGTTTAGAATTTACCACTTAATGAGTGCTATAATGATTCTTAACAGAAAAATAGGTAATACTTACGTTATGTTGGACCTCCCATTGGTCTTCCTCATCACATCCGTTACTACCCGTGCTTAAAGTTACTTGCGAATTTGATTTGCATATTTTCGTTTTGTTGCCTAAAATTTGGACAATATACAATATGTGATACAATTAAAGAAAGTGCATTTTATAAACTAAGGAATGTAAAATAACTTACGTAATATGAGTCGTATTAGCATGCAAGCTCACTATATTAGAAATACAAAATTGAGCAGTGGCATATGATCATAAGAAAAACAAAAGTATTTTTTTAATAACGACAAAAATAATTTAGGCACACAAACGAATAGAGATTCAAAGGAATATGACCTAGTTGCTATGAGTACATTTATCTAGATAAAATACATAAATTAGGCAAACTAAATCTCTACACAATACAATTACAGCCAAGTAAGATTTAAGTTAAGGTCCTAACTTTAATCAGGATAGATTAAAAACAGCTAAACAATCCGTGTGCTATGTCATCATCCTTATATCCAGCCAAACAAAAGTCATATAACCATAAGGAGGGAAAAAAAGTATCTAAATGAATTTGGACAAATTATTAGTAAGATTTGCGAGAGAGAGAGAGAGAAGGCATACCTTGCTACTAGAAGTTTATCAGGATAAGTCACAAAAATGAGGCAAACTAAACCTCTCCACAACACAATTATGGTCAAGTTGGCATTCCGGCAAGGCGACATCAGCAATACAGCTTCCTTGTGGATTTCACTGTATCACGTCATAAACAAACCACACCTCGCACGTAACTTTGCCCTACTAAGAAAAGAAAGTTACGAAGATGATTCTACTATACATCTGCAACAAGATCGCCACTGAGCTCGATTCAATGCCATATCGCTAAGGGTTTCTAACCAAGAACTGTGATGTGCACGAGGACCCCATCCAGGCAGACGAGTGGGTCCTATACTACCCAATTTGGATGTAAGTGACTTTAATTGTTTCTGCCATGTCAAAATCTGCCCACCTTGTTTCTTACGCCAATTTGGTGCTGGATGAGAGAACAGAGCTCTATTGGGCAATCGGAATGAGGGCATACGCAAAACGTGACCGAGCCAACGAAGTTGATGGAGCCTTATTTGCTTTTCTAAAGACGAGCACTTATTGTCAGATTCAAAAATACGTCTACAGATTTTAACGTTAGTTATTCGTTGTTGGTAACCAACATGTGCTATACTGCTCAAACAACGATGATCGAATGCTCGTAAGCGTCTCAAATCATCAACTCTAAGAGGCCAAGTTTCACTAGCGTATGGTAAGACTGCGCGTACAGATGCATTGTAAACACGACTTTTAAGGCAAAGTGAAATATTCGCGTTTCTCCATAAATTACGAAGGTTCGAGAAAGCTACTCTAGCTTTCGTGATCCGTATTCTCACCTCGTCGGTCATATTGCCTACGTTATTGATAGAGCTCTCAAGATATGTAAACCTGTCGACTACGTCTAGATCTTCATTCTGCAGTCGCAACGTTGCAGAGCCATCCACGTTGGCGCCAGAATTTCCGGCTCATATGTAGTACATTATTTTTACTCATCCACCATACAACGCACGGCAGATAAGGCGACTCGTCTATACTGCGCACCAGTCGATGCAGTAGGAAATAATTAGTAATGTTGTTAAAGGATATCTGTGGGCTATAAAACAACCCCAGGTCATTTCTATCTGGGGATGGATGATTTGAATCCAGTAATCCTGTTTTTAAATGGCATGCCGCACAAGGCTGACGAGCACAATCTGCGTCAAATAACCTGCTTTTACGACTGTAACAACTTCATGAGAAACTGAATAAACTTCGAACAACAAAACAAACTCATACCACTTTAAATCCAGTTTAAATTAAAAAGTAGAATATTCGTTAATGCCTGCCTTTTATGCTTATAACATTTGGATTAGACGTACTCATAATTTTAGCAGCTGAACTGCGACAATCATCCAGACAACTTCTAAATGGAAGTATATGCCTGTCAGTAGACAGTTTCTCAACTAGTTCACCACTGTTTTTTGCATGAATTAAGGCATCCGCATCCAATTGACCTACAAAAGCAAAAATACAATAAACATTAAATAATCAAAATAAATTTCACTGGAAATTCCCACCATTGCAAAATTAGAACAATGATGGAACGGATTATACACTTCTTTTACTTAATGATTTGTACTGGTGTCGTTTGCACGCTGTATCTCAAACCAAACATATAAAGCCATATTCGGTCCGAATACCACCACAAACGCTATACTTTATGGTTTAATGTTGCGCTCAAATAAGCGTGAATCCACAAGCAAAATATAACTATTCGCCACACATTCTAATTAATGCATTGATGAATAATAGAATAAAATTCTTTTGAAATGCGAGCTTTAATAAAACTCATTAAACCCTTCCTGTTTGCAAAAACAAAAAGAAATTTTATCAGATATAAGGAACGTTTCTTTCGCATAGTCTTCTCAAATATCTACTAATGAACATGTCTTTAAATATAAATTGGAAAACAAAACAAGATAGAAATATGTGAACATAGAGAGAGTGTGCAAAACAGAAACCAATCAATTGCGTGCGTCACTCCAGTTCAAGCTCAATACTTGTACGTGCAAGCAGAAGAAGCACGTACAAGCATTGAGCTTGAACTGGATGTGACGCACGTAATTTGATTGATTTTTCACTCTCTCTATGTTCACATATTTCTATCTTGTTTTGCTTTCCAATTTATATATAAGGATATGTTCATTAGTCGATATTTGACTATGCGAAAGAAACGTTTCGAATATCTGATAAAATTTCTTTTTGTTTTTGCACACAGAAAGGGTACAATGAACAGAATAAAACTTATATTGATTAAGATATTTTGCCAATCTTTAAAAGGTATGGACAAGCATCGAAGAAAAACTCAAAAACAAAATCTAAATAGCGACTTATTGGTTTTATCAAAACTGAAGCTGTTTGACAGGCGCAATTGCGTTGACATTAAGAGATCGTAGCCAGGTCTATAAGCTTAACTATAAGTCTGCAGCCATATAGGTTAGTTACATATTCCTCTAATAATATTTTTTGGCTAATGCCATTCTTAAAAATGCTTTACAAACGTTTGCGAGATTTGTAGCAATAGTCTCCGAGAACCTTTAAACTCTATTCAACCTTAGAAACAATGCGAGCCCACTGTTAGCACGAATGGTGCTGTGGCAAGCTATAATTAAAAGCGGCTCTTAAGTGAAAATTTTGCGGATTCTTCTATGCATGTTTTGCTGCGTCATTAGTTTTTGTTCGAAGGAGCATCGGTATCTCTCAACCCCTGTCAGTCGGCTTTGGCGTATGACAACTGCCATCAACTTTAAAACTATTTAATATTTGCTGTTTTTGCAAGTCCTCGGGATTCATATCGGGTAAAAGCTAGCAGACTAAAAGCAAATAAGCAGACGATTCCATAATTCTATTAGAAACGGAAAGACATTAACTCAGACTAGGAATTGTCCATTCGATATCGTGCCAAGTAAGCGAATTCAAAGGGCGCATTGACATTTAATTACGACGTCATGTCAAAGAGTTAATCTACTTTAGATATCTGTGGATTCAAAACAGATTATTTCCACGGAATTTCCGAAAAGTGTTTGCCAAGCTACAGCCGATTTTTGCAAGATTTGCAAAACATTAGCATGTTAGCACATTTCTAGGGTCGCCAAAGTCAAGGTCTTTGAGCAGAGTATTTTATTGGTGCTATAAATGCTTCTGAGACACGAGATTAACGACAATAAATAAATAAATAAATAACGACAATGATTTTTAGACAGCTTCTTTCGCCGGGGATCAAACTCAACCACCGAGTTTAGTTATATAACTCATTCCCCTCAGTGAAGTAATCGAAATGGCATATAACGTTCATTATTGTACTAACTCTTCAAGCAGTCCTTCAATTATCCAGCTCTGATCAGTTATAATCATGCAGACACCATGCCACCCAGGAATTCGATATAGAATTAATGTATTGTGACCATATTGGATTATATAAAAATAGATAAATTAAAACAAATATTGCATAATAAAGGAAATGTAGCTCAACCACTAGACCAGTTCCGCTCTTATTACACACATCACATCAGCAACCGGGTTGGCCGTGGTCGAGGATCAAAGCGAAGAGAATTTGGTTCAGATCATGCTAATTTCATCTTATGCCATATTTAGTTTATATCGAAAATAAAATGAAATCTAATAATATTGTAATTCTAGCAAGTACCTGACAAGTGAACAATGGGATGAAACAGATCCACTTTACGAATTACACTTGCAATCTAGTGATAGTTTTAGTTTACACTGACAACATATATTAAAAATCTCAGCAATATGCACCAATTCAATGTCACTTTCTTAGGTGGCATTGTCTTTCCTATTATGACAGTGTGTGTGGTAAAGCTGGAATGTAAGTACGAATGCAACACCCTAAAGGCTCCACCTGAAAGAACAATTGAACAAACCAAAGCAGTATATAATTAAAAGGTTAACCGATTGTACAGGCGGTGATAGCAATTATTTAAACCAAGGCAACACACATTTGTAAGTTACAGTGAAGATCCATTAAATAGATCGGTTTCGATCTTATTGAGAACTCATCAAATAATGTCCAGAATTTACCGCAGAAAGGTTTTGAACCTGTTTACGTCTTCTTCGGTGTCTAAGATTTAATTCACTGAGTCAACTTGCCGCCCGCTTCACACAATTATCGGATATATACATGTTTCGGGTTAGTCTTTCCTTCAGATAAAGACTAATGTAATCCCTTATCCATAAAGTTCTAACAAGCAAACCTCATATCTGTCATTATAGAACCAACACCACGCTACTAGGGAAGCGGTTTTGAATTGAGCATTCATCTAATTAAACGATCAGCCATTGCACAGATGGTCATAACAATTATTTTCCAACTTCATTTAAACACCAATCCCATTTTATATACATATGTAAACACAAATTACGACTTGTTGAATGTAGCAAAAGCAATTTATCCAGAAGACCGGCAATTGTTCTTATTTGGAACACTTCAACAAGTGCTAAGAGCTTGCCGCGTACAGGGCTCGAATCTGGGCATGTCAGCTCCAAAAGCAAGAAGGGCTACCTAAAAACAAGTTAAGATATAGTTGAAATTTGTGTGCAGAGTGCTTTAGAGTCACAAATACTGTAGCAGACGTACTCAGATTTGAGCTCTGACAGCGGAAAATTCTGATGATAATAATAAGGACCAACAGCGGTGTATTGAGCGAATAGCCTATTCTGCTTCAATTAATGAACTGGGGGGAGAAATGTGGGAACTCAAAGTATGGACAACACAATTTAAGTACGAGTCAGCCATGAAATCATGGAGCAATGTCGTTCAAAAGGCAATCTTACATTAATTTGAATTGGAATGTTCCATCCAGATTGAAACAAGAAGCTCGATTAAATAAATTAAACCTTAGTTTTCCGCACATGTAAATCCAATCCATTGGCTTCGCGTGCCACATGGCTGCAAATCAGTAACATATCAGAGAATTTAAAAGTTTCTTTATTAATATTTAATATCAAGCAACACTCAAAGTTAGGTTACCTACACGGAAAATCTCATAAGCAAGAAGAGTCAATATCTCGCCATCTATGTATTTTAATACAACACTAGATGACCATACACTGAGAAAAAGAGGAACGTGCATTTAGCGCAT
Source organism: Eudiplozoon nipponicum (assembly GCA_029291075.1). Taxonomy (NCBI): domain Eukaryota; kingdom Metazoa; phylum Platyhelminthes; class Monogenea; order Mazocraeidea; family Diplozoidae; genus Eudiplozoon; species Eudiplozoon nipponicum. The sequence goes on from JAQBSW010000359.1 coordinate 29,228, forward strand.
TCGGGACTCAAATGTAATATCATATGACGTGTTCGAAACAACAGTGCTCTCTCAAAATTACACGTGGATATTGCACTTGTACAAATCGCTAGTCACAAATGATAGACTAGCGAGCGAGGAAAATCCGCACATTCCAGAAATTAGTGAGTTATTTTGTTGCTGAAGCGACACACAAGGATCAGCAAATGCTGCTTGCCAACCGGCATGTGTTTTGAAATGGGTTGCTCCGGTTAAAGGTTGATAGCATTGCTTTCCTCCTTGATGGTCTAGTAACGAGCACAATCTATCCAAGATATGATACCTGAATAACCACAAAAATTTCTACACTGGATATCTCCAAACACGGTGAATCTTTCCAGGCATAGTGGAAGAAAGAAATCATTTAAGTTCATGCGAAGCCTAGAGTATGGTTAAACTACAACGTAACGCCTAAAAAGAAATGGACAGTGAATGAATGAGATCATGCGTGCTTAACGCGAAGAGAAAGTTTCGGCCGCTGAAGGGAACTTAAGCCAATAAGCGTCTGGGCAGATAGCGCACGTCCACCGTTAATGGAGACATTCTAAGAAAAGTTTTGAATAAAAACGATCCGCATTTCAAATAGGCGACCTAGTTTTCTTTTATGGCCAACATATAACCATAAATATCAATAATGGATAAATACAGAATCGGTTACTTCAGATACATTTGTTTATATTCTGCGTCTTTTCCATTACTTACCTCCACATCTCAATATAAAAATAAATTTCTTGTAGATGCTTTTAATATCAATCTACTGAGCCCAATTTAATTTTACCAAAATAGCTCAAGTACATTCCATTTATCAAACCCAGATTGGGTGGTAAAGTCAGCGCATTTTGAATTCGAACATATAAGCAAATTTGGCATTGTGAAATTTTATCAAATACGCTGGATACATTAAAAATCTATATATATCGTCGAACCAAAAAATGAGAATGCAGGATCGTAAAAGTATTGCAAAATGGGGCATAGCATCCTTAAATATGAGCTATTGGTTTTTACAAATTCCTGTCAAGACTATACACTAATCTGAAGTTGATTTGCCCTCAAACCTAAATAAAAATTAAACTCTAATATATGTAAGTAAACTCGAAAAGCTTTTTTGTTTGTAAAATTGTAAGCTTTTCTAAAATTGATGTTAGCTGTTCTAAGTATGAATGAATATAAGATCCGCTATGCGCATTTCATGTAACACTGTATTGTAGCATTATAAGCTCCCGGATAATTAGTCCATGGGTCTCTGAAAATTTTTTGGAGATTGACGAGTCTAGGTGCCAAAATCATGTTAGCTCGGAGTATAATATTCAAAAAGACATAGGACGACAAGTGAGGGCAATCCAAACGCCGATCTTGAAACTTATTGGATAAGGAAGGTTAAACAGACGTAAGAAACTTTCACATCAGCTAGTATCCCATGTTTATTCCAACCTAATCGCGCAAAAGTTTTGAGATATTAAGTTAAGATTCACAATGAATTACCATACAACTTCACTATTAGGAGTGGTGCCCGTCAAGGTTGACAAAACCTAATGTTTGATTAATTTTGTTGTAAATGCTGTTATGAATAACACTTGTCCTCATGTACAAGATGCAGGCGTTGTAGTTCTCTACGGCGCCAGATTAGTCGATCTTGAATATTTATGCGATATCTTATTATTATTCGACAATCGAATTCCAGCTCAGGCCACCTTATATCAACTTTCAGTAAAAAATTCGCACCCTCTAAACATAAGATATTTGTACAAGATCATCCGCTATTCACTCGGACAGTGCGGCTGAAAAGTGAAGATCTGAGCGTTTTGGTAGGTTTACATATCTTGGAAGGTGTATCAATAGCCAAGGAAATATTAAGAGTTAGGTGAGTATGTGAATTGCGAAAGTTCTACTGCTCTTTTCATTTATGGAGAAATACGTGTGTGTTCAGTGCATCCGTAAATGCAGTTTTATTATACATTAGTGAAACTCGGCCCTATTGAATCGACATTTTTAGACAGGGATATTCAACCATCGTTGTTTGAGAAATGTGGTACGCATACGTTACCAAAGAGTAAACAACGCCTTCATTCGTAGACGTATTTTAGATCGGCAAAATAAGGCTTCGTCAATATACTGACTCGGTCACGTTTCAGGCATACCATCAATTTAATTACCACCAACCACCAGATTGGTGCAAGAAAGAAGGTGGCCAGATTCTATTCAACTATTATCAACTTATTTATTTTACAGGATATTTGCCATTACGCCAAAAACAAAATTAATGCATCATTTCACGTAAAATTAAATTAAAATGTTCATAGTACACTTTCCATATGAAAAAAAACAACTTTTACCAGATACAAGAACCGTTTCTCTCATATTCGTCTCAAGTAGCTACAAATGAACATCTCTTTATATATAAATTGAAAGGCTAAACAAAATATAAATATGTAAACATGGAGTGTGAAATAAGGGAACAGCCAATCAATTGCGTGCATCACCTCCAATTTAAGCTCACTGTCTGCAGTTGCCGTACGCAATTGATTGATTGCTCCTTTATTTTACATTCTCCCAATATTTTCGCGATTCTATTTTGTTTGGTCTTTCAAATTATATATAAATAGATGTTCATTTAGAGATACTAGAGAAGAATATGAGAAAAGGTTCTTGTATCTGATAAAATTATTTTTTTCTTTTTTTCACGTGAAAAGGGTACTATTAATTTTATTAAGGCTTGCATTCCAAAAAATACAGATTTTAATTATGTAAATCACCGAAGCTTCAATTCTAATCAAGAGTGAAGTTAGTAAAACATCTTAAAAACTACATCTTGTACACAGTAGTAAACGATAAATTTTGTCATATTGGTAAGCACGTTAGCCGATTTAATAATAAATGAAGCGAAAATGGTAAACAATCAGTGAAAAACAACTCACCCATATTTGGCACATTAAATATTGTTCGATTAACATTTATATTACGCTGAAGGCACTCTAACGTTTCAATCTCAATAAATCCAGCTTCTCGAAGAGCTGTACAAGTTCTCTGAACTTGCTCAATACAAGGTGAGAAAAAGCCAACACGCCCACCTATAAAATTTAAAAAATACGATACACATTTTTGTTAAAAAAATAAAAGAATGTCATCAATAAATATAACGCTATTCCTTGAAAGGCTTCATGCAGCAAACGGGGAACTCGGTAAAAATTACTACATAACTAACGCTCAATTTTTACAAGAGTCCGGTAATGACGCTGGTCAAATCATTATTGCAGTAACAATGTGAAAGAAAATCAACTGCGTGTGAGACATAGACCTCTGGCTCTTCATGCATGCATAAAGTCTATCCGGTAATCGTACTACCGCCGAAATGCTATGTCTAAAAACTTTAAACCAGTAAGTCAGGTCGCGTCATAATTTGCAACTATTTATTCTAGTCATCATTACCTGATCGCGTTTTAACTAACACAGCTTTCATTGTTCCAGTAGTTTTCTTTGGGCAATATATTTCGGCCTAACTTACCGTTAGCCTTCATAAAACTCTGGGTGCAACCGTATCTCTTTGAATGAGTGTTACCATACGTCGAATCCAATTCCTCATTAGCAGTCATATTACTGATTAATAATTGTAGCTTACCAGTAGGGTCTTATTTTAGTGCATACTTCAGCATTACTTAACTGAATGAATGAAACAGCTGTTGAAAAATCTTTAGGTCCGATTTGGAAACGCGATTATTTTTCTCTTCCTTAAATGTCGTGTTTACAATGCATATGTACGCGCAGTTTTACTATACGCTAGTGAAACTTGGCCTCTTTGAGTTGATGATTTAAGACGCTTACAAGCATTCGATCATCGTTGTTTGAGAAGTATAGCACATGTTGGTTACCAAGAGCGAATAACTAAATTTGACATCCGTAGACGTATTTTTGAATCTGCCAATAAGTGCTCCTCGTTAGAAAAACAAATAAGGCTCCATCAACTTCGTTGGCTCGGTCACATTTTGCGTATGACCTCTGTTCGATTGCCAGTAGAGCTCTGTTGTCTCATCCAGTGCCAGATTGGCGTAAATAAGTTGGATAGATTTTGGCAGGGCAGAAACAGTTGAAGTCACTTACATCCAAATTAAGAAGTAAAGAACCCACTCGTCTGCCAAGGTGTGGTCCGCGTATGCATTACAGTTCTTGGTTAGACACCCTGTGCGATATGGCATCGAATCGAAATCAATAGTGATCTTGTTGCAGCTGTCTATCAGAATCATCTTCGTAACTTTCTTTTCTTAGTATGTTAAAGTTGGCTGCGAGGTTTGGTTTGTTCATGATGTGATACAGTGAAATTCGTAAGGAAGTTGTATCGCTGCTGTTGCCTTGCCTTAACGCTGACCTGGCCATAATGGTGTTGGGTAGAGGTTTAGTTTGCCTCAATTCTGTGAATTATCTTGATAAATATACTAATAGTAAGTAGGTTCTCTCTTTCTCTTTCTCTGCCGTTCATAAATCTCACTAAAAATTGTGTACCTAAATTTTTTCCGTTATTTATAATTTATTTTACGCTTATAGTTATGTGGCTGTGAAACATTAGTCACTTTTGTCTTTTATATGGCTGTGCACGATTATGATGAAGTTGATAGGATGGCTTTGATGTACTGTAACCATCGGACTTTATTTATTAACATTGATTGCATTGGCTGGTACTCTGATTGAGACGTTAATTTCATGTCCACTGCGCCAGGCCACCGAGCCAACTCTGGTGGATGGCTGGAATCAAAGGAATGGGCGAACCGTTTCTTGGCCGGATTTTATTTTTCGCAATATAGACGACTTAGTTGCCACAGATTTATGGCGGTCTCAGAGTTGCTTTCCTGACACTGTTATTACCCTTATGGCTAGGATCTCAAATAGCCTGAACGTCAAACTCCAGCTCCTCGCTTGCACGTGGCACCTCTGTTTATACTAATAGAAGAGGGGCGAAGGAGACTTTCCACGCCTTAAAACATATCAGTTGATCTTGGAAGATGCTGCTTGTTATCTCGTCTGCAGACCATCTAAGAGAAGGAACGAAGATCAGTTAGTGCTTTTCAACATTGGATGTTAGGCAATCGAAGAGCAAGATGACTGAATCAAAATCATCCATTCCAATCAGGAATGGATGACTGTGTTCCTCTTCAGCCCACATACAACTGGAAAAATTGTAACTCAGAATAACTATAGCATCGACCAACGTGCGGGATGAAAAGTGTCGCTTCAACTGCGACAGTCCCATCATATTTTCTAGTAACAACAACGGTAATACTAGCATTCCTGCTAAATACCGTGATAACAATTATTTTGTTTGCTTGTTTAATTCCCGTGGTATTAGTTTGCCTTGAGCTGCATCCTAGATAATAACTGCTATTATTCTCAAAAAGATTCGCGAATTGCAGGAGTTACGAACTAAGCAAAGGCGGGCAATATTTCGACCGGAAATTATAAACTTCAACCCAATTCATGCACACCGCAACACTCGAGTTTTGTGACCGGTATCAGCGGGCCATCATCTTTGCTATCCTAGAGCACTCAACTGTTTTCGGTAGAAAACAATGAACTTCAGAATGTCATTACTCATTATCAAGAAGTGACTAATTATTATGATCTGAACCTAAACACATGAAAAATGTCCGTGGGTCTAATTTTGATCATGCTAAATAGTGCATTACTGTCCGTCGTCAGTGATTTATTTCACCTAGGATCTGATGACAAAATACATACAGGCGTTTGCCGAGATTTTAGCTAGTATTAGCCTAACCGACGCTGCTTCCGGAAAAAATGTAAAGACAATTTTGACATCACCCGTCTATTTCACTGAGCACCAAATCCAGGTCTCGAAATCAAGCGTACTCCCAATCCTGACTTTCACTGCATAGAGTACGAAGATGACATATTATAGCTGTGAGCGTCAGTTAATCGATATATTCGCTCGGTTTTGTTTAAGTTATTTCCAGTTAAGCGTTAGGAGGCATTAATCATAAGCAAAACTTAAGAGTCTTTGAGTTCTATACGACCCTTTCTCACTTTCCATAACTATAAAGCCTTTTTACCGAACATCAATTTCAATACCTTGGTCCACGAAAAGTTCCACTATGCACAATGCAGGTACTACTGTATGTGGCATAGCAGGCTCCCGTACAAATAATCATTGGCTCTCTGTAAAATCTATGGAGATACTCGAAATAAGACGCCAAATTCCACCTGGCTCGACTCATAATAATACCCGTCGCAATATAAGACGCCAACTTAAGCGCAGTCTAAAAGGCGATCTCGGAAACTTTTGGAACAGAAAGGCTGAAGAAATGGAAGTAGCTTCGCGTCAGGTAATAGTCGCTGTTTGTTCCAACTTATCCGCGCAACAGGTCCGAGTTAGCGAGACTATAAATGATAGTAACAACGAATTAATAACCGATAAAATAAGTCGTCTTGACCAGTGGGCTGTACACATAAGAGATCAATTTTCTTGGCCATCGCGTCGGTTCCGATTCCCGAAAGCATGTCTGCATCAACAGTGTGGAATGTTAGTTCCGAAGAACCATCCGAGTAAGAATTACGCAATGCAATCCTATCTCTTAAGCGTCGCAAAAACGCAGGCCCCGATGATTTACTTCCGGGAGTGTTTAAGGATGGTGGCGATGTCATTTTAGGGGCGTTGACCAAACTTTTTCATACTATATGGAATGAGGAAACTGTACCACTTGACTGGAATGAGTCGATCATCATTCCCATCTTCAAAAAAGGCAATCGTAATTCTTGCGATAACCATCGTGGTATAAGTTTGTCTCCGGCCGTATCAAGGTTATTTGCTTCGATTATCCTACGTCGTCTTAGAGCTTCACGTGAATCACATACAAGAGAAGAACAGGCCGGATTCCGCGCAGGACGAGGTTGTATAGATAATATTTTTACGTTAAGGCAAGTTCTCGAACAGAGACATTTATATCACCGTCCCACAATAGTCGTCTTTCTAGACTTCAAGGGTGCATTTGATTCGGTGGATCGCAATGTTTTATTCCATATCTTGTCGAAAAGCGGTGTGCCCACTAAATTTGTTAATATTATACGAGCTCTCTACACAAATACTTCTAGTCGCGTTAAGGTCTACAACGAATTAACGCATAACATTACAACCAGCAGTGATGTTCGTCAAGGTTGTTCACTTTCCCCATTTTTGTTTAATTTTGTAATCGATGCTATTATGAAAAACACTCTCCCACACATTCAGGACGCTGGAGTTGAAGTTCTCCCCGGAGATAAACTAGTTGATCAGCATGCTGCCCAGACCACCTTAAATAGATTAGCAGACGTTTTTCCGTCTTTCAGTATGAAATTCGCACCCTCCAAATGTAAGATACTGTTACAAGATCATCCACCACTCACTACAACGTTGCGAATGTAGAATGAACATCTTGACATAGCAGCTTTCTCGAACCTTCGTCATTTATGGAGAAACGCCAATATTTCACTTTGCCTTAAAGGTCGAGTTTACAATGCACCTGCACACGCAGTCTTACTATACGCTAGTGAAACTTGGCCTCTGAGACGCTTACAGGCATTCGATCATCGTTGTTTGACAAGTATAGCATATGTTGGTTAACAACAACGAATAACTAACGTTGAAATTCGTAGACGTATTTTTGGATCTGACAATAAGTGCTCGTCGTTAGAAAAACAAATAAAGCTCCATCAACTTCGTTGGCTGTCACGTTTTGCGTATGCCCTCATTTCGATTGCCCAATAGAGCTCTGTTCTCTCATCCAGCACCAAATTGGCGTAAGAAACAAGGTGGGCAGATTTTGACATGGCAGAAACAATTAAAGTCACTTACATCCAAATTGGGTAGTATAGGACCCACTCGTCTGCCGGGATGGGGTCCTCGTGCGCATCACAGTTCTTGGTTAGAAACCCTTATCGATATGGCATCGAATCGAGCTCAGTGGCGATCTTGTTGCAGATGTATAGTAGAATCATCTTCGTAACTTTCTTTTCTTAGTAGGGCAAAGTTAGCTGCGAGGTTCGGTTTGTTTATGACGTGATACGGTGAAATCCGCAAGGAAGCTGTGTTGCTGATGTCGCCTTGCCCGAATGCTAACTTGGCCATAATGGTGTTGTGGAGAGGTTTAGTTTGCCTCATTTCTGTGAGTTATCCTGATAAATTTACTCATAGTAGCAAGGTATTCCTTCTCTCTCTACCCCTCTCTCTCTCTCTCGTAAATTTCAATAATAATTTGTCTAAATACACTTATATACCTTTTTTCACTCCTTATGGTTATATGGCAGTGAATCATTAGTCACTTGACTTTTGTGTGGCTGTACATGATGATGATGACGAAATGCGAGTAAGCCTGCTACTGCGCACACCATCTCCAACTCTGCCTCTTTCCCTTCTCTTCCATGTTCAATATAACGACGACCTCTTAGATATTATGAACATAGTGGATGATGGTCATATTATTGAGCCCAACGTTACATTATTTCAAGTAAACTACCATTCATTAAAACTAGTAAGGTTTTAACGTTAGCACATTCAATGTTTTCACATTAAAACAAAATTGAAAACAAGAAATTCTTTCTAGATTTCATAGATGAATTTGACTCCGTGGATCGCAATGTTATAATCGATATTTTTTCGAAAAGTGGAATGCCAACTAAATTTGTAAATATTATACGCGCTCTACACAAACATTGGTCGCGTTAAGATATACAACGAATTAACATACAGATTTATTAACCTAAGTAGTTTTCATCAAGGCTGTCCACTTTTGCCCTTATTACTCAATTTTTAAATAGATGTTATTATGAACAGCACTCTTCCACACGTTCAGGATGCAGGTTTCGAAGTTCTTGCGGGCGGCAGCTTAGTCGATATTTACTATGCAATTTAAAAAAAAATTCAGGCCACCTTGAAAAGATTAGCAGTCGTTGTTTCGTCTCGGGGTTGTTGTTTATTCCAAGCTCGCAAACTTGATTGAAAGGAATCTTTCCACCATCTGCGCAATTAGTACTTATTTTATTCTATAACAATTAATTCTCGCTGAAAGCAAAATCTCAACATATTCTGCAAACCTCGTACAAGTCTAACTTTCCGAACACAGATTTGAGGGTCCAAACAGCTAATAAATCTAACAACTTCAGTCAGTCTGAAAAACGCTGGAAATGATAGTGGCTTGATTGTCTCAAACATCTGAAACACCGGTATACAAGAAATTAGGCAGACCAACATCATTTAATTAAGGTTGCGATCTCGATATAAACACCAGTCCCATCATATACATACATTTTTTTCAGTATAAACTAAGAATTGTAAAATTTACAAAAGGAAATTTATCGAGCATACCGAAATCGTTCTTATTAGGAACTCTTCACATACTATCCAGAATATTCCTCGGACAGGACTCGAACCTCGGCGCGACTGATTCTGAGTACGTTGATCAAATAGTGAGCCACCCTACCGCATTCTATACACAATTTTAATTGATATACTAACTAATATTTTTATTAGATGATTTACTGAAGCATGTTTCTGCTGAGTTAGCATTGAAAACCAATGAATTCCACTTCTGAGCGCCAGGAACGAAATCAGGATCGAAATTTCGTAGCTAACTTGCACGAACAGGCAACTCATCGAAATGAAATCCTCGTCTCATTTAACCAAGAAATGCAGCTTGCAGTGTCTGGAACATAGCAAAATATTATCAAACACCCATCCTGTTCACCTGTCTACCGCCGCGATTCTCGTCGGTGCCGGAACTGTAATAGCCAAACAATACAAGTCACAATAAATATATAAAAATGGAGATATATGTCGCCCGTACAGAGTTCCACAAAAGCTTATGTCAATAATGCGAAATTAACATTTCCACCTTACTGGACCATTCTTGCCGGTAAACTACAGCAGATTTACGCTTAACCAAGTATCTCTTGATTACGACTCGGCGTAATCGAAAACGATATTGTGACATCGATCATATGACTATTTCCACCGAACCTTCACGAATCAATTCAACAATGATGGGTAAAAATCTGAAAATATTACGGTATTCATGATCCAATGCAGATGCTAGACTATATGAGAAAGGGATCTTCTGTGATGTAATGCGCTGGATACATATCTCCTTTTATTTAAGTATGTTTTATGTTTGACAAGAGCATGGATGCATGCAAATCTTCACACGAAAACACCTGGCTTCATATATACTAAAAGTAGAGAATGAACCTCACATTTGGTGGGATGCTTGGGTTGTTTTTTTGACCCGTTGGTCAATACTTGTGCTGCTAAATCGCAATTCGATTCTCCTTTTAGGCAGGCCATGAAGAGATTTCATAATAACTCCACAAGCGAATAAACTAGTTCTCATCCAAAGACCACACATCATTATGGAATTCATGGTTACAGAGAAGCGAAATTTCGATGTATTATACTAATGTCATGCTGTTTGTTAATTAGTAATTTAGACCATGTGTGTACTAATATTTATTTTAAATTTAAATAGCTTAAATATACTGCAGCGTGTGAAATCTGCAAATATAAGCGAAAGTCTAAATAATATTAGTGCATTTACTTTGTGAATGCGATAGACAAATGATAACTTTCGACATACTGTTAAACTGAAAAACATGAAAAAACCTCCATCATACTGAATTTATAAAATCATTTCTTGATTTTACATGTGTTCTGCGCAAAAAATAAATAACTACAGGTATTAGAAGTTTCAAAATAAATTATTCTCATAGAGTTATATATAAACTTTAACGGAAGGATACCATCGATCGAATCTGTACAAAAGTTCATGTAACAACAAAGAATTTATAATAAACGCCTTAAAGCATCTCTGTTATTTCACTCAAGCATAAATAAGAGCATATCAACTATAACGGAAACCCAATTTTTTCCCTACATATTTAATTGGCTTTATCATCATATTTGCCACTTTAGAAGTCATCCAAATCATAACAAATTATATAAAGCAATCTGGTTAAGCAAACTAATCGAATTGAGATTAAGAAATTTATTCTGAAAGTAGTGGCACAAAATCAATAATTATTTCAAACCCACATTTTCAAAAAAATCCCAAAACGCTATATTTCCACAAACAGAAATTTGCATAAATAAAAAGATCTAGGTTCTTCGCATGCAGAAATTCAGAACCTAAGCCAAGAAAAAAATAACTATACCTCTTCGTCAGACACTGTTTTCCATTAGCAAGGGTATATTGCGGCTTGATTAGATGACCGATCTAGTGAACAAAAGTATCCGGTTAAGATTGCTGGCCTACCCCATTTAGCTATTCCGCCATTCACTCGAATTTCCCTAGTAACCTGACCATCAGGATGTGAAATCTCAAATGGCTCATTAAACGATGCAAAATGATGTATGACGACGATGTGTCATACAGTGATCCTAAGATTAAATAGCCCAATTTAAAACGACTGAATGCGCGATTTAAATAAAGATACTCAGGCACTAGCAGTTTAAGTCAGTCACATCCCTGGTGCACAGCAAAACGGAGGACTGGTAGTATAACTGAATCAAAGATCAAATCCTTGAAGGTAATGTCTTGACCAAACACGTAAGATATTTAAAGTAGACAATCATTGATCAGCCTTAGGTTAAGCTTTAGCGTTAAAACATTTGATGATCGAACATTAAAATATATTTGGCAACAAGAATTTCTAGCATGAACGTTGCATAAATTAAAAATCTATATATGTTGCGCATCAGAAAGAAGAGTTTATTATCAAACTAGTATAACGTAGCTGGGCGCACTATCCTTATCTACGTGATATTGGCTTCCAAAACCTGATACCACTGAATTATCTCAAACCAGGCAATTCCATTCCAGTCCATACATACCTTAACTCACGAGCTGAGGATTGTTTTAAACATACAAGTGTGTGCGGAACGTTCCAAGACCTCCACTAAAATCAATGACAAAAAACTTAATTAAAATAGCCTAATTGAACTATCAGCACATACTCCCACCGAATGCGGTACAGATGACGACAGACCCTTAAGACTAAAAAACTCATCTTATTAAGCAGAGCGTGGAGATCAGATGAAGTATTATTAACGGATGAAATAATAGCACAAGTACAATGCTTAAGCTGCGCTCAGTATCACTTTTGCGACGGATGCACTTTAAGCTCAATTTGATCAGCACCAACTCCAGTCGTTCAAAGTCAAAGGCTTTATGCGACAGCTTTGCAAATAAAACTTTCGTAAGATAAGTGATTGAGAGTTCGGAGGTTTACTTTTTCAACGTTGAGAACCATGTTTACTAATCAGTATCTAGCCTAGGTCAAAACAATTTATATCTTGCCAACTAAATAAGGTATTTTCTGCAGCATTATATTTCAGAAATGCAACATCATACCTAGAGGGACCATAATGGTAAAAGAGCGGAAGAAAAACGCTTTCTCGAGAAAAAGGCCTGCATAAGACACATTGTTGAGTTCTTGCAGCAAAGCTGATTAGATTAATAGTGAACGCCTTCGTATCTTTTAATGATAAAAGAAATTGATGCCACGTAGAATTCATGTTTAAATATGGTTTTAAAAGGCTATTTTAATCGCTTTCAATGCATATAGCCAACTTTACGAAATGAAATCTAATAGCGCATTGCAAAATGAAAGTCTCTTTAAAATGTACATCGCTTTTAAAAAATGTTTAATAGCTTTATCCAGAATTGTACTAATGTTATTGCCTTAGGCTTATTTTTACTAAAAACACATATACAAGGTGAAAATGTAGCATTCATAGAAACGGACGAATAGTTCTATTGATTTGCATGATTTGATTAGTCAACTGCGACAAAGTTAATACAACACGAAATCACTGTAGAAGTAGAACGGTTTCACGAACTAGTTAATATTTTATGGCTAGTGAACTGTACAAGAGCTGCATCCGCAATAATTGCCTAATAAATATTATAATTGGAATTAACAATTCTTACTCTGGCTTACTGTGCCCTGACACACTCGAAGTCGATTCTCATTTCAGCACTCAGCGAATGATCCAGCACGATATGTTGTTACCATTCTGCTATCCATTCTCGCAGAGAAGTCATACTCAAATCATAAGTGACACGCTAACATCTGGACAAATATAAGGTTCATTTTGGCAACCAGGTTTGCGGAGTGGTGAATGAGTACGTGTCAATTTGCAATGAGTATGCTAATAGCAATAATTTCCCTAAAAACTTCTCAAATTTCACTTTTGGCATTGAGCGGATTTCGGAATACTAGTGACTCGGATAGCGTCAATGCGAAAAATGTCAAGACAGAGGGGAACCAGAGCTGCAAAAAGATGGACACTGACAAAATAGCTTTGACAACAGCATAAGAATCTCCAATCTTTTTCGTAGCCGTAACCTGTTCATAACGGGTAGTTTCTAAACAATTTGTAATGGAAGCAGTAATCAATTATCCTACCCATATCAACCACATTCTGAAAGAATGACAATAATTGCCCTGTGCATTAAGGAAGGCGCATTACAGGCGCTTTACTGTCCGAATTTAATCCGACTTTGACGGTTCGAATTGTATCGAAATATTATACACGTGGAGTCGTCAGAAAAATTTTGTCGCTTTTTACGACTGCCTAACTGCTTTCGACCGTTTCAAGTAAATACGCTTGGCAAAAGCCTCCAGTAAAAATAGTTCAACCAGTTGAAGCGCTTATATGCATTAGGTGAGTGCTTACTAAACATGTTACGATTAGTCAGGCTAATCAACAACTGTAGCTGTTTCTATCTTCACTAAGTATGCTTTCGATAACATCTTTGCTGGGATTCCTTAACCTTACCGGATTGAAAATACTGGTAGGACCAGCTGACGATGCCACTCTATCGGCAGAAAGATACAGAAGCTTTAAAACGCCAGGAATTACGTGCACAAGGTACAGCATTTGGTGGAAATAATTATAACTGTCGTGCGTGTTATTCACCGTATCTAGCACTAGTCCATCTGGAATTATATGAAACTAAATTTTAATGCTTATCAGAACCGTGCTTCCAAATTTAAACTAATTTGTCTAACATGGCCTGTTTTTAACAAAAAGAATAAGCCTTTGTCCGTATTTGAAAACGTATTCGCCCTCGCTAATATTGATTTTGGTAAATTACGCGCCTTTCTATACGTCAGTCTGTCACAAGCACTGTGTGGTGATACATATAGAATGGCTAACTATAGTTGTCACCACCTTGACAGCTTTATAAATCGATATATTTGCTCGATGTCGCTAAAGCTTAGTGTCAAGAGGCATTAATCAGAAGCGAAATTTACGACCCGTCCAGTTCTTCCATGATCCATTAACGTTGGATACAGTTAAAGAACGATGGTCGCGTTGGGTAGAGCTCTGTATGAGAATGCTACGTACAAACTGGTTCAGCTTAGAGGTCTGAGTAACACTGATTTGTATATGCTTTTTTGATCATTTTTTATGTAGGAGAACCAAATATCTGTTAATTTATGTCTGAAGGTAAAATTAGTGAACAATTGCGTTTCAAAAGACAAATAAGTAAATACCTTTCTCAACTTACCAGACAAACTGTTAAAAACATTTGAAATACGTTTTGCAACAATCCAAGGTTGAGGCAGATCCAATAAAATTGCATCAGCTCCTTGAGGGTTTTCACTGGATCCACATGGAGGAAAAGAATCAGCAACAACATCTCGATAGCCAGACTCTATTACATCCGACAGCCCGTGTAACTAAAGAATTTTTAAAATGAATGCAATATAGAGCCAACACAAGTAGACATTTCTGATTTAGTGATGAATACCCTATAATTTTGCGACCTATATATATATATATATATATATATATATATATATATATATATATATATATATATATATATATATATATATATATATAGTCATTTCATACAAAATATTAAATAATGTAGCAAACGCAATATCTCAAGTACAATAATTTCGACCGTATTAGACACATATCAGCTAATTGAAATAATTATCGCAGCCAGGCTCAAACCAAGGCGCATTTGTACTATATTGCAACCCATCCTTCATACCAACTATCCGTGAAAGACATGCAATTGTCAGTTATATTTTAAATTGCGGCAACTCTTTCGGCCGAAAGTTCTTACTGGCTATCCCCAAGCTGTCGTTATATAATATACACTATGAAACCTTAATAAGTTACATTTAAATAGCTTAAAATTGCAGGATTTTTATTATATTTATTGTCATTGTGAACTACACGAAGTATAAGAAGATCAATGCCGTACATCAAGTGGACCGGTTTAATTCATATATGACGCTCGAATGCAATGTCTCATAGGGTCCGGCCAAAGTAATGTCTGAAAAAATGGTTGTATATAACTTAAAATTGCATGTAGTGAGTGACTGATGTGACGTAGTGGATGCGCTACAACAGACTAAAGTAAATGCACTCCAGTTCGAAAGCCGGTAGTAACCATTCTGACATTAAATAAAGAAAGCTTAACAAAGACGAAACTAGGCAGATTGATGAATTTAGTTTTTACTCTTACGCTATATATATATATATATATATATATATATATGTGTGTGTGTGTGTGTGTGTGTGTGTTTGTGTGTATGTAATATGGTTCATTTACAAGACCGATTTCGCTTTCTGTGGATACTCTTTAAAAGTAACCAAATTATCCTGTTCGTTTCATAATTTATAAATATCACTTTAATTAAAATAAAATTCAGAATACTGAATACGATTTTATACAAGTAGAAAAAGACACCTCGACATCGAACAGTTTTATTGGATATCAATAACTGCATTGTGCATGTTGGATGCGATATCTCTTGTATTTAATAATATACTAATTCAATCGAAAGACAATCAAAATAATGATTTAAAACTATGAACCAACATACATGGATAAATTGTAACAAATTTACAAATTATATTAACAATACTTAGAGCATAGACATCAGTCTCCTGAATTCATCAATTAAGCTGAGTTACAGGAAAACAAACATCAACACCTGGTTAATTTGAAGTAATCTTATTTTGATTTCGGGAACCGTCTGGTTTAAGTGAAGCGCCTAATATAATACGATTTTTGGAACAGTTGTTTACAATGACTTTTAAAAAATTACACAAATACGATAGGCCGTTAAAAATATATCTAGTTTTAGCCCAACCAATGAGCATAAATTCTATCGAAACCAACTTTCTTCTAATTCACCAAGATAATAATTTGTTTTTATTTATTTGGTGCAGGTCAGCCATTTAAATTATATCAGTTGCTAAACAAAGTCATGGTATTTATATAATTAAACGAAAACTGGTTGCGTGGGCGGCGATAAAAATTATTATAATCAAGGTTTCGGTCCTGATATAAGCACCTGACCCATTAATTACTTACATTTTTCAGTATAAACTAATAATTTTATAGTGTAGAAAAGGCAATTCATTTAGTAGACCGTTTTCGTTCTTATTGGGGACTCATCATTTACTGGCCGCGGAAAATTCTGGCTAGTAAATGATGAGTTCCGCGAACCGGTCTACTGGATGAATGCCTTTTCTATACAATTCTTAGTTTATACTGGCATATAATAATTAATGGGTCAGATATCGACCGAAACCTTGATTATAATGATTCATGTTATTGTCAGTGGAGCATACGGCACAAGACGGTAATGTTCTTCATGATTATACCGGGACGGGTAAAGTTGCTTCTTCATTTTTGTAGTATAACGCGGCCACACTGCTTTCTCACATTCACGAAAAACACTAAAGTTTTAAAAGTTAATTGGCAGTAAAGCATCATTTTTATAATTATATTGACAATCTGTATTGTCTATCGGTCTTATCTTGTGCAAGTCAATTTCATATGTAAAAGAAATTGAAATAAACTTTGTATATAGAATAACAAGATATTATAAAATAAATTTATACAATACAATGAACAAAATCACATTATCGCCAGATATCAACTAAAACCGAACTATCTAATTCTATTTTATTGAAAGTGCAGGAAATCAACAAGAATTATATAGAATTACGCTAATTCATTATACTACAGTATTTCTAAAAGAAAATAAGCACATCGCGGAACAGACCAACACAAATCTTCCACTTTCACGATCATTAGCTACTATCGGGGCTCGTTTTCTGACAATGGTAATACATTTACAGCAAAGATCTTTAATGGTATTTGACATACAAATCAGCTCCTGGCTTTTACAAGGCGTCAGCGTTAGCACTAAATAGGCAAGTCATGAATTCGATTTCTGGCGCCTGTGAAAGATATTCAGGGCAAATGGTGCGCGTAACTCTTGGTCGGAAGACCATTAAATATAAAATAAATCCTAAAAATCAGCCGATGAACATTAGACGTTGCCAGAGTTTAGTGGTAAACCATCTAAATGCAGGATGAATGAATAAAATTCATCCATCCCCACAAGGAAAAGGCGAATTAGTTTTCTTCAAACGCTCATACTATATTATGAAAAGTAAAAATAATAATAATAATGTCATACTTCATTGTTCGGCGCGCATTACAAAAATTACTTTCAGGATGAATAAGCAACTGCATTTGGTCTGAAAGTGGATCTCGAAAGCAGAAGGCTCAGAATACGACCTTCTAAAAGGACCAATATCGCTGTGTACTCGCCAGAGTGTAAACAAAAACGTTTCAAAATAAAATCATTTACTCAGAGGTCGGTTAGTGCATAATAGGCTTCTATGTTTAAATTGTCAAATTCGTAACTCAAATTCAAGACTAGGTGTAAAAAAACGATGCTCTCGGTCATAAAGACGGAGAAAATACTAAAATAAGCACGATCTGTTCTCACCGGCCGTTTCAGTTCCTCCAATGCCGCATGTTAGGATATTGCTTTGCGAGCTACTCACTAGTTCATAGTTGGTGAATTGAATAAGAGCGATATCCTTATTGATTATCATAGGTAGAGTAAAATTGCATTAAGAAATCAACACTTTGCTCGTGCCCAGTTCACAAGAAAGAATTGCTCTCGTCCCCATGAAAGAACGAGCCAACCAGATATGGGTTACCTTTCTTCCAGCTACAATTTCAGAGAAAGGCTTACTTGACTGAAGAGTCATAAACTAATTTTACCTATGGTAGGTTTTTCGTTGTCAGGCTGGCTGTTAGAAACGTAAGAATTTACGCACCAGTTACTTTACTTGCTTCTAATGAGAAGAATGATTTCACTGTAAATCTAGCAGAATTTGGCCTCTTTTCTAGAGCCGCAAACACACACCATTATAATATACGGTGATTATAACGTCAAACTGAATCAAACCTGCGCGAGTAAAATATCTGTAGGGAGATTTACCCGGTCTGAAAATAGCTGCGAAAACAGCATCAGACTATATAATCTTGGCCTAAGCCTAACGTGATCGA
The DNA here is from genome assembly GCA_029291075.1 of Eudiplozoon nipponicum. Classification (NCBI taxonomy): domain Eukaryota; kingdom Metazoa; phylum Platyhelminthes; class Monogenea; order Mazocraeidea; family Diplozoidae; genus Eudiplozoon; species Eudiplozoon nipponicum. The sequence goes on from JAQBSW010000359.1 coordinate 47,620, forward strand.
AGTGAGCATAGTTTAACAGCAAAACAGACGGCATCTTGCTCTGGGGCATAAGGATGTAACCTAAGCATATGTGGTGATGACGTAATGCTACTGAAATCGAACAAATGCTGATAAACAGGCAATGGTTGTCTTCTATGCAGAATTCAGCTCCATACGGACGTCCGTATTGCGTTAGAATAGTCATGCACTGAAACCGTGTACAAATAGGCAGAAAGCCCTTCAGATACGCCTATGAAATTCCTAGTCAACCTATTTTGTCACACAATGCGATATAAATAAACTATCAAGCAAGCTTCAACCTGTCCTCCAATGATAAAACCAGTAAAATATTTCTAATAACATCAAATCTCTACAACACGTGGCATCTTCCGCGAAATTAAAAGGAGACAGTACTCTTGGTTAGCCACAAGTCGGATGATTAATTTTGCTGATTCAGAAGCATAGTTGAAGAGTAAAATTCCATATAATTCATATGCAATTCAGTTTATTAAAAAAAACTCGCCAAGCACACCAATAAGCTACATATTGCAAACATCGTAAATAGCGACGAAGTGACTCCTCAGCATTACTAAAGATTTTGCTCAGCCACGCGTCGGATGCTTAATTTTGCAAACGAGTTAGAAGCAGTGTTGAATAGTAACATTCCATATAAGCCGTATTATCAAACCGTTAGTATCAGCCGTGATTATTAAGCGAAATAGATATGGGTTCACACATTTTCTTTAACGTTACTCATCAAGTACATCAATATCTCCTCAATCAGCCACATATTGTAAACATCGCAGTTAGTCATGAAGTGACTCCTCTGCATTAGCATAAGATGAGCATATGAAACTTATTCTCGAGAAAGTGGCAAAGAAATGAAGTCTCACGATGGATCGCAAAGACGCAGGAATCGATGTTCTTCGTTCCACACTTTTTCAAGAACGAAGAAATAGCGTTTTAGAATAATCGACACAAGTTTATTGTTGCAATCTGTAGGATGAATCTATCCAAAATGAGTCGAGGTGTGTGATATGATTGTTTATTTGTACACACATTTATATTCACACCGTTCGTATACTAACATGTTTTTTTGTCTTTTAGCATGTATATCTGCATTATATGATGAATAAAGCCTAATATTTTAGGCAACTCTTTCTTCTGACTTGTCTAATCATTCACGCGTTTGTTGTGCTTGTTACTGTGATTCAGAAACAATTTATTAATCATATAACCCCAATCATGTAACGCCTAATAAGACCAGAAAAGAGTTGATGTTGAACCCTAGTGCACCAGATGCAGCAAAACAATGGAATCATTGGTATCGTACATTCTGTGGCCTCCTAAAAAGCAGTCGAATCCATGAATCCCGGATAAATTAGACACTCTTATTTCCAACGTCTCTCCTAACGTATATGAACACATCGTTGACTGTGATACACATGATCATGCTATCAAAACTCTAATGAATCTCTATGTCAGACCGAAAAATGAAGTCTTTGTGCGCATCAAGGCAACTCCTTCAAGTCTTTGTTCGTCATATACTCGCGACTACTAAACAAGAAAATGGACAAACATTGGATCAATTTGTTCAGATTCTGAAATCGTTAGCTAGGGAATGCAATTTCAAACCAACTACTGGCCGAGGAAAATCGAGACGATGCTCTGCGCGATGCCTTCATTAATGGAATCCAGTCCAATTCAATCAGACAACGTCTCTTAGAACACAACTCACACTTAATTTTCAAGCGGCTTTTGATCAAGCACGTGGTCTCGAAATGGCGGAAAAAGCAATCATTATCATATCAAAACTGTTTGAATTCTGCACCACACTGCAACGGTTCAGCCACTCTGTCCTTCATCAAGCACTCCGATAAATCTACAGATAATCTTGTTGCTGCTGTTAAACAAAAATGTGACTTTTGTGGGTACGATTATCATTTAAGATGGAAATGTCATATAATCGCACAGGAACATCTCACAGATACATTTGTCTATGTGGACAATGTGACAGTTTGCGGGAGAGATACGCTTGAACACGAAACAAATCTCAACAAATTTCTTAATGCCGCTAATGTGGATTGACCTTAAATGAATCAAAAGAGCATTTTTCGCAGCTAAAGAAATTACTCTTCTTGGTTTTCAAATATCGAATGGAAAAAATTAAACCTGATCCTGACCGATTAAAGCCTTTACAAAGAGATCTCCCCACCACCGTCGAATGTGCAATCGCAACAAAAAATTATGGGATTTTTCGCTTATTATTCGCCGTGGATCTCCAACTATCTCCGATAGAATTCACTCACTCGTTCATAATCGAACTTTTCCTTTGCCCCGTCTCTCGTGAGAACGAGAATTTCGATGATCTTAAAAAAGAATTAGCCGTAGCAACTTTGCGCTTCTATTCGTTGTGATATTCCGTTTGTCGTCGAAACTGATGCTTCGGACGTAGCTATTGCTGCCACTTTGAACCAAGATGGAGAGACCTGTGGCATTTTTCTCTCGGACGTTGACGCCATCTGAAATACATCACTCAGCTGTTGAAAAAGAATCCTATGCTGCCGTGGTTGAAGATATTCGAAAATGGAGGCATTTACTTTTTGGAGTAATCATTTCAAACTTGTCACTGATCAAAGTCATGTTTCCCTTTATTTTTGGCAATCAAAATCGAGGAAGAGTGAAGAACGATAAAATTTTGCTCTGGAAAATGGAATTATCACCCAGCTTCGATGCTTGTCCACTATAGACCCGGAAAAAGATAATAAAAAGCAGCAGATGCACTAGAGTCGATCCTGTTGTGGTGCGCTTCTAAATGGACTGGATTTAAAACAAACTGCATGATTCTCTTTGTCATCCTGGAATTTCTCGTATGCTCCACTTTGTGAAATCTCGTAATTTTTACCATATTCTATTGATGAAATTCGAAAAAATGACCTTGAGTTGGCAGAGATGTGCTCTGAAATCAAACCCAGATTTCCTTCGGCGAATTCAAGGCCAATTAATCAAAAAGCTACCCAACCGTTTGAGCGGTTATCTATCGATTTTAAAGGACCTCTTCCTTCATCAACTCGTAATCGTTATCTACTGACGGTCATCGATGAATATTCCTCGATTTCCCTTTGCATTTGCTTGTCGCGGTGACACTTAGCAGTCACTACCGTCATACTTCACCTGTGTCAAATATTCGCAATGTTTGGGATGCCTTCACGTACATTCACTCAGACAGAGGTTCTTCCCTTCATGTCGATTCCGAGGTACAAAATTTTTCTTCAGGAAAAAGGTATAGCTTCGAGTAGAACGACTCCTTATAATCCCCAAAGGGAAATGGACAGAGTAGAAAGAATGAATGGTACCTTATGGAAATCGATCCTTCTCGCTCTCAGATCAAAAAAGGCTTTCAGTTGAAAACTGGGATGCGTGCTGCTGGACGCGACATTACATTCAATCCGTTCATTATTGTGCACATCTACCAACGAAACCCTCTCACGAGCATGACTTTTTCGACACAATAGAAGGTCGACTTTTGGTACCACACCCAACCTGGCTTACTGTTCCTGGCAAAGTTTTACTCAAGAAAGAATGCTAGAATTTCTAAATATGACCCCTCTGTGGAAGAAGTTAGGAACTAATTCATTGCAATCCTAACTATACGCATGTTCGTTTTTCTGATGGAAGAGAAGATACAGTATCTATCCGTCAATTAGCCCCGAAAGGCTCCGACGCTACTGATGAATGAAGCTGAAGAACAATATGGGACTCTGCTGAAAATGAATTTTCACGGGTTTATTTGCTGATGAATGAAACAAACACCTCCTACGTACTGACGATACCGATATCGATAATGTTAAGTGCAAATGGTGAATCTACGGATAACTCAAATGCTCGTGACCTATCAGAGAATCTCGAAAAACCTATATCAATCAACAACAACAGTAGTTCATTCTTATAACTTACGAAGTGGAAATGTTTAAAAACTATGTTTTCTCAATCCTCTTTGAATTGTTACTATAACAGTCTTGTTCCGACTCTGACGCTACGCTACAAATCGCAGTGGAGGAGAATGATATGATTGTTTATTTGTACACACATTTATATTCACACCGTTCGTATACTAACATGTTTTGTTTTGACTTTTAGCATGTATATCTGCATTATATGATGAATAAAGCCTAATATTTTAGGCAACTCTTTCTTCTGACTTGTCTAATCATTCTGCCCGTTTGCTGTGCTTGTTACTGTGATTCAGAACAGTGTGCTGATGAGATGTTAATCGACAAAAGACGATACGCACTGCTGCAAACTAAAATTATGTCAGTTTGTTTGATTTTGCATCAGATGGGGTCATTGCTCTTATCCTCCAAAGGGTTAGTGAAAATTGTGAAAAGCGAAATATGACAGCTCAGACAGTGTTCAAATAGTGAAAAGAGCGGAAAGAACAAATCCATACAATTCGTTGCATTTTTGAGTGGCGCCACCGGTATGAATTAATCAACAACGTTGCTCGTCAATACTACTTGCCAATATGTAGCACTGTGTCACATAAAATGTGCACTATAATGGCGGACCGATCCTATTTCAACAGTTGCCAGAAGCCCGCTACAATGATCTAAAAAATTTTCCGACAACATCTGGTTTTTGAAAACGGTGTTTCATTGCTCTCAACTTGTTCAACTATGTTGTCAATTTGCTCTTTTCTTATGTCACCACAACACTCATAGTTGGAGATCGGCGGAGGGAGCTAACTTGCTGAACTTGAATGCGCTAGTGAAGCTGTAATGATGGCAGAAAATTCTGCCTAGATTAAGAGTTACAAATGCGCGGAATTGTACATCTTGTACGATATAACTCTTGACGGTAGGTAGGGCCAATTTCGATCACGAATTTGTCTTCCTAGGATCCATGACGATGGTCAATGGATCGAGCTCTGCCGTGTTTTCGAGATGTATTAGCATTGGTAAAACTGCTTTTGATTACTTATGCAAACCAATTAGGTAGCTGCTTATTTCTCTAAGCAGGAAATTTAATATACTAATGCTGCGGAGCATTAGGAATTGACTCAAGTGTTGCTAGCGCCCGAACAGTTTTCATACCAATGTTTGTAGTTGTTTTAGGACGCATTGAACATGAGTAAAGTAGATGATTTCAAATATACGGTGGTTTTTAATATACCATCATCATCAAACATGTCTATCGAACATCGATTCTATGGTACGGACAGTATTTAAGAAAGCCGATAACAAATTATACTCGCAGGGTCCCCAAGGTAACTCCGGTGAATAGCTGGAAACGTAGGAAGTGTGGATCAATTATCTAATTTTCGGATATTATTATTCGTGATAGTCACGTGGTAACGCCGTACCGCATTCTCAATAACCAAAATACACAAATTCGTTTAAATAGGTGAATCCAGTGAAAAACAAGTTTAAATTGGGAAAACTGGCTAATTCTTTCCTATTCACCTACGTTGATATAGGCATGTATATATTGATACCTGCTTACCAACAATGTTGTACGCAATGCTGGATTTTAGCATTTAAATTTCCCGGCTAATGTTTTAAAAACTTACAAATTTTGCAGATATGGCGATATGCAAAACAACTTCATCAACAAACCGGCAGTTTAAAAAAATGTTTTAAATAAAGCATAAGTATAAGCAAAACAAAATCAGTGAAGCCATACCCAAGGAACATATTAAAAATGTTAATTTACCTGGGACGTACTAGTCGAAATCTTTACGCAGCGAATTTAAAAATTTTAAACGTATGCTTGTTTTAAAAAAACAGATTAACATCAATTTAAAGGATTATATATTTATAGTCCAGAATTTCAGTGTTGCTTATTTATACACACGCAATAGTTACCGAGAGCATTGTAGACACAAATTCACCACCATCTTAGAATCAAAATAGTAGGCATATGATATGAAGTTTGCATAATATCAGATGATATATTTCACAAAAATCTCACTCATAACCAGGTGAATTACCGAGTGTTTTAAAGCAATAAATAAACAGCTAATTTTTGGAGCGTTGGTTGCCACGCCCCTCTCTTGGCAGTTAAATAAACAAAACAAAATTGTATATAAAATACGCATAAGATTGAGAATTGTGTTGATGCATTCCAGCATGTGAGCTTTGTACTTCCGCTATGTTGTTATATAGGAAAAGCATGTAATTCAGTTAAATCAATAGTTGTACTAATATTTTTCACAAGAAGAACAACATATTTTAATCTAATTAAGGTATGTCAAAAATGTTAACAATTGTGTCGCATAAACTTTTTTTCATAATAAATTTATGCCTCTGTACAAAAAGTAAATTTCAAATTCCAATAAAAATTAACAAAAATGAGTCATTTGCACATTTCATAAAACTTCATATTTGGCTCAAATACCTTTTTATACAGAAAGAAATTCAGAACAGCATTACACCCGCATAGAATAACTATGTTTCACTCATGTACTTTTTTAATGTTTTTAATTACTGTTTTAGCAATAAAGGAAAAGCCCAAATATCCACAGATTTTTTGTAACAGTTTCCATGACATTTGAACCTCCAATATGCGCATAACGGTGAGTTATACGCCAATTCTAAAGTGCTATCGCCTTTCTTTCCATTTTCATAAAGACCATCAATATTTGATACTTTATGCTTCAATGTCAAAAACCTTAAAATAATTCCATAACTGTTATCATTTACAGTGTCATGCTTTAGCCCTATTAACAATAGGGATCAATGCGACACTATAAACTCAATACGAAAGCATAATTCCTTCTAATACAAGAATAAGGAAGCTACGCATCTTCAGTGAAATGGGCCATGTCTATAAAGAAACTAGTTTTCTTATAAAGCCCTTTTAAAATCGGTAAACTCATATGTAATCTACAATACAGTTTTGAACATTATTTGAAAAATTTATAAATCTTTTGTATGTTCACGCATATCAATCATGCCTGTCATAATCATCACAGACATTCAAATAAGAGTATTGAAATAGTGATTTTTCATTGCAGAATAATTATGGCGACTATTTATGATAAGTATGTTCGTACAGGATCAGTTAACCTCCCATTTCAAAGTAGCTGCATGCCTAAATTCAGTTTGCCGACTATGTGACAGGAAGATACATAGGCCGGAAATTTCTATGACTACGGCCCATTTTAATGGAATAAGCTATTTATTAATCCTTCAATAAAAATCAAAATTACATCAGCCTGATATACTAGCGATTCAAGCATAATTGGGGCTCTACATGACTACTAGGTCACTCATTCTTAAAAAATAATATAGACTTAGTTTAGCCTCTATCCACTGACCATCCTTGTATGAGCAACACTTACAGGATATAAACACCATCAATAAAACCAAATTAATTATCAAGACACAGAACTAATCACAAAAACGGTAAGGTTCAATCTTTAAAAGTAAACTTCCACAGATTTTAGAATGAAAGTAGTATACCCGATTTATACTTAACAAATTTAATTTATAATTAAATATTTATACTATATCATAAAGCCACAAAACTCTAGCATTTATATCAGTGTAGGGACATCGAAAAAATAAAAAAAAGAAACAATTTCATAAAGTGATATATAAGATTATCATTTATACGGAAGCACAGAACAAATGTATTTGCTGCTTTAACTATGGCAATAAACTAGATGTTCAGACATGCCGTCAACTACAAGCCAATCAATAAAAATTTATCACCGCTTGCTTAATTTTGCTAACGCACTGGAAGCAGAGTAAATGCTAACAAAATTTTTAATCGAACTCTTTAAATCAAGTTTGCGAGCTTGAAGTAAACACTAATCTCATTGTATTTAACCAGTCATCGAGCAACGTAACAAAACTACCGCCAGCCGCAACGTATTGACGCGTTTCGACCTTCCATGATCATCATTATATTGCAACAACAAACTGACTAGCGAAGATTAAACCGCATTGTATATATATGGAAAGCAAACGTGGATATGAATAAGAGTAACTACTGATCGTGGTAATCAGTTGATGTCTGAACTATTTATCATATCATTGAATACTATGGGGATAGAGGTAAAACACACATGTGCATATAATCCCAGAAATAATGGGATGGTTGAGATTACACAGAGAGCTGAAGGCTACATTACGCTACATTGGTAGATCCAGTTTGATATTTGACTTGCTAATAGTTTAGTTGGCAATGTGAAACAGATACAGAGCTCAGTTACGAACATCCATAGCAAAACTTATTTATGGAGAGTCATTGAGATTACCTGGGGATATTCTAAAAGAAGCTCCAAGTTGGCTCGATTGGGCCTCTAGCTCAGTAGATTGTCTTGTTGGAGCATTGTGAGATAAAATGAGTTGTTTAGCTCCAACCAAAATTAGAAGTCCAAGGTATAAATGCTATGTACCTTCAGATTTAAAGCTGGCATCTCATATATACATAACTAACGAGAGAATTGCCTGACCCCAGTCTATAAGAGGCCATTTAAAGTCAATCATATGACTGATATAAATGACACAGTAGAGTGTGTAGCACTGAATCGCTGCATTCTAGTTTACATGGACGGAGTAGGAGACTGAGGAACGATATCCATCGTTGTATCAAGTAGCTGAGGCGAGATGTGATTCGAAAATGTGTGGGAAAAAGAGCCAGATAGACATGGAAAAGTAATGATTAAAACCAAGACGACTGAGAACAGAGAATAATGCAATATGCCTCAAACAAGTTCCTATGAAATATAAAAATAATAAACCATAAAACAAAGGGTAAGGACAATTTAATCATTAAGACAATGTAGGACATTCACTTCGAACAGATTATAACAAGCAAACGAAGCGTCCTCAGTTATTATTTTCGAATAGAGCAAAAACATACCTTAAATTCCTCTGCTGCTAATCTAGCACGTTCTTTATGGAAGTCATATGTTTTAACTTTTCCCGTTGGCCAAACCGCATGACAAAGAACATGCGACAAGTATCCAGTGCCAGTTCCAGCTTCGAAAACAATTTTGCCAGGGAGAAGTTCCAATTGTGTAACAATCATACCAGCATCTGAAGAGTATATAATTTGCGTCCTATGAGGCAAACTATTCGACCATAAATAAGGATCAACAGGCATAATGTGAACAAAACCACGTGATGTTTCGATCTATAATAAGAAAATTATATTACTTGCGAGCCATATCTCTTCCCAATTACATTGTTATGTTTCAAAGCACCAAATCTCGTTTGCATAACACTATCCTGTGTTAAAATGATAGGTATACTATCCTCTTTACCAAACACAATTATAACAGTGTCACCCTCAACGGCAAAATTCTTCCTAAAAGGCGACGGTACATGCATGACAAACAAATTATAAATAACGGGGCATAAGCCAGTTGAAACAAATTAAGTAAGAAAATTAACTTTTGCAAACGCAATATTTACGTTTATATTAAGAAAAACATCAAAAATGTTTTATGTCATCTTGATCGTTGTTGCCAAATAAATGTATTATTATTATTATTGTTTATTTGGTCAAATATATAACTTGACGAAGCATACAGGGTCAAATTATATTGCCGACATCTTGCAAATTAACTTAATAATAATGTAAACGCCCCGGCTTCAAGTAAATGCCGTACGACGTTACAAACTCGGTTAAGGTGCTCTGAATAGAGATTAGCTACTGATATGGGGCCCTTAAGAGGGCCTTGTAATGCGTTCTCTTGAAGTCTTCAGAGTTTGAAGATGTCCTAGAGCCTTGGGTGGACTCTGGTTGAGTTGTCGCTCCCGTGGTTGAGCTGTAATCGCGTTGTGGATGGTGTCCTGCAGGTCTGCACTCAATTGGCTCGTCTCTCCGGTATCCGCAACAAGATGAGTCACGGATGTAGTTAGTTGGTGAAACTATCAAATCACCAGCGCTGACAGCCGACAGAACGCACACGCGTGAAGCAGGTAGAATGCAAATTCCACAACTGACTTGCATGGTAAATTACCGTGCTTAAATAGCATGCATATGTCTACTTGCACACTATTGGTTAAACGTGGTTAAACGGCAATTTCGCTTTTTTCTCATTGGTGCAACGTAAATAAATTTGAATTTAATTTACGCAATATGTCGGCGATTGATTTGTGTCGTTACAACACTTTCCTCTCTGAAAAAAAAAAAAATATTCCTCTCTGCGAGGCTAGATAAGAAATGCATGACAGAGTTCGAACCAAGTTAAGCAAAAATATGATGAACCATAAGTGCTGGGCTTAAATATGCTTGTTGGTTGCTTCAACAATGATATGATGCCAGGTAACCACTAGGAATTGCTACACAAATTGTTAGCTCTAGTGGACGGTCATAGCACGTGAGGCAAAATAGAGCAGTGTAAGTTTTTGGAGCCGCAGCGTGAAGATTTCGAGGTAAATCGCCTCTGAATTTGCCAGGTTTAAGATAAAAACCTAAGCAGGTTGGATCGTTGTCAGTGTTTGTATACGACCAAAGGAGCTAAAGTGCTCGACGTTGTGGTCATGGCATTTGTAGTGGTCTTTGTGAAATGGATAAAGTTGAGATATGCATTGAAAGTGGCCTGTACCATGATATGAAGCTGATCACTACTTAGTGTTGCTACACGAAAACGTTAGCATCTAAGTAGCTGGTCATACCAAAATGGGCAGTGTAATGTCATGTGTGAGAAATACATAATGTAAAAATATATACATTAAAATCAAAGGTAACTGCATAAAAATATGTACACGAACATTGCCTCAGAGATGGCATAATACCAAAGAACTGTTCAAAAATGCTACACAATTGTTAGCTAAGAACAGCTGGTTATGCCACGTGAGACAAATACGAAAAATAACGTAAGGTTAAAAAATTTTATAGTTAATGTTAATGTTTAAAAAAAATTAATTACGCGTTATACAAAGCAGGTTATTGAGATTGTGGGCAGACGGAGCCTGAGACGTGTGTAGAAGGTTGAACGCTCTCAGGATCAGGTGGTTTGATAAACGGTTTCAACCTGTCTATGCTTACTGATGTCGGTGTAGCGCCTTGCATAATGATGAAGTATTTTGGCTGTCTGAGTAAAATCGGGTAAGGACCGCGATACTTGGGTTGTAGTGGTGCAACAGCATTATTGTTGCGAACGAGTACTCTCTTGCAGCTGTGGAGCTGTGGGTGAACGAAGACTGGACGAGGCGTGTGTCTCGGCTGCTGTTCGGACATGTTACCGAAATGAAGTCGAAGGCGGGTAGCTTCGTCTTGTGGGTCATCTTGTGCCGGTAGTAGACGTGGGAGCTGACTAAGCAGGCGTAGATCCATGCCATACAAGAGTTGTGACGCAGACGTTTTAATGGATTCTCGAGTACGAGAACGCATGGCCAGCAGAACTAAAGGTAGTGCATCGACCCAGTTGCCATTAATGGACGAGGATGCTAAAGCTGCTTTGAGTTCCCTATGCATTCTCTCTACCATGCCATTAGCTTGGGGATGGTAGGCAGTCGTCTGGCGTAAGATGCATCCCATGTACCGCAAGGTGGTTTTGAAACGATCAGATGAGAAAGCAAGTGCCTCTGTCCGTGATGACTCATTGGGAACACCATAATTGGATATCCATGCAGAGATAAAACAGTTAGTTACTTCGTCTGCAGAAATGGTGCCAAGAGGTAATGCCGCAGGCCACCGTGTAAATCTATCGATCATAGTTAGAAGGTAGCTGAAACCTTGAACCTTTGTCAGATGAACTATGTCGATGTGGACGATGGCTAGGCGAGAAGTAGACCGAAAATGTTGCAACTTAGAACGAGTTTGTCGTGTGATCTTGTTTTTCTGACAAATAGCACACTCTGAGACCCATCGTTTAACATTTTGCCTAAGTATGTGACCCCAGAAACGATCTCTGAGAAGTCGGACAGTCGCTTGGCTTCCTGGGTGAGAAATTGAGTGAATTGAATCGAAAACTTTTCTCTGAAGGCTGGTCGGCAGAACTGGCTTGTTGGGCTGCGTACCCGTGAAGTAAACAATTGGTAAGCCTTCCCACAGACGGCATATGAACTTGGTTGGGTGACGGGCTATTGATCTTTGAATATGAATGTCACCGCGTTGTTCAGTTCGCAGGAGAGTTGGCGTTGGTGCAGGTTCACTGAGTGCCACGGAGTTGACAGTGAATGGTGACGGCGAAGGTGGTTGTAGAGAGACGTCTGGCCTGGACAGGGCATCTGCAATGAAGTTGTTTTCCCTTGACGTGAAAGACGTCAAATTGCCATTCGCTTAGACGAGAAAGCTGTCTTTCCACTCTGGCAGGGTACTTGGCGATAGATGAAGTTGCGTTTCGAAGTGCGCTAACTAGTGGTGCATGATCTGTGAAAACAACAAATCTGCTACTGCCAATGATGCTGATAAAATGGCGCACTGCGTCGTGGATGGCGAGAAGTTCTCGGCCGAAAGTGTCGTACCTCGTTTCTACCGGTTGGAGAGTACGCGAGTAGAAACTGATAGGCTTCCGAACTCCGTCGATCTCTTGTTCCAAAGTGGCTCCAATAGCGAATTCAGAAGCATCTGTCGTGAGTAGAAATGGCTTTTCGAAATCTGGATGCGTTAGCATTGTGGCATTTGCTAACGAGTTGATGGCAAGTCGAAGTAATTCCTCGTCTTCGGATGACCAAGCAATGGTGGAATTCTTGCTAAGTCCTTTTCGGTTCCGCAGGTGCCTGCACAAAGGATAAAGTTGTTTGAAAGGCCTGGAAGGAACTTGCGATAATAGTTTAGTACTCCCAGGATTTTCTGCAAATCGCTCAAAGTCCTTGGTGACTTGATATTCTTGATTGAATTCGTCTTTGACGGCAACGGTTGAATACCTTGGGCCGTGATACGATGCCCTAAGAAGTCGACGGATGAAGTTGCAATCTGCGTCTTGTCACAGTTGATCTTGAGTCCGTGGTTGGATAAGCGTGAGAGGACATTTCGTAGATGTTTCGCATGAGATTCTAGATCTGGACTGAATACCATAATGTCATCTAGATATGACATACAAAAAGCAGAGTCGTCGCGAAGTATGTTGTCTATGAATCTTTGAAATGTCTGAGTAGCACACTTAAGTCCAAAAGGCATGTAAAGATATTCAAAAAGGCCAAATGGAGTGATGACTGCAGTTTTTCGATATCCTCTGGTGCTACCGGTATGTGATGGTACGCTTGTCTGAGGTCAATCGCTGAGAAGAAATTGCTGCCGTTGAGTTTTTCAAGTAAAGTGTTGATATTTGGAATAGGATATGCATCAGATTTTGTCACTGAATTTAGCTTACGGTAGTCTCCACAGGCTCTGTACGATCCGTTTGATTTTGAGACTAAGTGCAGTGGTGACGCCCATGAACTTTTCGATGGTCTGATGATTCCCTCTTCCAAAAGCCTTGAGAATTCTTCTTGGGCAGCTTTCAGCTTAGCAGGAGCCAGTGGTCGCTTCTTGAGTGCAATAGGTTGTCCTTCTGTGACGATATGATGCATCGTGTTGGAGACTCGTAGCTCTGACTTGTTAAGATCGAAAAGCGATTTGTATTTTCGAAGAGCTGCTGATATCTCTGCTGAATGATGCACTGGGGTTGGCTGAATGACCTGTAACTCCAAACGCTCGGAGGCAAGTGTCCAAAAGCTTTGTTCAAGTCCGGTGGAGGGGTCGATGATTTTTGATTGGCAAGATCAACAATGAGCCGAAATTTTAGAAGGAAATCAAGGCCTATTATATTATGTGAGACCTTGGCAATGATGAAGTTGTAGGAAAATTCACGTCGTAGACCTATGTTGAGTGTGCGGTATTGGCAGCCATAAGTTGGTATGGGCTCGCCTGTAGCTGTTGCGAGAAGAACGCCTAGCGACATCTCGGCCATTGGATCACCTTTGAGAACTGAGACTGCCGCACCTGTGTCTACGATGAACTCTTCACCAGTTTTGAAATCAAGAAGGTGCAGAAGTTCGTTGGGCTGTTTGGCCGGGTCATGCAAACAAGTAGACTGGTGATTGCGACCGGCATTGTCTGTTTGGTTCTCTATGTGAAAAATTCGGTGTGGACGAAAAGAGATGCAACTGATGAAGGCCTACGGTAAGATGGGCCGAAATATCGTGCTAAAAGAAAATTACTGGAACAAGGACTGCGTTAAGGTCAAGAAACTTGCGGAGTAAATCAATAAATATGAGTTGTGGACACTACCCTAGCACCATTGGTCTGCGTTCGAAATGCTACAAAAGTACGGTCTTCTACTTCCCTGCATAGACGTTTCCGATACTGATGCGCGGGTTTACTGCAGTGTTATTATCTAAACAACAAATTGACACTCATTCGTAGAATTCTTAAAGAATATTATATATATATATATATATATATGTAATATTAAGTCTAATATCTTTATTTGGATGCAAACAATACATGTTCAATCAAATATATTCTAATATTAGAAAATATAAAATTATAAGTCTCGTATAGATAAGTAAATCTCACTAATTTTGATATTTGATTTACCAACATCTGGACATCCAGCAGTAATATCATTGCATAAACCATATTAATTTCGATGCAATTAATTAATTTTTAATTAATGACATTTATATAATAATTGATGATATATAATTATAGATTTCTCAACGAAGTTCACAGACCTGATAATTGGAAAAATTGATGTATAATTTTAGTGTAATATAAATAATAATTAAATTAATTAATAATTAATTAATAGATAAATAAATTAATAATAATTAATAATAATTAAATAATTTTAAATCAAATGGTGAATACACGTCTGCTATTGCACAACACATCATCGAAACATCGCACGTATGTTCTCCAGACGTAGCATTCAAAGTAATTACTAAATGCAAAAACAAAAGGGAGCTAGCCACATACGAAGTCTTATGGATAAACAATTTGCAGCCGGATTTATGTAAGCAGAAGAAGCACGTACAAGCATTGAGCTTGAACTGGATGCGACGCACGCAATTTTATTGGTTTCTATTTTTCACACTCTCTTTGTTCACATATTTCTATCTTGTTTTGATTTCCAATTTATATATAAAGATATTTTCATAAGTAAATATTTGAGAAGACCATGAGAAAGAAAATTTTCTTATATCTGATAAAATTTCTTTTTGTTTTTGCACACAGAAAGGGTACAATGAATTTTATTAAAGCTTGCATTTCAAAAGAATAATAATTAATCATGTCTAGCAATTGCTTATTTGTAATGCTGACTTATATGATGATATAATGCATAAAATTTCCAATATAATAAATCAGTTAACAGAAATAAGAATTTCAAAAAGCTATGTTGCTGATCACAATTATCCTTGTCTTTGACTCAATCACGAGAAAATTTTATTTTCAATGGAATTGTAATTTTTTTCTAAACTAGTACCTAAAAATTTCAAAGACAAATTAGATGAAGTTGTTTCTCTTAGCCCCTTAGGCAATTGATTATAAATTTTGTAACGTTTCGAAGGGGAGACCACCAGTTGTCCAGATCTAGTTCCAACTTCATGAATAATGTTTATTGGATTCATATAGGCACTAGTCCACTGATTCAAGAGGAATAATTTTATGCATCATCACATACTCCAAAACCATAAAGTTTGCAGTGCAATCTGCTGGCGTATGTGGTGCAAGACGCAGGACTAATATGTTTCACAACGCTTCTTTTTACAGCTTCTAGCTTTTTTAAACGAATATTGGTTGGAGAGCGGTGATAAGAATTACTATAATCAAAGGTAGCGATCTTGATATAAGCATCTGACCCATCAATTACACACATATGCCAGTATAAACTAAGAATTGTATAGTGTAGAAAAGGCAATTCATCCAGTAGACCAGTGTCAGATTCTTTGGGAACTCATCACGTACTGGCCAGAATTTGCCGCGAACAGTGTAGCTCAGTGGTTAGAGCGCCAGAATCGGAATAAGACGTGCCCAGGTTCGAGCCCTGTCCGCGGCAAATTCTGGCCAGTACGTGATGAGTTCTCAAAAATGACGAAATCCATCTACTGGATGAATTGCCTATTCTACACTATACGATTCTCAGTTTGAAATTTGATCTCAAAATCATCCTTAATCACAGCATCATGGAGATAAAAATAATAAAAGTCTGTTCTATTACCTATTTTTATAGCCTTTGTGTTTTTACTGTTTATTCTCAGCCCTAATGTTATCAAATAACTACTCAAGGCATACAAATATAGTGTTACGTTATTTTTAGAGAACTGGATATCTTTTAGATCTATTGGATAGATGATTTTTAAATCATCAGCAAATTAGCAAACTCGACTATTATGGAATTTATTTTGCAAATGAGCAAGTATGATTTTAAATAAAATTGTTCTCAAGTTTTATCCTTGTGAAACTCCACTTGTAATATTTAGTGGTCTTCTTAAAGTAAAAACCAATTTTATTTTACAGAACCAGTCCTCGAACAACATAAAAAACCACCGCCCGTCGCAACCCACTGACGCGTTTCGACCTTCCATGATCATCATCAGAACACGACGGCAAACTGACTAGCGAGGATCAAACCGCATTGAATATATATAGAAAGCAAAATTAGATATGTGGTTCTCGCCTCTAGTAGTCTTTCATACATTGTACGTATCTGGAAGTGTCGGCTGCACAATCTTTATGCAGTCACGAAATTTAGCTGTTTGTAGCTTTCGCCACGCACGCACACACACACACATCTATATATACTATATATATATATATATATATATATATATATATATATATATATATATATATATATATATTGATCGTTTCGATTTTCACCATTTTTAAAATATAAGAACAAAACAACTTACTCCATTGATTAAAATTTATTAATAAATCTTATTTATACCAGTATCTACAGCCATTGTTCTGGATTCGTTAGTATATTCGTTCATCCAATCTCACTGTACATATGTCGTAACCAATCTCCTCTTCGTTATGCTAGCCTTTGTTTTGCGCAATTTAGACCACTAATTTTGCGCAATTAAGACCACTCCTTTTGCGTAACGTCATTTGGTGTGTCATCACTTTCATTGTAATTGCGTCCGTAATTGATGTATGTGTCGTATTTTGCCAAGTTTCAGATAATATAATAAAATCAAAATCGTTACTTGTCATAAAATTATACAGCAAAAATGTTTTGTACTTAATACTTCTAAAATAGGCATAAAATAATGAATATGCAATGAATGTCTTATCTATATTGTTTTCGATATCTAGTGATTTAACTTTGTTGGTTTCCTCATAGTTATTTTGTTGTATTTTGTTGGTACTCCTCTCTTCTCTCCACTGTCCAAAATATTCAGTAGTGATACATTCTTTTCTCTGATTTTCGAGTCAATTGGCGGACTCGTGATTCAAGCTTGCTCTGGATTTTATGATCTCTGATCCGGATTATTCATCAACTTTTTTCTGTTACTATTTTCCTTTGGAGAAATGTTTCTTCTCGACCAATGTATATCTTCTGAAAATTTAAATATTCACCCTTTTTGTGAATTGCTTCGATTTTCATGTTTGCAGGCCTTTTAGATAATTTCACTACGACTGGTCTTGAGCGATCAGACCTTTTGCCCACACTGTAACATTTCGCTATATCGGCTTCCGTCGTATTCTTGATTATATCATTTAATTTTTCTATATCCCCTGGATCAGCTCTTTCATCTAGATTAAATAATATTAACTGGTCTTGTTTATCATTACGTGCCAAGACTATTTTATCAAATATATTTAGAAATTCTTCAGCTGATATATTGCTTTCAGGTGATATATTTTCGTCCATTGTCATTTCTGCCATTTTTACTCGTTTTTCAATATCAGCCTTTAATTTGTCTATTTTTAAATTTAGCGCCTCAGTCAATTCTCAAATTTTTGCGCTTAAATTATATTTCATTTTTCTGCTTACTAAAATTTTTCCGCTTATTTGCCCACCTCAGATTCTAATTTAGGCAATTTACTCTTGATAGCGTTGTATTCATCCTTTAGCCATTTCAGTGCAATTTGAAGGGCTGTAACGATTTTGCCAATGTCGATATGCAACAATATTGGAGAGGTTTCAAAGAATATATATAAATATATATCAAGTATATATATATATATATATATATATATATATATATATATATATGTATGTCTATATATATCTGGAGAAATTGTTATATATTTTAAAAAGATGTAGCATACGAATATTTTAATAATAAATAAATACTTTGATTAATATTGATTAATAAAAAAAATACCATATATCATACATAACAAACATTAAAATATAAATATAGATGTCAATAGACCATATTCAGATTAGAGACATTTAACTCACACTGTTTCTTATATTATAGTTATATATGAAAAATTATCTATACGTTCCATGAACGTAGATATTTATATGTTTTGTATATATTTATATAAGACAGTCATGAAATTATGTATATATATATATATATATATATATATATATATATATATAATCACACCATTGTATATTTTATATGAGTTGTACATGTATATATGTATTTTATAAATTTAATGTATATATATATATATATATATATATATATATATATATATTTATATATATACTAGATGACCCCTCTCGCGCTACTGAAACCTCAAAATAATTCAAATTATTGGAGATGAATTTTGATTAAATTCTAAAACATGGCGTCAGTTTTTCAGGAAACATTAATTTTGATAATAAAAGATATGAAATTACAATTTAATTTAATAGAATAACTGAAGTGCTTGTGCATACACGACTTTTTTGTTCTTCCTTCCGGTATGTATACGTAAAGTTGCCCATGGGAGAAGCATAGTCTCCAAATCTAATCCGCAAACTTACAGATATTGTCCTTGTACTTTGTTGATGGTCATCAACATAGCAAGTCTCAACGGAAACTGTAAACGCTTGAATTCAAACGGCAAGTCTGTTGGGATAAATGTTATACATGGCAACAGTAAACAAAAGTAATTACGCATTGGAGTTCAAATGTCAAAATATCATCTTGCTCAAAACCAATCTGAATCATATATAGATAGTGACCTTCCCAGTAAGTGTAGGAAATTGGTGTGATTCGAAGGTGTCGTTTTCATTTTATTTGCGGACATACATACATATATACATACAGACATTCATTATATATATAGGAATAAAATATATATAAAATCCATTTAAAATAAACATAACATAAATAGATGTACTAAAATGTAACACCCTCTGGTGCTACAGTAATTATTTCATAAATAGGGACAGACTATACAGATTTGAACAAAATGTTAGAAACAACTTTTGACTTGTATATTTCATAAACAGTAAAGGAGCTTCGAATATAGCAGACGACCGATCTTGCACTTTTTAATTTATTCAATTTTGTTACTTAAATAGCATGATGATAAACTTTAAAATATATTTCATTGTACCCCTTTTGTGCAAAAACAAAAGAAATTTTATCAGATATAGAAAAATTTTCTTTCGCATGGTCTTCTAAATATCACTGTGAACATATCTTTATATATAGATTGAATTGAACAAGAGTAGAGCGAACAAAGCGAGTGTGAAAAATAGAAACCAATCCAAATTTCCGTGCGTCACATCCAGTTCAAACTCAATGCTTGTACGTGCTTCTTCTGCTTACGTAAATCCAACTGCAATTTGTTTATCCATAAGGCTTCGTATGTGGCTAGCTCCACTTTTGTTTCTGCATTTAGTAATTACTTTGAATGCTACGTCTGGAGAACATACGTGCGTTGTTTCGATGATGTGTTGCGCAATAGCAGACGTGTATTCACCATTTGATTTAAAACAGGCGTTCAAGTTGCAATGTTCTCTCATTCGAGTAATTAACCGTCTGGTCGATCGGCCTACGTAAGTTGATCGACAACTTGCGCATGTATATTGGTAAATAATATTTGATATCACGACATTAACAATGTTTCTCTTTGATTGCTGGTAAAGGCAAATGTGTTACCCTAAATAACACTCGTAGTTTAGCTGCATTAAATAAAGTAATATGCTGCTATTTCTTTGTACCATTTCAGGAAGCTGTCCTTAAATGGGATGTTTAGGTAAGGAACAGTTTTCTTTTCTGGCCCTTAGTACGTCTGTTTCTGGTTAACTCCCCTTTTAATAATTGATTCAATTAATTGTCTGGGATAGCCATTAGACATTAAATCGTTAATTGCCTTATTATATTCATTTTCTTTAAGATCTTGACTAACCAACCTGTCAATTCTTGAGAAGCAACCACGAACTGTTGATAATTTATATTGAAATGGCACAAAACTGCTGTAATGCAAATACTGTGCAGACCATGTTGGTTTATGGTAAATTGTTCTGTTTAATTTACCATTAGTTTCTTCTCTTTAACAATTACATCAAGGAAAGGCAGACGTCATCTTTCTCGTGTTCTGACGTGAAACCGATATTCTTATGTGCTTTGTTGAAACTTTGAAGCAATGTTCGTGATTGCGACCTGTTTTTAAGTACAAGAAATATATCATCACGTACCGTATATATTGAGCACATTTACTTATGTCACTCTTTAATGATGTATTTTCTAGGTGCCCTAGAAAAATCTCATCAACACTGGAGATAAAGGCTTCCCATTGCGACACCATCAGTCTGTTTGTAGATGTTTCCATTAAAACGAAATCGTACGTCTTTCGTGCATAATAAGATAAGCTTGCGTGAAATTAATGAATATAGCGCAGCGATGGTAATATATCGTGTTCTACACTTTGACTATAATGTCAATGGTTTCATCAATTAGAAAATTTGTAAACAAAGACGTAACATCATAAGATACCATAATCTTGTTTTCAACATTTATATCTTGAATTTTGTTTTTCAAACTTAAACGAATCAGCAACCTAATAATTACCTACTAGTTTACGTAATGGTTCAAGTAAACGAACTAGCCATTTAGCTAGTGCATAAAGAACGGAGAATTTACGCCATTGATAAAATTGGCCTCATAGGACAACCTCTTTTGTGTGTTTTGGTAATCCGTACATTATTGATTGTAGATGATCCAACTGGCTTGAGCTTCTGCGGTGGCAGCTCATCAGTAAATCCAGCATCTGTCCAAATCTTAATTTCATTAATTACTTTGCGCTCCACCTTGTCTATTTCATCTGATTTATCGTCTGGGCATTGTGAATTTTGTATTGTCATTTCTGCCATTTTCCATCTTTTGTACGTATTCAGATTTGTCCATTACAACTCTTTCTTTCCTTTGTCAGCGCGTAGTATTTTGATGTCTACATTTCTGCTGATATTTCCTAAGTGCATTTAGAATGCTGCTGTGTCAACGCATGCTGCTCTGCACATTTAGACGATTTCAAGTGTGAAGCCTGATCAACTAGTGTAGCCTTGAACCAATTTTTATAATCAATACTGGTAGGCTCCAAGTCAGCTGTTTGTTCAAATAACAATTCAAATGCTGCCTCAAAATCAACATTGCATTTATTAGAAGGATGTATTCCATAATTTCGGCCCATCGATAGTGCCTCCATTGTTAGCTGATCGATTGGCACTTTTGATAAGTTAAGCACACGCTTATCAAGATCGGTCGGTATTAAATCACACAAAACTCCAGGTTTTACATCTTTTTCCAATTTGTTCAAAATTCTTGCTTTATCTTTCTTCATAACTGTCGGCAAAAACATCAAAAATTTCATTCTTGCAAAAAGACTTAGTTCATCTAATACACAAGATACACACCCAATTCTTGCCTGTAGCACTGCTTCATCTTCCTTCAACTGCTCAATTTTAGAATACGTCAACCTTGTAAGATTTCTTCGGTTGACTCGTAGTTTTGACTTCCGTAAACTGCGTACCAAAACACCTGGGAACCGTAATTGTTTAATACACTGATAATAATGTTTTAACCACAATTGCGTTCTTTGCGCTCTACACTTTAACGTCACTAGTTCATCTAGTTTTCTGAAAGATTCTTTTGAAATGCGAGCTTTAATAAAATTCATTGTACCCTTTTTATGTGCAAAAACAAAAAGAAATTTTATCAGATATAAGAAAATTTTCTTTCGCATGGTCTTCTCAAATATCTACTCATGAACATATCTTTATATATAAATTGGAAAGCAAAACAAGATAGAAATACGTGAACAAAGCGAGTGTGAAAAATAGAAACCAATCAAATTGCGTGCGTCACATCCAGTTCAAACTCAATGCTTGTACGTGCTTCTTCTGCTATCCCAGACAATAAATCCGGCTGCAATTTGTTTATCCAAAGGGAGTTACGTATGAAACAGACGTACTTATGGGCCAGAAAAGAAAACTGTCTACCTGAACATCCCATTTAAGGGGGATGCAGTTTCCCGAATGGCACAAAAGAAAGTTGAAGCAGCATTGACACGCACATTTAATGCAGCCAAACTACGAGTGTTATTTAGGGTAACACACTTGCCTTTACCAGCAATCAAAGAGAAACAGCCGTTAATGTCGATATCAAATATTATTTACCAATATACATGCGCAAGTTGTCGATCAACTTACGTAGGCCGATCGACCAGACGGTTAATTACTCGAATGAGAGAACATTGCAACTTGAACGCCTGTTTTAAATCAAATGGTGAATACACGTCTGCTATTGCGCAACACATCATCGAAACAACGCACGTATGTTCTCCAGACGTAGCATTCAAAGTAATTACTAAATGCAGAAACAAAAGGGAGCTAGCCACATACGAAGCCTTATGGATAAACAAATTGCAGCCGGATTTATGTAAGCAGAAGAAGCACGTACAAGCATTGAGTTTGAACTGGATGTGACGCACGCAATTTGATTGGTTTCTATTTTTCACACTCGCTTTGTTCACGTATTTCTATCTTGTTTTGCTTTCCAATTTATATATAAAGATATGTTCATGAGTAGATATTTGAGAAGACCATGCGAAAGAAAATTTTCTTATATCTGATAAAATTTCTTTTTGTTTTTGCACATAAAAAGGGTACACGAATTTTATTAAAGCTCGCATTTCAAAAAAAAATATATTTATATGTATATATAGGGGTTCAAGTGTCAAAATATCATCTCCACACAAACAATCTGAATCATATAGATAGGGACCTTCGCAGGAAGTGCTAGAATTGGTGCAGCGAAATAAGTGCAAATCGGTGAAGCCATTTTCATTATATTTGCGGACAAATATACAAACATACATACAGTACACAGACAAACATTCATTTTTGTATATACAACAAGAATATATATATATATATATATATATATATATATATATATATATATATATATATATATATATATATATATATATATATATATATATATATATATATATATATATTGATCGTTTCTATTTTCACCATTTTTTAAAATGTAAGAACAAAACAACGTACTCCATGGAATAACATTTATTAATAAATCTTATTTCTACCAGTATCTACAGCCATTGTTCTGGATTCGTTAGTATATTCGTTCATCCAATCCCACTGTACATTTGTCGTAACCAATCTCCTCTTCGTTATGTTAGCCTTTGTTTTGCGCAATTTAGACCACTACTTTTGCGCAATTTAGACCACTCCTTTTGCGTAACGTCATTTGGTGTGTCATCGCTTTCATTGTAATTGCGTCTGTAATTGATATATGTGTCGTATTTTGCGAAGCATTGGCTATTTTTAAAGGCATGTCAGTTATATCTTTGTTTCAGTCCAATTTAATTTATTTTTGAATTATTTTCGGCAAAACACGACACACATCAATTACGGACGCAATTACAATGAACGCGATGACACACCAAATGACGTTACGCAAAAGTAGTGGTCTAAATTGCACAAAACAAAGGCTAACATAACGAAGAGGAGATTGGTTACAACAAATGTACATTGGGATTGGATGAACGAATATACTAACGAATCCAGAACAATGGCTGTAGATACTGGTAGAAATAAGATTTATTAATAAATGTTATTCCATGGAGTACGTTGTTTTGTTCTTATATATATATATATATATATATATATATATATATATATATATATATATATATATATATATATAATGATATAATTTATATATATGGACACATTTCTATAAGTTGGTTATTTTAGAACATGCATATTATTAGTTATTGTAGACCATTTGTGAAGATTACTTATTGTTTGTCCTTACTAACTCTATATATTGTTATTTTGTAGGGGTACTTTTCGCTGTCGCTTTCGTTCCTGATTTTGTACCCCTACTACTTATCAATGGTTGCTATTATTACTACCCGAGCATTCAATCAGTCTGTTCCTTTTCAGATGGTTAATATTAGAAGGCCGAAGAAAGGTTTCATGTATATATTACACCAATGTAGCACATAAATATAATTCACTGTTAATCTGGATTGAAGGAGTTGGATGGCAATAATACAGATTTTTTAATGTAAAATTATATCTTAAACACTAATCTCAGTTAGTCAAAATTGAATATATGTTTGTCAGCTGTAAAAATGGTTTTTATGCAAAAATATGATTTAAATGCCATTCACAATTAAGCTAAATTGTCCGTCTTCTAGACGGCAAAAATAAAAGTGATTTAAGTTTATCATAGAAAATTGTTTTATGCTCAATCAGTTATTCGCGTACAAAAGTCTGAATTGCTCAACATTTATGCCATCGATTTAAAACAAATGATACATGGAAAAAGTCATCGTTAAAAGTTATCACTATAAAAAGAATGTAAATCGTTTAAGGACTTCAATGACACAACTCACAAGTGTTAAGATCACCGTTTGTAACGATTCTATCTCAGTACATGATATTAATATATTGTTCTCTGAAGTTCGGATAATCCAAATTGTCAAACTAATTGGAATAAGTTCACTATGACACAATAGTCCACCGCGTGTTTTTTTCGTTCCCAGCGCGGTTCTGTTCTTTTTATAAAAACCTTATTAATTACACATAAAATTTCAGTTTAAGAAATATTGATTAAAACTGCTTGAGACTAGAAAGGATTGTTCCTAAAATCACAGCTAAGGGAAATATTGTTTAAGGACAGAGTTAGAATATTTGACCTTAAAGAGCACAGCGTTTGTAAAAATTGACCTTCGTTGGGTTGTAACACGGAGCCGCGTGTTACATACACCCCCCCGACAATGAAAATTAGTACACCATGAAGGGGGCTAACCTTCCAGGAAGTGTTATTGCTCTGCCGTACCGTGTAATGACTGATTTTGGCTCTGACAACACTGATTCTGGTTCTTCTATATCTCGCGGCGGCGTGACGGCTTCAGTTGGCTCGGTTGTTGATGGGACGTCGGGCGTCAATCCGATGTTAGCAAGACTGTCTGGGGGTGGCGTTCTCGTTTCTTCACCGCCTGATAGGTCTACATCGCGAAACAGCGGGTCATCTGGATCAACGTCGGCTGGGGATAGTCTGTGCTTGGAGACCGCTTCAGCTTTGCCATTAATCTCCAGAATGATGTAATTCTGACGTCGATCTAACACACGATAAGGACCGCGCTTCGGTTTGGCTAAAATCCTGTTATCCATATCGTTGTTGATGAAGAACCATTTGCAGCTATCAAAATCTTTGCGTTTATAGATTGGGCCATGTTGCTGACGTGTAGGACAGATCGGCCGATTCTGAGCGTTATACTGTAGAAAACTGCGAAGAGGAAACAGAAATGTCGGATCGTTCATCATTAATGTAGTTTCAGAGCGTGATCGGACTAGTTCGCCAGGAAGCCGTAGACATTCGCCAAATACCATTTCAGCGGAGCTACATTTGATCGGCTCACGAGGTCTTGTACGCATTGATAGGAGTACTTTCGGTAGAGCCGCAAGTCAATTTTCTTCTGGGCTAGCCTTGAGCGCCGCTTTCAGTTCTCGGTGTGGTCTTTCAACGAAACCATTTGCTCTCGGGTTGCGAGCCGCGGTCACGGAGTGTTTGACACCGTAGTATTGCAGTAGGGCTGTGAACTCCTCTCCGAGAAATTGTGCGCCACGATCGGTTGTCACTTCAGCTGGAGCACCGAACCGAGCGAACCAATTGAGCTCTAGAGCATAACTGACAGTTTCTTGCTTCATGTCTGGAAGTGGTATGGCCTCATACCATCGAGTGGTGCGGTCCCGTATTGACAGTAGATATCGCATGTTGTTCACGGCAGGTAAGGTTACCAGATCAACGTGTATGTGTGTAAATCGGACTTTGGGCACTTGAATGACTTGTGGCGCCGTTTTGGTGTGTCTCGTCACTTTGCATTTCTGACATTCTAGACATTGTTTTGACCACATCTTGATATCTCGTCGCATGCCAAGCCAAAAATACGTTCTGGATAGAATTTCTACTGATGCTTCTCCAGATGGGTGGCTCAATGAATGGTAGACTTCGAAGATCTTGTGACGGAGTTTTTCAGGTATAAACGGCCGAGGGCCCACGTCAGTTATTTCGCACTGCAGTAGGGTTCCGTCGTAATCAAGTGATTTCAGTCGATTGACATCAAATGTCCGAAGTGATATATCATCTTGCTGAGCTGCTTGCAATTCCTGAATGCTGATAGGTGAAGGATACAGTATTGAGGCACAAAGATCTGCAGGACGGCTTAGGGAGTCTGCGACCACATTTTCTGATCCTTTAACATGAGTGACTTCATAATCATACTCGTGTATTCGTGTAAGTTGCGAGTTGACACGTCGTGAATATAAATATTCTTTCTTTCCTCTCAGCATCGGAAGTAGCGGAAGATGGTCAGTGTAGATCTTGAACTTTCGGCCATCCAGATAGGTATGGAAGTGTAGGATCGACCGGTAGATTGCAAGTAATTCTTTTCCTAACGTATCATATCGCGTCTCGCGAGGTTGTAGTTTTTGCGAATAGAAAGCGATAGGCTGGTGTATTCCATTGATGGATTGTTGAAGTACTGCGCCTATGGCAACGTCGGATGCGTCCGTTATCAATTCAAAAGGTTGAGACCAATCCGGGGAATGTAACATGGTCGCTTTGCATAGGGCCCTTTTGGCATCCTCGTAAGCCTGTATGTCGTCCACGTTGAGCTGAATCGGTTGTGATTTCTTGACGAAACGGCTTTCTGGCACGAGATATTTGTGAAGAGGTGCCAGAATCTTGGCAAGGCAGGGTACAAATCGAGAATAGTAGTTCATCTTGCCCAAGAATCTTCGTAATGCCCGAACGGTGGTTGGAGGCTGTAGATCTTGAATAGCACGAACCTTAGTAGGTACAGGTGTCATGCCTTCTTCGGAAATTTGATGACCAAGGAATTCAATTGATTTCTGTGCAAAGACGCATTTATTGCCATGAAGTCGGAGGCCATAGTCTTCTAGACGTGTGAGCAGGATCTCAATATGTTGTATATGATCGGTCATTGAGTTGGAGAATACCAGGATGTCGTCTAGATATGGAATTACAAATGGTAGACCATCTAGTATTTCGTCCATAACGCGTTGGAATGTTTGCGAGGCATTTTTGAGACCGAATGGCATATAGTGATATTCGTGCGTGCCACCTCCGGTGAATCTGAGTGCAGTATATGCTACTGAGTCTTTGTCCATCGGTACTTGATAGTATGCTTTTACTAAGTCAAGTTTCGAATACACAGCATGACCGATAGCAGATCGGAGTAGGTCGGCCGGATTTGGCAGGATGTACGAATCAGACTGTGTGCAAGAATTGAGAATACGATAATCCCCGCACACTCTGAATGTCTCTGGTTCACTCTTTGGTACTACTACCACAGGCAACGCAAAAGGTGAGCTGGATCGTGTACAGATGCCTTGTTGACGTAGTGTGGCGAATTCTTGCTCGGCAGCCTTATGTTTGTGTGGTGCCAATGGACGTGCTCGTGGAGGATGAGGAAGTGTTTTCGACAGGATGATACGGTGGGCTGTGATAGCCCGCTTCCTCTTGAGGTCGGGCATGAAGGAAATAGGTTTGAAAATTTCTTCATGACGTTTCAGAACCTCGTCCAGTTGTGGTACATGAGGAACTGAAGGAATAAGCTGTATGGATGCGACTGCTTCGGCGCGAGTCGTATGTTTTAACGCTGATGTAAGCAACTGATTGTCTGCAGTGCGTATCTCTCGTGTTCTTGGACGAATGGTCAGGTCGAAGTGTTCGAGAAAATCACGTCCAATGATGTTCCGTGTCGTTTTGGCGATGATGAACGGATAATTGAAACATCTTTTTGAGTTGGAGAACGAGATAGTGTGTACTCGTACCCCAAACGTCGCTATGTTGGAACCATTGGCGCATGTCAGACTGCTGGTGTCGACTGGGTGGGTGGGTTCGAAATAATTGTGACGTAGTAAGC
Source organism: Eudiplozoon nipponicum (assembly GCA_029291075.1). Classification (NCBI taxonomy): domain Eukaryota; kingdom Metazoa; phylum Platyhelminthes; class Monogenea; order Mazocraeidea; family Diplozoidae; genus Eudiplozoon; species Eudiplozoon nipponicum. The sequence continues at coordinate 75,880 of JAQBSW010000359.1, forward strand.
TCACATCTGATCCAGTGTCTATGAGAAATAATTCGCCAGAGGTTGCGTCACGGATGAGAAAAGATGTTGATAGTGGCAACTGACGACGAGACTGGTTGCTGGCATTTGGGCGTTTGAAGCATGACTTGACTGGAGCCGTCGCTGTAAATACAATAGTTTGATTGCGCTCTACTGCGAAAGCAACGTGCTTCGAGCCATCAGACGTGGAGCGGCCAACAATCTTGGGGTGATCAGCCTCTACTGCCGCCGCGGAGGCTGACCCCACCAGTTTTCCGAGCCTTCTATGGGCGGATCCTCCTGAATTGTTGAGGGTGACCGCGCCCATCTGAACGTCGCGTCTGTGCGCGGGAAAGTGCAGCCGTTTCCGAGGCAGTAACGTGTGGAGTGGCCATAGCTGCGATGATTCGGACACCACTCCGCTGGTAACTGTGGCACTGTGGTTCGGTCTCTCGACGTCGACCTCCTGGCGCTATTCCGGGTCGGTGGACGACGGTGGTCACGCCTGCTCTGGTCGCGTCTGTTTTGGATGGCATCGACTGAGGCCAAATTTGGCCTTACGGTGAGGTTCTCGAGCAGGCTGATGAGGCGTTCATTCGTGACATTTGTTCCGGCTGATGATGTGGTGGGTTGTGATTCGAACATTCTTGGGGTGATGTGGACTTTCTCTTGGGCCGGTAGGCTGTGGTGGTGTTTCTTCCACCACTTGTCTAGACGTGCCGGCAGAACGTCATCTTGTACTTCGAGGGATTCGCGCAAGAACGTGGCATAACACAGAAACTAAGTTTTGAAAATGCACACGTGCACTGTTCCAGAATCAACTGGAATTTTTTAGAGAATTAAGGCTCAGATTGATTATGAGAGTTTTTATTTCTTGAATACTGATGAATTTGTTTCTTCTGTTTCATCGTTATTATCTATTTTATTTCAGGCAGCTACGTTTACGGACATTATACCGAAACGAATTAATAGGAAACTGTGTAAACTAAGAATTAAACGAGATAATATAATAAAGTGTAGTCTTATTAATAGTATTAAACAAATGAGATTAGATTCCATTGATAAGGAAATTAATTCATCACTGCTAATAATCCGTCAAAGATCAGAACGAATTATTTTGGCCAAAATGAAGAGTAATCCTAGATTAGGATTCAAACTCCTCACAGATTACAGTAAATACAAGGAAAAGTTAAAGCTTATTCTACCTGTGGATAAAACTGAGTATGGATTTCTCTGTGAATTGGAGGAAGTATTTGGCAATTTGATATGCAATCCACAAAATGGGAGAGATTTTATAGAACCATCTGATTCTTTGGGAGACCAGGAACCAGGACTTGTTATTGACAGTGATGAATTGATAAAATTGATGTTAAAAATCAAATCAAAAAAACAAAAAGATCACCTTGGTATTTCGATTGATAATTTGCTTCAATTACCATTAAAATTTATGAATGTACTCTGCAACTTCATAAATATAATTTTAAAGGATGGGAAATTACCAATCGATATACTAACGATAGTGGCTAAGCCGTTGCCAAAGGTAATTAAGCCAACGTGTGCTAGTGATTATAGATTAATCTCTATTATCCCTTCGTTTTTGAAGATAATAGAACGATTGATACTAGATCATTTAGAACGTATGTTACCGGCTGATTTTGACCTATGTCAACATGGCTTTACGAAAGGTAGATCGACAACTACCAATATGCTTTCCATGTGGAAACATGTAATCACATTAGACGAGAATAAGTTAGATGCATTAATTGTATTTATAGATATCTCAAAAGCTTTTGACTCTATATCTTTTGATGCTATTTTGAATGCGATTAGTTTGTTGAATATTGATCCAAATATTTCTAGATTACTTAAATACTATCTATATAATCGACGAATGAGTATTCAAGTAAACGATTTGATATCAAAATCGAAACGAGTAACGAGTGGAGTTCCACAGGGATCAAGCTTGGGGCCAATTTTATTTAAAATTGTATTTGCAAATTTGGAAACTAAGATCCTTAACGGTCGAGTTTGCAAATTCGCTGATGATTTAAAAATAATCTTCCCAATTGATCCGAAGAATGTCGAATTCTCCAAAAACAATGTGACATTAGATTTGTATGATTTGAGTAAATATTTGATCACACTAGGGCTGAGAATAAACAATAAAAAGACGAAAGCTTTAAAAATAGGGAACAGAACAAACTTTAATTATGTTTATTTTCATGATGCTGTTATTAATGATGTGTTTGAGATTAAACTTATGCAAGAAATTAAGGATTTAGGCATAACTATTCAATGTACAGCTTCTGCTGAGAGGCATATTGAAAGTATAGTAGGCAGTGCCAAGAAAAGATGGGCACTAATAAATCGAAATATCTTATCAAATGATATAAAACTTCAAATGTATATAATATGGATTAGACCGGTACTAGAATATGCGGTCGCTACTTGGAATCCATTAAAAAGGGTTTGTCTAATAATATAGAAGCTGTACAAAGAAAGGTTGTGAAACATATTAGTCCTATTTCTTGCACTATATACGCCTCTAGATTACAGTTTGTGTCATTGCAATCACTGTGGTTTCGGAGGATGTGTTATTGTATAAAAGTTTTCCATTTGAACCAGTGGACTGGTGCCTATATGACTCCGATAAGAAAGAGTCATGAAGTTGGAACTAGATCTGGACATTTGGCAATATCTCCTCCTTTGGTGGGGAATGTAGCGAGCAAGTTATTCTCTTTCTCGAAAATCTACAAAATTTACAACCAATTACCGAAGGGGCTTAGAGAAATGCCTCCATCTAAGATGTCTTTTAAATCTTTATCTACTGAACTTGAAAAAGTCTGCAATTCTGCTGATATTTGTTATTCTTTTGATTATGATAATACTTTCTCATGGTTGAATAAAAGACAAGGATAATTGTTATCGAAAACAGATTTTCTAGAGATTTTATTTCCAAGTTTTATATTGTTATAATTGAAATATTATGCACTATTTCTTCTAATTAGTTAACATTACATAAAATCAATTGCTAGTCATGGTTCTCAATTTTTGCATAATGTTACACTCGAATTATACATTAATTTTTCCTAATTTGATAATGTATATATTATTCTTTTCAGTCGAACTTTCTGATATTGATATATCGTATTGTACAACTAGCGAGATATACCTATCTATATGATATTAATTGCACATTTATTGTGATGTGATGATTTCTTTTTTATATATTGTACAATTTCCAATTTTATTATTTGATGGAATATGTGTGGTTTGAATCCAAATAAAGATATTCTATTCTATTCTATTCTATTCTCTTGTAGTGCCGGCGGGAGATTCTGTATGAACAGTCGCATTACGATTTCCTTGGGCAGTTTGAATTCTAAGGTTTTGTGCTCCATTTCCCTAAATAGCTCAGAAGGCGTGCGGCTACCTAGGGACATCTGGCTCATTAATTCTGTAAGCCTGTCTTCTCGATCTGGTGTCAAACGTTGCTAGACGGCGCGTTGCAGGCTCTGCCATGGCTGTGCACATGTGCCCTCAGTGTATTGATGCAGTATATCTTTGAGTCCGCGTCTGAAAGACATTGGGATCGTCTGCCAAGCCCTCAGAAATATTGAGCCCTCGTCTGTTATATTGGACACCTTGGCCAGTAAAGTGACATCGTCGACCCACGCATCAAGGTATTCTGGATCAAATTGACATATTTTATACTGTGTCCATGTGGTGATGCGGTTTGTTGCTGGGCTCACCATCGGGCTTCCTGTATTTCCTGAACTGGCCCTCATCTTAAGTGTATGAGTGTTGTCGAGAACAGATGGCAGTGTAACATCGTCCTCACCCGCCATCGTGCAGCTGTCTTCGAGCATTGTAATCCCGAGAGGGTGTTTTTCTGTGATATGTGTCTTAGAGTTACTTATCTTGTAGTAGTCATCCAAATTGCTTGAATTTCTTAACTCTAGATATTTGTTAATTCTTTGCTGGCTGTGAGTTCGACGAACCGGGGCACCATAATGTAGGGGTACTTTTCGCTGTCGCTTTCTCGTTCCTGATTTTGTACCCCTACTACTTATCAATGGTTGCTATTATTACTACCCGAGCATTCAATCAGTCTGTTCCTTTTCAGATGGTTAATATTAGAAGGCCGAAGAAAGGTTTCATGTATATATTACACCAATGTAGCACATAAATATAATTCACTGTTAATCTGGATTGAAGGAGTTGGATGGCAATAATACAGATTTTTTAATGTAAAATTATATCTTAAACACTAATCTCAGTTAGTCAAAATTGAATATATGTTTGTCAGCTGTAAAAATGGTTTTTATGCAAAAATATAATTTAAATGCCATTTACCATTAAGCTAAATTGTCCGTCTTCTAGACGGCAAAAATAAAAGTGATTTAAGTTTATCATAGAAAATTGTTTTATGCTCAATCAGTTATTCGCGTACAAAGGTCTGAATTGCTCAACATTTATGCCATCGATTTAAAACAAATGATACATGGAAAAGTCATCGTTAAAGGTTATCACTATAAAAAGAATGTAAATCGTTTAAAGACTTCAATGACACAACTCACAAGTGTTAAGATCACCGTTTGTAACGATTCTATCTCAGTACATGATATTAATATATTGTTCTCTGAAGTTCGGATAATCCAAATTTGTAAACTAATTGGAATAAGTTCACTATGACACAATAGTCCACCGCGTGTTTTTTTCGTTCCCAGCGCGGTTCTGTTCTTTTTATAAAAACCTTATTAATTACACATAAAATTTCAGTTTAAGAAATATTGATTAAAACTGCTTGAGACTAGAAAGGATTGTTCCTAAAATCACAGCTAAGGGAAATATAGTTTAAGGACAGAGTTAGAATATTTGACCTTAAAGAGCACAGCGTTTGTAAAAATTGACCTTCGTTGGGTTGTAACACGGAGCCGCGTGTTACAATTTAGTGTGTGTTTTCATGTGCTCCATGCATATGCATATATAGAGTTTAGTTATTGAGCTAAATTCTATTTTTAAAACCATTAGTAAGTCAAAAATTAAAGTATAAGTAGAACTGTTCAGGAGATATTTTTAGCATGGTACTATGTGTTTGATTCGAGGCCTGATGATGATATGGGTAATTTCATAACGAAGATTAGATCGTAAATCATTTCTAAATGTATGTATAAACAACGTCGAAGCCTTTGGAAGAAAGGGACGAATCCGCAACCAGCAAATAAGAAGACAAACTCGATGCGTACTTGGAAATGGGATCTTTGCGAAACTGATAGTGCAATGTGTCACCAAACGAACGCAAAACGCGGAGATTCATCAAAATTTCCAAGATGTCGTCTAGTTTGAACCGTTGAATCCCTTTCCTCTATAAAAAGTTAAAATTTAAAGAAAATATTCCTGGCGAGGCTTCATTATCTTTTAAGCGGACAGTTCGAACCAGTTAAGAAACTAGTTAATAAGCTGCCTATAGATTAACAAAAACAATATCCCAATTTGCTGATGCTGGGCTCATGCATACTCGTTAGTTACTCCAGCAATGATATGGTACCAAACAACAACTATTTATTGCTACATAAATTGTTATTTTTAGTAGTAGCAAAATAGAGCCGTGCTAATTTAGTAGAATCGCAGCGTGAGAACTGTAAAGTGGATTGCAACAGGCGATGCAAGGTGCAAGTTTTTGTTTAGTAAAAGACTAGATCATTGCCAATGATCTAGAGTATGCTCGACATTGTTTTCATGATTTTCCTAATTGAATATTTGAAGCTCGCAACTGATGAAGTTGAGATACGCATGGTAATAACTGACACTGTGATATGAAGCCTGTGACAACTTAAATCTGCTACACGAAACGTTAACTAGAAGTAAATAGTCATATTAAATAAAGCATGTATGTGCTCAGGCATGAGCATACTCTAGAACATTGGCAATGATGTAGTCTTTTTACTAAACAAAAACTTGCACCGTGCATCGCCTGTAGCAATACACTTTGCAGTTTTCACGCTGCGATTCTACAAAATTAGCACGGCTCTATGATTCAGATTGGTTGTGTGCAAAATGATATTTTGACACTTGAACCCCAATATGTATATATATTCTGCCATTACACAAAAATAATTATTCTTTTGAAATGCGAGTTTTAATAAAATTCATTGTAACCTTCCTATGTGCAAAAACAAAAATAATATCAGATACAAGAAACATTTCTTTCGCATTATCTCCTCAAGTATCTACTAATGAACATATCTTTATATATAAATTGGAAAGCAAAACACGATATAAATATGTAAACATAGAGAGATTGTGAAAATACGGAAACCAATCAATTGCGTGCGTGACATCCAATTTGAGCTCAATGCCTGAACATGCTTCTTCTGCTTGCATAAATCCCGCTGCAATTTGTTAATCCATAAGGTTTCGTATATGGCTAACTCCCTTTTCTTATTGCATTTATTAATTATTTTGAATGCTTCGTCTGGAGAACATACGTGCGATGTTTCGACGATGTGTTGCACAATTTCAGACGTCTATTCACCATTTGATTTAAAATAGGCGTTTAAGTTACAATGTTCTCTCATTCGAGTAATTAACGGTCTGGTCGATTGGCCTACGTCAGTTGATCGACAACTTACGCATGTATATTGGTAATTAATATTTAATATCGACATTAACGGCTGTTTCTCTTTGATTACTGGTAAAGGCAAGTGTGTTACCCTAAATAACACGTAGTTTAGCTGCATTAAATGTGCGTGTTAATGCTGCTTCAATTTTCTTTTGTGCCATTCGGGAAACTGCACCCTCCTTAATTGGGATGTTCAAGTAGACTGTTTTCTTTTCTGGCTCGTAATAAGTCTGTTTCTGTTAAATTCCCCTTTTAATAATGGATTCAATTAATTGTCTGGGATAGCCATTTGGCATTAAATCGTTAATTGCTTTATTATGTTCGTTTTCTTTTGAATCTTGACTAAATAACCTGTCAATTCTTGAACTGTTGATAATTGATATTGAAATGGCGCAAAAATGCTGTGCAGACTATGTTGGTTTATGGTAAATTGTTCCGTTTAATTTACCATTAGTTTCTTTCTTTAATAGTACATATAAAAAAGGCAGACGATCACCTTTCTCATGCTCTGCCGTGAAATCGATATTCTTATGTGCTTCGTTGATTGCGTGATTACGACCTATTCTTAAGGGCAAGAACAAATTTACTTATGTTACTCTTTAATGATGTGTTCTCTTGATGCACTAGAAACTGTATGTCTTTCGTGAATAATAAGATAAGTTTGCGTGGAGTTTGACCTGGCACCGGCGATGGTAATATGTCGTGTTCTATCGCTTTGATAATAATCGTTTCAGCAATTGGAACATTTGTAAACAAAGATGTAACATCAAAAGATACCCTAATCTTGTTTTTAACATTTATATCATGAATTTTGTTTACAAACTCAAAACAATCGGCAACCCAATAATTACCTAGTAGTTTACGTAATGGTTCAAGTAACAGATAAAATTTCTTTTTTTTGCACTTAGGAAGGGTACAAAGAAAAAATAAATATATTTTGTAGTTTATTATCATGCTACTTAAGTAACAAAATTGAATAAATTAAAAATGCAAGATCGGTAGTTTGCAATATCGGAAGCTCATTTACTGTTTCATGAAATATGAAGTTAGTTTTGCTATGTTGTACGAATACTTGTTAAATACACTGAGAGTTGTTCTTGCATCAAGCTGGCAAACTATATTTGTAGTATTAGTAGCATTAATCGCACAATCAGTGATTGCTGAATTGTGTTACCTATATATATTTTTCGAAATCTGCCTAAAGATAATGTTTGTGAATATATTGAAATATTGCAGCCGACATTTCCAATAAAGAACAACTTATTTGAGACTACTAGAGGTGAGTGCGCGCATATATAAATTCTCCCCATACATAGGCCTTGAGATTTTATCTTCGTTGGTTAGTTTGCCGTCGTATTCTGATGACCATCATGGAAGGTCAAAAGGCGTCAGTAAGTGTGAGACAAGTAGTGGAAAGAGTGCGCAAATTTAATTTTGGTTTCCATATATATGCGTTGCAGTTTGATCATCGCTGGTCAGTTTCCCGTCGTACTCCGTTGATGATCATGGAAGCTCAAAACGCGTCATTACCTGTGATTGTAGTTAGTTTTGATATGTTGTACGAAGACTGGTAAGTACACTGATAGTTGTACTAACTTCAAGCTGGAAAACTTTATTTGAAGAATTGCCTGCATTACCCGCGCAATCAGGGATTTTTGAATTTTTTTTATTTTATATATATATATATCTCGAAAGCTCCTAATAGCTTATTTTTAGGACTTTATTGAAATATTGCAGCCAACATTTCCAGTCAAGAAAAATGTATGTTCGTCTAATATAGGTGAGTGCGCGCATATCTAATTTTTATTTCCATACATATGCTTTGAGATTTGATCTTCGTTGGTTAGTTTACCGTCGTATACTAATGACCACTATGGAATGTCAGAAGGCGTTAGTGCTTGTGACTGAGGGGAGTTTTGCCATGTTCTTCAAGAACTAGTTAAATACAATGAGATTTGGTTTTACTTCAAGGTAGTAAACTTGATATAAAGTATAGTTGCCGCCGCCCTTGTGACAAAATCTGCCACAAGGTTTTGTTCATGATTGCATACAAATTATGCAGCCGACATTTCCAGTTAAGTTCAATTAATATGAGACAACTAGTGAATAGAGTGCGCAAAATTTATTTTGGTTTCCATATATATGTGTTGCGGTTTGATCATCGCTGGTCAGCTTCCCGTCGTACTCTGTTGATGATCATGGAAGCTCGAAACGCGTCAGTACCTGTGATTGAAGTTAGTTTTGCTATGTTATACGAAGACTGGTCAAATTCACTGACAGTTATGCTTACTTCAAGCTGGAAAAAATTATTTGAATAACTGCTTGCATTACCCGTGCAATCAGGGATTGTTGAATTTTACTACCTTTATATATATCTCGAAAGCACCCAAAAGCTTATGTTTATGACTGTATTGAAATATTTCAGCCGACATTTCCAGTCAAGAACAATGTATGAGCGTCTACTAGAGATGACTGCGCACATAACTAACTTTTATTTCCAAACATATGCTTTGAGATTTGATCTACATTGGTCAGCTTGCCATCGTAGTCTGATTACCATCATGGAAGGTCAAAACGTGTCAGTGAGTTAGACTGAAGCGAATTTTGCTATGTTGTTCAAAAACTGTTTAAATAAAATGAGATTTGTGTATACTTCAAGCTCTTATACTTGATTCAAGAACTAGTTTTGATGACCTGCGCAATCAGTGATTAATTAATTGTAATACCTATATACATGTGGCGAAAATTTCCACATGGTATTGTTCGTGATTGCAACGAAATTGCACAGCCGACATGTCCAGTTCAGAATAATTAATGTGAAACAAATATTGAAGAGAGTGCGCAAATCTAATTTTGCATTTCACATATATGCTTTGCAGTTTGATCCTTGCTGGCCAATTTGCCGTCGTGGTCTCATGATGAACTTGAAAGATCAAAACGCGTCAGTCCGTGTGATTGACTGTAGTTTTGTTGTTGTTAGCAGACTTCTTAAATAGAATTACGTTTTTGTTTACTTAAAGCTTGTAAACTTGATTTAAATAATTTTCATCACCAACCGCGCCATCAATGATTTTTTTATTACTTATATATATGCGACAAAAATGTAATATCTATGATTGCATAGTATTTGTACAGCCGACATATACATTCAAAAGTCATTTATGTGAGGCTACTAGAGGTGAGATCATGCATATCTAATTTGATTTCGATATATATGCTCCGCGGTTTTATTCTCGCTAGTTAGTTTGCTGTCGTACTCTGATGATTACCATGAAAGTTTTGAACGAGTAAGTACGTGTGCTTGACGTTAGTTTTGCTATTTTGTTCGAAGACTTGTTAAATAAACTAAGATTTGCGCATACTTTGAGCACGCAAACTTGATTTAAAGAACTGTTAGCACCACCCGCGCAATCAATACTTGTTCCATCGTCTCCAATAACGTTTTATTCGAATTGACATTCATCGGCTTTCTACGTATGTCAGACATCTTGATGTCACTGCAAATCATCAGCAATACCTGTCTAGACTTTCCAGCAGCAATCGCAACATCCTTTTTAGTTTAATCTATTGGTTTACGTGAATTCACCAGACGAATACTAACTCACGATTTGGATACCCATAGTTGGTGACAAGAAGGAATTCCAGACATCAGATTTTGCTCTTGTACTTAAGTACCATTTGGCTTAGCCGGTGGATACCTCTGGCCTTGTTGATGGTCTCCTACATTACTTATTACCCAGTTGAGTTTTTAGTAGCGTCGCACAGCACTCTAGTTGGAGTGTAACAATAAGCAACCGCGCCAGGATAGCATTGCTGTGACTTTGTTTATTTGTATTTATAATAAAATTTAGAACTTGTCCTATTATTACTCTGTTTTCGTACGATACTTCGAAAATTTTGTCTACGGAAATTATCCGTTGTTTGGTATAGCAATTGTGCAGATTAATATTGACGCGCAAATAGGTCGACAGTTACTGTATATCTACATCAAGATTCCTAGCAAGCCAATTGTGCAAGCAATATTATCAGCGTCTTCTCATTTTGGGCATCATCTGACCTGTGCAAACCCGCTTGGTTCGGGGAAAATTTTTTGAATTTTGCAAAAAAACCGTTCGAGTCAAGTCGATGAATTCATTTAATTGTGTACTAGAGTTAATTCTGTGACAACAGTTTGGAGTCTTTTCAATGCACATTTCAAATCTAAGAATTTATTTAACAGCGGCGGTTTTCATATCAAATTAAGTCAGGTCGTTCTGTATATGTATATGTAAATGTATATTTGAAAAGTCAAGTTGAAGAAATTATTTACCAGTGGCAATTCAACTTCATATTATTCCAGTTTAATCTATGGTAGCAGTGCATGGATAAGCCCTCTGTTATTAGCACTTTTAAAAATTTACACAGCACGTATGTTTTAAAATTTGTTTTTTTTATATTTAACTTATACATTTGCGATCTCGTAAGATTATAAGTATGTTCGGCTAAATTTTGAATGTTGATGCTTCCGTATGCGCGTGGACTCCGCTTTTCTAATTTCCCAGATTATGTTAGCCACAAGAAACCGTCAAAATTATTTGCAAAACATCCTTTAGAATTACAATTTATGTTTTACCCTAAATTTTAGTAAATGCGAAAGCTACATATTATCATTCCTGGAGTTCAGGACGGGGTAGAAGCTTTGCTGTGTCTCATAGAGACCGAAAAGTTTTTTTCAAATATATGCCCAATTAGACATATCTAAAGTTCGGCCCATCGAAAATTTAAGGGAGTTAGGAAAGCGTAACTACAATACCAATACTTCCGATCATGAAACGAAGTTGTTTTTATTAACAACCTTCATTAGAAAATAAAATTTTTTGCAAGAAATTTGTCAAATTCCCTTTCAAATCATGCTTTATATGAATAGAATAGAATAGAATAGAATAGAATATCTTTATTTGGATTCAAACCACACATGTTCCATCAAATAATAAAATTAGAAAATGTACAATATAAAAAGATATCACATCACATATATATGTGCAATTAGTTGTACTGTACAATTTATCAGCATCAGAAAGTTCAGCTGTAAAGAGTGATAGATTCTTCATCAAAATTAGAAAAATTTAAGATATAATTCGAGTATAACAGTTTGTAAGAAAAAAGGTAACCATGACTAATTATTGATTGTATGCATTGTTGATTAACAAGATGATATAATGCATAACCTTTCAGTTTTAATAATACACAATTTGAAGATAGATTCTCGAGAAATTATGTTGCTGAAACACAATTAATCCTGTCTTTTATTTAACCATGAGAATGTATTATCATAATCAAAATTAAAAATATCAGCAGGATTGAACACTTTTTCTAGTTCGGTAGATAAATATTTAAAAGACATTTTAGTTGGAGGCGTTTCTCTAAGCCCCTTTAGCAATTGATTGTAAATTTTGTAAATTTTTAAAAAAGAGAGTAGCTTGCTCGCAACATTCCCACCATTGGTGGTTTGACTTGAATAAAATAGAATAGGAAATCTTTATTTGGATTCAAACCTTACATGTTCCATCAAATAAAAATAGAAAATGTACAATATAAAAACATATCACATCACATAGGTATGTGCAATTAGTTGTACTGTACAATTTATCAGCATCAGAAAGTTCGGTTATAAAGAGAGATAGATTCATCATCAAAAATAGAAAAATTTAATGTATTATTCGAGTGTAACATTATGCAAAAAAGGGAACCATGACTAATAATTGATTGTATGTATTGTTGTTTAACATACTATGTAATGGACAACGTTTCAGTATTAATAGTACAAAACTTGAAGATAGAATCTCGAGAAGTTATGCTGTTGAAAAACAATTAATCCTGTCTTTTATTTAACCACGAGAAAGTATTATCATAATCAAAATTAAAAATATCAGCAGGATTGAACACTTTTTCTAGTTCGGTAGATAAAAATTTAAGAGACATTTTAGATGGAGGCGTTTCTCTAAGCCATTTTGGCAATTGATTGTAAATTTTGAAAATTTTTGAAAAAGAGAATAGCTTGCTCGCAACATTCCCTACCAATGGTGGAGATATTGCAAATTGACCAGATCTAGTTCCAACTTCATGACTCTTTCTTATTGGATTCATATAGGCACCAGTCCACTGGTTCAAATGGAAAACTTTTATGCAACAGCACATCCTCCGAAACCATAAAGGATGCAGTGATACAAACTGTAATCTAGTGGCATATATAGTGCAGGAGATAGGACTTATTTGTTTCACAACCTTTCTTTGTACAGCTTCTATCTTATTAGACAAACCCTTTGTTAAAGGATTCCAAGTAGCAGCAGCATATTCTAATATCGGTCTAATCCATATTATAAACATTTTATATTTTATTTCACTCGATAAAATATTTCTATTTATTAGTGCCCATCTGTTCTTGGCACTGCCTACTATCCTTTCAATATGTCTCTCAGCAGAAGCCGTACAATGAATAGTTATGCCTAAATCCTTAATTTCTTGCATAAGTTTAATCTCAAAAACATCATTAATCTCAGCATCATGAAAATAAACATAATTGAAATCAGTTCTGTTACCTATTTTTAAAGCTCTCGTCTTTTTACTGTTTATTCTCAGCCCTAGTGTTAACAAGTATCTACTTAAATCATACAAATCTAGTGTCACATTATTTTTGGAGAATTCAACATTTTTTGGATCAATTGGGAAGATTATTTTTAAATCATCAGCGAATTTGCAAACTCGACCGTTAAGGATCTTAGTTTCCAAATGTGAAAATACAATTTTAAATAAAATGGGCCCCAAGCTTGATCCCTGTGGAACTCCACTCGTTACTCGTTTCGATTTTGATATCAAATCGTTTACTTGAATACTCATTCGTCGATTATATAGATAGTATTTAAGTAATCTAAAAATATTCGGATCAATATTCGAGTTGTGCAAATTAGAAAATTTGGTCTTCGAACCAAAGATAAGCATTATATTATCTAATTGACCTTTTCAGCAGGAGAGATTCGTAGAAAATATAACTAAGGCTCTAGAAGGATTATTCATAGGTAAACCCGAACTTAATCAAATAAAAACGCGACTTTCCTTACCGAATCAGAATTATAAAAATATACGACAATCAAGATGTACCTGATCCTTTGGCGAACATCTCACGAAAAACTGTTGCTACTGTCACCATAAGTACTTTATTCATGTCAAGATATATTTGCCTTGATGAAACTGCTTTTGGTTAACTATGCAAACCAATTATATATCATCTGCCAATTTCCCTATGCAGAAAGTTTAGTAAACTTATACAGAAAAAGGTTTGGAAATGATACAACAATACCGCTAACGCATGAACAGGTTAGTAAAATCAATTATTGCAGCAGTTCTTAGCCCAGCCTACTGTTGTCTATGCGTCGGGGCGCACTAAACTAAAAGAGTTTAGTTAGACGATTTGATTTATACCGTGGTTTTTAATGCGCCATCATCATCAATGTTTTTTATAGAATATTGAACCCATGATTGGAGCAGCATTTGAAAAAGCTGATTACAAATTATTCTCACCAAGAGTTCAAGTCAGATCTGGTTAATAGCTGAAAACTTATGAAGGGTGCTCCGAATTTCTCATGGTCAGATGCTATTATTAGCAATAAAAAATTGATTATGACTTACGATATTCTTACAACCGAAAGACACCTAAATTCGCTCACATAAACTGAAAATTTTAGAAGCTATTGATTGCCACTTCTACTCTTGTCATTTATATAATATTATTAGTACGTATGCTGGTGTGTCCCAGAATATGCATTTTGTTATTCTGCTGCAATGTTGCTTAATGAAAAAATATAACTCAGTTTAATGCGTACTCATTTACTAATATTTGTTACAAGAAGAACCACATATTTCAATCTAAATGAGATATGACAAAAATGTTATAAATTGTGCTATATAAAGTTATTTTAATAATAAATTTCTGCCTGTGTATAAAATTATTTATCAATTTACATTAATAATTAACAGAAATGGGCCTTTCGCATATTGGGCTTTAGTAAATTCTTTGCCAATATAACTTAATTTTTAGGTCCCTCGAGACAGATAGAGACACAAAATAGCATGAAATTGGCAGACAAGAACTGGCGTTCCATTGCTGTATAAATATTGAAGTTTCAGTAGATATATTTATAGCAAAACAAGAACTGGAATCCATCTCCATAGATTTTTGCTAAAGATTCATGACAATTTGACCTCCAATTTTTGTATGATGTTGAGCAATAATTCAATTATCAGGATGTATCATCACCCTTTGCACATTAATCATAAAGAGCTCATCATTATTTGGAACTTTATGCTTCAGTGCAAAAAACCATAAAACACTTCAAGATTTTGTATAATTTTTAGTGCCATGCTTTAACGTAATTGACAAAAAGAACTAAAGCAAGGCTATATATTCAATACGCGAGCATTATACTTTCTGGAATATTGAGGTGCTTTAATAAAAAAATGCAAACATTTTCAATAAAATAGGCCATGGTTTTAAGGGAAGCCGATATGCGAGAAACTATTCTCAGTTATAAAGCCGTTTTAAATGCGATAAAGTTTTCGACGATAGTTGAAAAATCTAAAAATATTTGGTATGTGTACTTATGCCAAACATACATGTGATAATCATCAAAAATATTCACAAATGAGTATTCGAATAGTGACCTGTCAGCAATCCACCTTCACCAAATAATTTCATCTTTTCATTCATCCAGCCACGATTTTTGCTGTACTATCATCTTATCGTAATTGGACTTTAACACTATTCTGACAAGACCCGTTGATGGAACTTAGCCAAAACTCCATCTCTCCAGTCCCAACTGCAACATGATACTTTAATATTAAGAAGATTGGCTCAATCAAGCTTTAAGGTATCGCCTATTTTTAATCATTAGACACCTCCTCCTATATCTTAACCATGGTACAGCAAAACTCTTCAAATGAGCCTGTTTGATCTGTTTTAAGACAAAAGGCTACTCTGCAACCCACTATGTTCAAATTCTACGTCCTATCACTCGTCTTCTATGCCAACAAATTTAATTGCCCTCTTACCTTGGCCTCTTCTTATGCTGCTGAGAAGATTACATCTCGATATTTAAAGAGTATCTTTCTCATGGTCGGAACTATTGTGAGCACTTACTCCTTGCAAATCTCCTACTTCTACGGTTCAGTCGACACATTCAAATTATCTCATTTGTTCATAAGGCCCCAGTTTGCCTTCTGCTGTAGAATTTCGATCCTCATAATCACCCATACACAACGTGCAATTGTAACGCCTCAATTCAACCAAACCAGACTCCCAACACCTTTATCAACTTCTACCACTATTCCAAAGCCACAAATATACCCAATACACTTAACTCCAAGACAAAACCCTTATTCCAGGCTGTTTAAGTAGGCGGATATTCTGTACTTCTTTAACTAATTCTTATGGGAAAACATTGACTGCAAGCGCAACTTGTTACCTCTGCACCTATAATAATCCTTTTAGACAATATGTCTGTGTCTATTCTCCTTATAGTTTCAGAAAGTTAGGTTTATTGTCGTTTTGACTCCACATTAGGCGCCTCGATAGAGACACTTGACATCATCAACGGTCATCTCCATATTTTCTGATTAAAATTTGCAAATATTTAAGCATAATTGCTTACTTAAGCTCTTCATTCTAGTTCAGCTACTCTAACGGAAACACAACGGTTTAAAACGACGAAACTTGACCGTCGCAGTCTGGTGCTCGTACTGCCTTACCATTTAACAAAACCTATATCGTGTGCCACAATGTGGCGCTTATTGAAATACGGCTCACTATATTCGCAAATCTGATGGCAAAAAATACTACACAAGGACATTGTATCTTGATTCCTCGCAAACTGTTATTATAGTCAATTTTAGCCGAGTCATTTGATCTCAAATTTTGCTAGCCCCACCATTATCGATACCGATAAACAATAACTAGACACATATTCACTCCAATATTGAATTTTATCTATATCTTTTTAAGCGCTGGGCCCAATGAGCTTTATTGTCAAATAGAAATTATAAATACTATTAGATTGTGTAAAATATATAATAGAAATTTCAATCATATGTTAAAAAATCTATAGTTTTTCCATTTACATAAAACAACTTACTGTCATGCCTGTTTGCCATAGTAATGTCATGATAAAGAAATATACAAAGCGCCAAAAACTATTTTTGTTATATCGATTGGATTAAAAAATAAAGCAAAAGCAACTCCACCAAGTGGTGTTCCAAAAGGAATCCTTCTAATTAATCAAAGTATTATTACCAAGGTCTCATTTTTCCTAGTCGTGTATTTGTTTTATTAACTAAATAATCAACTAATGGGTCAGTTAAAGCATCATAAACTCTTGCAAACGCTGTAACGATTGTCAAATAGATCGGGCTGAGCTGAGCGGTTTCCAAATTAGGCCTACCTAATCAATGTTACGCTTCTGATGTGATACATATTTAAAAAATAGTTAGCTGCGCTAAGAATAAATCAGCGCAAATAAATAGATATATCTTATCGAACGATATAAAATTATAAATGTTTATTATTTGGATTAGTTTGATACTGAAATATGCCGTCGCTACTACGAAACCAATGAAAAGGGTTTTTTAAATAAGCTAGAAGCTGTACAAAGAAAAGTTGCGGAACATATTATTCCTGTGTACTGCACCATATACACCTGCAGATTATAGTTTGCGTTACTGAACCATTTATGGTTTCGGATATCCACTTGAATCAGTGGACTATTGCCTATATTAATATAATAAGAAAGATTTACGAAGTAGAAACTAGATCTGGACATTTGGCCGCCTTTGATGGGAAGTGTTGCGGAGAAGTTTTCGTTTTTGAAAATTTATAAAATTTACAATCAATCGCCAAATGGAATTAGGGAACCGCCTGCATCTGAGATGTCTTTTAAATTTTTATGCACTAAACAAGAAAAGTATACCATCCTATTCATCTTTTATATTTTGATTATGATAATACTTTCTAATGGTTGAACAGAAGATAAGAAAGATTGTGATCAAAAACATACCTTCTTCAAATTTTTATATCCACTATATCTATTACTAATTTTCCAAGTATTAGGTCTGAGAACTTCGAGCATATATCTATTATTATTTATATAATCAATTATTTTATCAATACGATTAATCAAGAAGAACTTTTTTGCCGTTATCATAATATTTGTATCAAAATTTATGTAGTTTAGGCAGGGAAATTTCTGCTGGATGTTCAAATAAAGATAAAACATATATGTAAAAATAATTGAGATTTAATAATAGTAATAATAATAATAATAATAATAGTAATAAAGTAATAATAATGATAATAAATTTAATTGCCAACAAAGGCCTGGTCGCCCAACAATTTTAATGTGAAAGTACAAACCAAAAGTACGATATGTTGAGTTGAATGAAATTGGGACTGGCAAAGTTTTTTAAATGAAAATGAAAATAGTTGTGAAAAAGAAGTGCTTTCATCAACTTCTTGATAGGTCGTACTGAGGAGAAAGAGATTCTATTTGATTAGGTAAGGATCGACTTGGTTAAGACTCGTTAAGAGTCCGAGTATCAATGCAGGATTTTCTGTCGTCGAATGAACGAATTTGAGATTGCGCTACAATGCGAGGAATGACCAGATACAAACATCGATCGTCGGAATTCTTTGTTGTAATTTTTGAGTTTCTGTAGGGTAGTATTAACTAGGATGCACGCCCTGGTAATTGTAAAGGGCTTCTTTAAATGCGAAGTCGCATATAATTGCTAAACGGTTGCTTGCACCTACTCATTGGTTCAGCGTTTTAAATTTGAATTCAATTGTGACAAAATATCGGCGAATTAATTGGAGCCGATACATTTTGGTAAACGCCCAACTGGAAGTAAGTCCTGTGCGACGTTACTTAGAAAACAAGATGGATTCTTGTGAGCAGTTGCTGTACGTGGCCCTTTACAGAGCCAGAAACGCATTTACCACCAGATGCAGTGAACGCTTATAAAGGTGGCAGAGGTGATAAAGACCAAAAGTCTTCCTAGACACTTTTTCGGTTCGTTGATAGGCGTTCTGCTATTATGAGAATCTGACTGTGAAAGTGTGACTAGAGGCCTGAGGATGGTTTTGGAAAAATTAAACCAAACGTCGCCAGTCAACGAAGATTAGATTACACCTCATTTCCAGTGGTTAGCATGAACGATGTTGAAATTTTCGGAAGAAAGGGACTAACATCACATATCCTGATCGAAGACAAAACAGAAGCGTACTTGAAGATGGTGATCAATCGGATCTTTGCGAAACTGATAGTACAAAGCGACATACCGCGAACACAAATCGCGGAGATTAAACATATGAAGCTGGCACTCCGCAAACTTTCAATGGATATGTGTGAGTTGCTGTTCGAAAATTTAGAACCGTTTTGTTGAAAATCTGCAGCAACACCGAGATGGCTGGCACACGTAGGAATCCGATTAATAGATGACCAATTACATATGACTAATTGTGCCGCACCAAGAAGATTGGTGATAAAAGCAACTCCAGAATTCGGCGTTGGCTAGTATGTCAAGTGAAGAAAGCGACAGCAATCACACGTACCGAAATGAGCAGTAATGTGTTGAGTGGTAATTGCATGTACTTATATAGATGTTCAGACGCACGCAATTGGTCAACGTCAATTTTGCGTGGTTTAAGTGGTTCGCGTATTGAAATTTAAATTTTATTTTGAAATATGTTGACGAATTAATTTGAGCAGTAACGACACAAAACAATTCGTCGACATATTGCCTAAATTAAATTTAATTTAATTTACGCGGCATCAATGAGCAAAAAGCGAAATTTCCCGTTAACCAATGGTGTGCGAGCAGTCAAATAAAGGCTATTTAAGCACGGTGAATTTACCATGAAAGTCATAAGTGCGTTTGCCTTCTGCCGTGCGTTACCTGTGCGTGCTGCCTGCTATCGTCATCTACGCTGATTTTTAGGCTTGATTCACCCACATTGGCAATTTCAGTCACGCCATCCTGTTGCTGTACAGCTAGTGAGACGCAGCACATATGCAGTTGATCCTTTCAGTGAGCCAGTTACAGCATAACTCTAACGAGATTGCTCAACTACTCACTCGCTACGGATGTTAACGCCACAACAGAAGAAACAACAGCCCAAGTCCACCAGAGCTGGTCTCAAGTGTCTAGGAGTACTTCTAGACACTGCTACAATAACTGACTTTCTCGGCAATTCCCGGACAATGCAACACAGGCTCTAATAAGGGTCCTCAACAATTCTAACTCAACCATCCTTGACTTCTAACTGACTTTGTAACGTCGAATGGCATTTACACAGCTGATTCATTTTCCAAATTGTTTGTAATAATAGAATCGTTACATTTTGTTTTTTAGGACATTCGATATCCTTGCCATATGTAATAAAATTACAAGTTTAAACACATTTGTTTAAATATTACAAATTTATTTTTTAACAAATATTATAGAAATTTTATTTTCCAATTATATTTTTAAATAAACTTATTTTTTAAAGATTTATTATGTACTTCTTGTGTTCAATTAATTTTTAACCTTTAGTATTAGTATTTATAAGGCCACAACAATTAATTTTGTTTGCTAAGCTTATTAACATTCTATTAAAAACTTCAATAATTAATCATTTCTTGTTCAAAAGAAATGCCGGAAGAAAATGCGGCTAGAAATATTAATGACAACATGTGTAAAAGTGACACCTCTTTTACTTCACATACTACGGAACATATAACTGGCGTTTCCGGTCTACCATTTTGGAGAAAATTTGTTTATGGATTTGGTGGATTACCAATGCAATTGACCTCTAGTGGATACAGCTTTTTTGGGAATATTTTTTTATTGGAAACCGCTCAGCTTAGCCCGATCTATTTGACAATCATTACAGCGTTTGCAAGAGTTTATGATGCTATAACTGACCCATTAGTTGGTTATTTAGTTAATAAAACAAATACACGACTAGGAAAAATGAGACCTTGGTAATAATACTTTAATTAATCATAGGATTCTTTTTGGAACACCACTTGGTGGAGTTGCTTTTGCTTTATTTTTTAATCCAATCGATATAAAAAATAGTTTTTGGCGCTTTGTATATTTCTTAATCATGACGTTACTTTGGCAAACAGGCATGACTGTAAGTTGTTTTATGCAAATGGAAAAACTATAGATTTTTTAACATGTGATTGAAATTTCTATTATATATTTTACACAATCTAATAGTATTTAATAACTATCTTGACGTTAATGATAACTTTTCCCTCCCCAACCCCTCCCCCTGCTATTAAATACTTTGCTAGTCACAATTCCACTCACCTCCACATATCCTACCCTTGATTTGCTATTTCAATGGTAAGGCCAGTTGGCCTTTGATGCCAAATAAATGTATTATTATTATTATTATTAGTATTATTATTATTATTATTATTATTATTATTATTATTATTATTATTATTATTATTATTATTATAATAATAAATTTCTATTTGACAATAAAGCTCATTGGGCTCAGCGCTCAAAAAGATATAGATAAAATTCAATATTGGGGTGAATATGTGTCTAGTTATTGTTTATCGGTAACGATAATGGTGGGGCTAGCAAAATTTGAGATCAAATGACTCGGCTAAAATTGACTATATTAACA
This sequence comes from Eudiplozoon nipponicum, assembly GCA_029291075.1. Taxonomy (NCBI): domain Eukaryota; kingdom Metazoa; phylum Platyhelminthes; class Monogenea; order Mazocraeidea; family Diplozoidae; genus Eudiplozoon; species Eudiplozoon nipponicum. Next base: position 97,212 of record JAQBSW010000359.1, read on the forward strand.
GTTTGCGAGGAATCAAGATACAATGTCCTTGTGTAGTATTTTTTTGCCATCAGATTTGCGAATATAGTGAGCCGTGTTTCAATAAGCGCCACATTGTGGCACACGATAAAGGTTTTGTTAAATGGTAAGGCAGTACGAGCACCAGACTGCGACGGTCAAGTTTCGTCGTCTTAAACCGTTGTGTTTCCGTTAGAGTAGCTGAACTAGAATGAATAACTTAAGTAAGCAATTATGTTTAAATATTTGAGAATTTTAATCAGAAAATATGGAGATGACCGTTGATGATGTCAAGTGTCTCTATCGAGGCGCCTAATATGGAGTCAAAACGACAATAAACCTAACGTTCTGAAACTATAAGGAGAATAGACACAGACATATTGTCTAAAAGGATTATTATAGGTGCAGAGGTAACAAGTTGCGCTTGCAGTCAATGTTTTCCCATAAGAATTAGTTAAAGAAGTACAGAATATCCGCCTACTTAAACAGCCTGGAATAAGGGTTTTGTCTTGGAGTTCAGTGTATTGGATATATTTGTGGCTTTGGAATAGTGGTAGAATTTGATAAAGGTGTTGGCAGTCTGGTTTGGTTGAATTGAGGCGTTACAATTGCACGTTGTGTATGGATGATTATGAGGATCGAAATTCTACAGCAAAAGGCAAAATGGGGCTTTATGAACGAATGAGATAATTTGGATGTGTCGACCGAACCGTAGAAGTAGGAGATTTGCAAGGAGCAGGTGCTTACAATAGTTTCGATTATGAGAAATATAATCTTCAAATGCTGCAGATAGTGAAGATGTAGGAGGAGGTGTCTAATGGAAAAGAATAAGTGATACCTAAATGCTTGATAGAGTCAATCTTCTTAATAATAAAATAACACTTTGCGTTTGGGAAAGGAGAGCAAGAGAGAATTTTATCCAAGTTTCACCAAGCGGGTTTTCTCAGGATAGTGTTTAAGACCGATTACGCTAAGATGATAGTGCAGCAAAGATTGTAGCTGGGTGATTGTGGATGAGGAAGTGTTGGATAAGACTTAATTGCTTAATACTCTTATTATATCATAAAAATATTTAAATGGCTTTAACTAGTTGTCCACAACCTGAATCTATGGAAGCGCCAGCCATGGAGGACTGTTGGTTGGATCAGAGATGATTTCGAATGATTGTTATCGACTCTTGCTTTCATGCACCGTTTCTGGTGATGGAAACTGATTAGTTTGAGGAAACTACTGCATATGACAGTACATAACAAGACATATGATCAACTAGAATGATATTGAATCGGAAGCCTTTGAGATATTCAGAACGGAGATTCAACATTCATGTCTTTTGAAGATGCAGGATTAACAGTGGTTTAGTACATTATATAAATCGGTGGAAGACAAGCGTCCATTTAGTAAACCATGTTGATTGTTAAGACTTACTTTACTTTACTTTACTGCGGCTCACTCCTTTTGGAGGATAAGCCGGCTCCAATGACATTTCATGGAGTTTCTTGGGAATTTGGTACAAGTGGTGTCCCCTCACCACTCGGCTTTTTGATCAAGGACGCACCTCTAGCCTTTGCACATCCAAGCGCAGTCTGCAAGGCAGCAATAAGTTGCATGGTTGCCGGTGGCTGTTAAGACGACAGAAACAGTCCCTTGATTTTATGATAGAATAACATTCATTATATAAGATCCTGTCGACGATTTTATTGAACGCTGGGAAGATGGATATTGGGCAGAGATCCTTAAATGTGGAAATTGACGAAATGCCGTTTTCTTGGATTGGTGATATCATCAACCTAAGTCACTCCTGTTTAAGAGGTCATTTCTGGACATTTGTTGACAACTTCAGAAATCAGAGTGAAGCGTTTCCAATCAAGAAGAACAATCATGCCGACAGAAATACAATATTTATCAAGTTGGTATTTATATTTTATGCCTTCAACTATTTGAGCAACCATAGTCAGCGATACTTGGAGCCAATGCAGACTGTTGGTGTCCTTGTCAGCGAACATCTCAGTTAATGAAGTGGAAATGAAATAGGAATTTGCAAGATATCGTAGATTGTTGCCAGCAAAGCTGAAGTTCTCCGAGCCCGAGAAGTCGATGTTTGCGTTTCTGGACTTATGAAGTAGTTGGTTTTTTATAATTGTGAATTTATTACGTGAGCTGTGGGCTGCTCGAATACGTTTTTCAAATCAGAGCGCTTGCCTGTTAGTCATCAATAAGTCAGAATCTGAGAGCAAATGGCCTGTAACGAGGTGCACAATCTTGAATGTTGTTACAGGTTGTGACGCAATATGCTTAATTTGTTCATTGTGAGTATGTGCTGGATGAAGGTGGCAGATGCCATGCTGGAAGTTAAAACAACATGAACTTGTGAAAAGCATAAAGATAAGTTGTCGAAATAATTACATCTCTCCAGAGAATGGCATCACAAACACAGCTGAACTCTTCTCAATCAGTGAAGCGCATGGCTATATGTATAATCTCAATTTGGATAGAAGATAATAGATAGATCATAAATGATAAGAGAAGCTCTTTCGAATTTGGACGTCGGTCAAATATTTGTTGTATAACACTCAGTCGAGTTAGTTATTTCCTCGGGTGGGAAAATGCACAAATTGGTTCAGCAAGTTTTCAGCGAAAAGCGGAAGCAACGGATGGTTTTTATCAGGCGGATTTGATATTTTAGTGTGTTGAAAGCAAGATACAGGTTTTACAGGGCACGAGCAGCTGGAATGATACAGCGTCATTGGAGAGCGATTAGTTACAATTCGTGACGAGACCAGCTCAGAGGATGTGTTTCAACTATCCTGGAGGGTGTTTGTAAGGGGATATTTCAATGGCTCACTCAAAAATAGGGCTCTTACGTTTTGACACTGCAGTAACAGGGCGAATCGCCTTTGTTTTCGCAGATGTTCGTCTATGCATCACCGCGCTATTTATGATGTTCACTAAAGGCAGAGGCTGCAAGCTGGCACTAGGCACTTGGTAAGTAGGTCCGTTGGTGAACGTTGTTACGTGGTGGAACGACTGTTTTGACTTGTTATGGCTCGTGTGTAGTTTGTGGACGATCTATATGTGTTAGTGTTACTGGGAGCCCGTCAAAGTGGAAGGGCTCAGCAAAATAGGGGCGGGAGGTAGTTACCGGGATTGCCTCCAATTAACGAACATCATTTCTTAAAGTTGGTCTATAGATATTGTATATATCCATTTACTTTCAAAATATAATATTATATATATATATATATCAAATGTTTTATTACTATTTTGTTATTACTGTTAATATTCTTAGAGCAATGGCTGTCTAAACAATACCAGTTCTGTGGTATCCTAATAGGCTGATAAACGCTCTGACTTCGACTTAATACATGGATCTGATTCCAATAAATTAACTGAAAGTAATCGTTCTAAATTCTTAGAAACCAAGTAATTGTAGAGTCTTTTATCCTGTTATTTAGTGAGTGCTTCTGTGGTTTAAAGATCTTATCCCATTGACTAAATAGTACTATCTAGTCAAGTTTGTTTGGCGTGGTTCAACGAACTTGATGTTATAAACCTTTTAGCTGAGTAATATATACTAACTTATTTACGTTCCTAGGTCTCATCATCAGTGTTTTCACCTCTGAGACCGACATCTATATCAGCACAATTAAACATTTTATACAAATCTCGTTATACTTTGGCAAATTAAGAAGCAGATGCCCAGGTTCAGTAATAACACTTAAATTTGATTCGACTGTAATTTTGCATAGTAACCATAACCTATGTTCCTCAGCTTTTCTATCCCCGAATTAAATACGAATACTGAAGTCCAGTTGACTAAAAATATTTTGAAATTCTTGCTACAGAAATTAGATCGTGGAAATTTTATAAGCCAGAGAGGAACATTCGTTCTTTAAAGTTATGTAACGCATGACAAAACAAAAAAAACATTACTTGAAACAGAACACGAATAAACAAAACAGAAAGAAAATATGCATTTTAACAAACATGTTCCAAAAATTAGTAAGAAATCTTCTTTACGAAAATATTTGTTTATTCAAACAGCAGTAGCTTAAATGTTTAAATAATTTGTTTATCTATTATTATGTGAGAAGTTTCTGGCCATTAGCAATGAATTTCATCGTATGTTACATATCGGATCCTAATAAATTAAGAACAATTTAACTTGTTCAGTTTTTATCAAGATATAAAAATTCAGTTGCTGTTAATTAATTTCACTGAAACTATACTCATCTGGAAAGGCGAACCTCAATCATAAAATTATAATTAACACTAATCAAAATGCACACAAATTTTAAGCTATGGCTCTTCTATTTAAACTTGACATTCACCTATGAGAACAAAATTATTGCTGAAACACATCCCACGTTTGAAGGTTCATTGCAAGTTATCAAATTAATTCCCATCCCTTTTTTAATTACATTACATATATGTAATTTTCCATGTTTTTTCTTATTTCGAATATAATACGCCCAATAGAATCTTAAACTGAATAATAATAGTTGTCAAACATACCACTTCTGTGCCATGAAGACGTCTTTCAAATTGACCTTATCCAACCTTACCTGTAACATTAACATAAACCTTGTGGATAATAAAATATACACAAGGTAATTTATTAAAAAAGAACCTAACACGCTCTTCTTACCTTTAGTAATGCTTTAAATAATATAACGTGCTAATGCGAACGAGATTTATCATAAATAAGATGGGATTCAACTGATAACACGTTCTGTTTAGAAACGAAATAATAATATAAACTTAGTTTGTAGTATAAAATCCTAGTTACCTTTGCGGACTCATTATTTACTCAGCGGAGGAACATGGCTTAATTCATCATATAAATTCCAACACAAAAATTATTTTGTGGACTCCACGACATATATACACACACATGGGTCATGTACTTATATTAAGATCACAACCTTGATTATAGTAATTGTTATTGCCATCCGCGAAAAAAATTTCTTGTAATTACACACACAAATATATGCCAAATAACGGAGGGCATAAATGAGCTTGATTCTTTGCCTTAAATCTAAGGATATCATCATGATCATAATAGAGTTAACGAAGCGAATAACCAAAGAATGATAATAACGCCGCACTTAATTGCACATCTTAAAGAATAAGAGCAATAGAAGTCTTATTGGACTATGTTTACTCATGTTTTGGAACATATAAAATAAAATTACAAGCATCTATCATTAGAATATTTTTGAGCATAGTATTAAATAGTTTTAAGATATTGAGAAATTTATGCAAATAAAATTAAAGTTTAATTTAAAAGCTGTGCTTATATCTAGACTAGTTATATATTGGTTTATCAAAGAAGATATGTTAAAAACCGTTAAATAATATTTTAGACTAACAATTTTTTTGTATAGACTAGAAAAAGATATATTGTACACAATCTGAGAATTTGTAGTAAACCTGAATAAAATATTGTAAATTCTATCTATTGATCTGTCCTTGGCTGTCTTTCGTAATTTAAGTTCACAGATAGTTATTTCGGTTTTTATCTACAGTTTTGGTATGGCTTATCATTTCTGTCCCAGTGAGTGCAACCCACTTAAATGTATTTTGTTGCTCATCATTCAAACTTCCGGATAAAACAAATTAAAAACTGCGAACTTTTAGTTTGTTTATGGTTTTTATGGTATCTTCATAGTGATCTTCAATATGTGTAAGTTTATTCAAAAGAAAGATTAAGTCTAATATAGTCGCAATTGTGTGTCGTTTTAAAAAATCCAATAGGGCATATAAAATAATCGTTTTACACTTGTTTTGGTATTAATTGCATGTTTGTTAGGCAATCTATGGAGTAGTAAAATATTTTTAAGTAAAGAATGATTTAAATAACTTATAACCATGTGACAAGTAAATACTGTAAATGCTTATTGCAATTTCTCTAGAGAGGCGAATTTTGTACCCTTGATATTTGTGGAGGACTAAGCTTTTAATATACCTATTTAATCATATTAAAAATCCATCTGATTGTTTGGTAACATAGGTTGATATTTAGCTAGTTCTTGATTTGCCGAATAAAATATATTGGGAATTTGCATCTTAGGAAGTAGTCATGAAGTCGATTAGACTTTTTTGATAATTGCTTTTTAGTAGTTTCCTATTATGGCTGTATATTTGAGGACTTATCCTAACTATGTCTTAAACAGAGTTGGTGGGAGCTCAGCTGTCTAAGTTTTCCTTAGTCAGGTTAATTAATGAAGCTGTTATGGTTTTTGGTTTAAATATGAGCTATAAAGATTCTGCTTAGATAACCATAAGCATATTAGCAATCGTCATTAACAATTTGTACCATCTCAATATAATTTACGGCTACACGATCATTCGTCATTCACTTTACTTTTGTTGCTTTATTTGGAATATTTGAAATTAGTTTAAATGTTGCTTCTCTAACTCGGATAATTTGATAAATATAAATTATCTTTTTCTTATCTTAACTACTTATGGTAGAACAAGGATAGCGTACTTTTATTAAAGTTTTTGCATCATCAACAACAAATAAAAGACATTGAAATAGGAAGGCGTAGTCTCGTATTAAAAAAGAGTGCTTTCCGCCACAAAATTGAATATAAGTACATTGATTTCGATGGGTTTGTCACGTTTGATATCTAGCTAAAATTCGATTGTTGAATAAAGCGTCCACTTTTCAGCCAGAACCAGACTGTTTTAGAATACTGGGGATCAGATTGTACAATAGTTAATGCAGAAGCGCTTTTTATTCCAAGACGAAGAGAACGTATCCATCTTAGTTCTTGGTTGCAGGTACTCCTTGAAATGGCATCGTATTTGGCTCACTGATGATCCACTTCAAGATCTTCAGTAAAATGGCTTTTTTCATAACGGTCTGGTCTCTATTGATATTTTGATATGTAAAGCGTAGTCGTATACTAGAGTAAAATAATGAAAACTACAGGAAAGTTTTATTTTAGATGTCAACTTGCGTTTTCCTTCAACTAGCCTAGTCTGTGTGTTGTACAGAGGTCCAAATAACAGCATTTATTTGTTTTGGGTAGGTAGACGTTTCAATCTTGACTATGTCCAATTATTTTTAAATAATTTTTATTTCTTCCATTAGACGGTTTTTATAATAAAATGAATAATAATATGATATTATTAAATATTTTTCATTCCTAATATATACAAGACGACGAAGGTTTCTATTTTTTAAGCGGATGTGTTGCTGATGGTTCTGGTGAATGTTACTTGAATAATATACCATTTGCATTATTTATTCGAGATTTTTTGTAGATTTTAAAGAAACTCTTCTTTTTCATAATTATCGCTTTCAGTAAGTAACACAGACTTTTGGACTCTAAGAGCGCCGATTTATATTGGTTTATCAAAATTTATAAGTTATGGAATATTATTTGCATAATTCGAAGTTTTTGGTGTATATTATTTAAGGATCACGCCGTAATTATTGCGCTAACTGGATATACTACCGCGATGCTATTTGACGTTTTGATGATTTGATACAACCAATCTTTTAACAATTAAAAAATGTTGAGTAAGTAAAGACAAACATTTTAAGCTTTTCGGGAATCATTGACTGATAGACAAGCTTACATACCTCGTTTAGTCTTATGAAATGAAGGATTGACTGTTTTCAACTCATTTGATTATGAATTATATTGTTTGCATGAAAAAATTTAGAAGAACCACTTAATAAATTACTGCAGGCACACATGAAATGTTAAAAGTTATTTAGATATAGATAAATATTTAAATTTTTCGCTTCTATAAATCAAACTTTATCTAATAAATTACTTGTGTTTATGAAGCATAATAAACCACAGGAAAATCTATGCTATTTACAATCTCAATATTAAAATAGTAGATCTACTATTTAGAAGACTAAATGGTTCAGAATTTAAGTGTAACATTTTAGCCTTATATAATTTAATTTAATTTTTAATTATGGTTTGCACTTGTTTGTTGCATTTACTTTAGAAAATATTTTATTGCCAAATATTATTGTAAGTTTGAGCAACAAATGCTTGCAAACTTGGAACGTGAACAAACAAGTTGGCAGATGCGTTTAATGTGTCTAGTTGGTATTAAGATATTATAGATTGCGTCATCATTATCATCATCATCAGACACAGAAATACAAAAGCCATTGTTAACTGATGCTTTACTGCCATATAACCATAAGAAGAATAACAAAAAATAATAAACACATAAACAATAATTTAGGCATACACATTATTAGAGTGAATTATGAAGGAGAGGATCTAGTTACTATGCGTATATTTACCTAGGTAACACACATAAGTGAGGAAAACAAAACCTCTATACAACACTATTATTGCCAGGTCAACATTGATGAAAGGAAAAATCAGCAATACAGCTTCCTTGAGGTTTTCATAAGCAAAGCCAAACCTCTAAGCTAAATGCCTAACTAATTCAAGAAAGTTACGAAGAAGTTTCTACTAAAAATTTGCAACGAGATCGCCACTGAGCTCGACTCAATGCCATATCGCACAAGAACACTATCCTGGCAGACGAGTGGGTTCTTAACTACTCAATTTGGATGTAGTTCACTTTAACTGCTTCGACCTTTTCAAAATCCGACCACCTCGATTCTTATGCCAATCAGGCGTTGGTTAAGAGAATAGTGATCTATTGGACAAAGGAATTGAGGACATACACAAAACGTGACCGAGCCAACATAGTTTATGTAACCTTATTTGCTTTATTAACGCGGAGCACATTTTGACCGATCCATGGCCTGTAGCCCGGGAGTGATAGCATCAACCTCGCCAGGTATAATGGAGCACAGCAATTATCTCGTTTTATGTGCTGCCTCGCGTTTGGTCTAACTACGCAGTAACACATAGTGTTAAATGGGTAAGCGTGCCAGACGCGTAGGGCGGGTCTCAGTTGATGAAGAAAGCTATTGACAATGACATCTGGGCTGAAAGTGCTCATCAGCCTTGGTTGGCCTACTATCTAAGAGAAGGAAATCTTTGAATACAAACTATTCGCACTACGAATGGACGACATAGTGATCTTTTATAACCAAAATATAACCAGAAACAATGTACATTGCATGGTCTTTGCTATCTGTTTTATGATACATTTTTAAGTGTTAATCGGCGTAAATGGTAACATATGCGAATTAATTATAGATGTATACTATTGGCTTTGTCGATTGTTTGGCAACAAATGCATTTGCAAAGTTTGTATTGAAATAGTTCATTATCGACAAAAAACACTTTTAATTTAAATCTGTTGCCATTTGTTACAAATTAAGGATTACTTCTCTGTCACGCAGTCCAAATCGGAATGATCTTTACGTTATTCAAGCTTATCTGTAGACACACAGTTACACTGATCATTTTGTAACTTAAATTCTTGTTAACATTTACTTCTTATCGTGGCAAGATTGTCCATTCAGAAGAAATATACATAGCATAAATAATACTAATCGTTTGATATTCTGACAGTAGACCATATTTTTCTTTTAAAATTTTCATTTCTTTTATTTAATTGATTGAAAAATCTACCAAAAGTACACACTTTTAAAACAGATCAAGCATAAGCTTAGCAAATAACCTGAAAATTGTTTCATCATCATTTCCAGCCACACAAAAGTCGAGTGACTAATGTTTCACTGCCATATAACCATAAGGAGTGAAAAAAAGTATATAAGTGAATTTAGATAAATTATTATTGAGATTTACGAGAGAGGGAGAGGGGTAGAGAGAGAAGGAAAACCTTGCTACTATGAGTAAATTTATCAGGATAACTCACAGAAATGAGGCAAACTAAACCTCTCCACAACACCATTATGGCCAAGTTAGCATTCGGGCAAGGCGACATCAGCAACACAGCTTCCTTGCGGATTTCACCGTATCACGTCATAAGCAAACCGAACCTCGCAGCTAACTTTGCCCTACTCAGAAAAGAAAGTTACGAAGATGATTCTACTATACATCTGCAACAAGATCGCCACTGAGCTCGATTCGCTGCCATATCGCTAAGGGTTTCTAACCAAGAACTGTGATGTGCACGAGGACCCCATCCCGGCAGACGAGTGGATCCTATACTACCCAATTTGGATGTAAGTGACTTTAATTGTTTCTGCCATGTCAAAATCTGCCCACCTTGTTTCTTACGCCAATTTGGTGCTGGATGAGAGAACAGAGCTCTATTGGGCAATCGGAATGAGGGCATACGCAAAACGTGACCGAGCCAACGAAGTTGATGGAGCCTTATTTGCTTTTCTAAAGACGAGCACTTATTGTCAGATCCAAAAATACGTCTACGGATGTCAACGTTAGTTATTCGTTGTTGGTAGCCAACATGTGCTATACTTCTCAAACAACGATGATCGAATGCCTGTAAGCGTCTCAGATCATCAACTCTAAGAGGCCAAGTTTCACTAGCGTATAGTAAGACTGCGCGTACAGATGCATTGTAAACACGACCTTTAAGGCAAAGTGAAATATTCGCGTTTCTCCATAAATGACGAAGGTTCGAGAAAGCTACTCTAGCTTTCGCGATCCGTATTCTCACCTCGTCGGACATATTGCCTACGTTATTGATAGAGCTCCCAAGATATGTAAACCTGTCGACTATGTCAAGATCTTCATTCTGCAGTCGCAACGTTGGAGTGAGTGGTGGGTGATCCTGTAACAGTATCTTACATTTAGAGGGTGCGAATTTCATACCTAAAGACGGAACAACGTTTGCTAATCTATTTAAGGTGGTCTGGGCAGCATGCTGATTGTCGAATAATAGTACGATATCGTCCGCATAATCAAGATCGACTAGTTTATCTCCCGGGAGAACTTCAACTCCAGCGTCCTGAATGTGTGAGAGAGTGTTGTTCATAACAGCATCGATTACAAAATTAAACAAAAATGGGGAAAGTGGACAACCTTGACGAACACCACTGCTGGTTGTAAAGTTATGCGTTAATTCGTTGTAAACCTTAACGCGACCAGAAGTATTTGAGTAGAGAGCTCGTATAATATTAACAAATTTAGTGAGCACACCGCTTTTCGACAAGACATGGAATAAAACATTGCGATCCACCGAATCAAATGCACCCTTGAAGTCTAGAAAAACGACTATTGTGGGACGGTGATATAAATGTCTCTGTTTGAGAACTTGCCTTAACGTAAAAATATTATCTATACAACCTCGTCCTGCGCGGAATCCGACCTGTTCTTCTCCTGTTTGTGATTCACGTGAAGCGCTAAGATGACGTAGGATAATCGAAGCAAATAACCTTGATACGACCGGAGTCAAACTTATACCACGATGGTTATCGCACGAATTACGATTGCCTTTTTTGAAGATGGGAATGATGGCCGACTCATTCCAGTCAAGTGGTACGGTTTCCTCATTCCATATAGTATGAAAAAGTTTGGTCAACGCTCCTGAAATTGTATCGCCACCATCCTTAAACAATCTCGGAAGCAGATCATCGGGGCCGGTGGCTTTGAGGCGCTTAAGAGATAGGATTGCATCGCGTATTTCTAACTCGGATGGTTCTTCGGGACTAGCATTCCACACTGTTGATGCAGGCATGCCTTCGGGAAGCGGAACTGACGCGGGTGGCCAAGAAAATTGATCTCTAAAGTGTTCAGCCCACCTGTCAAGACGACTTATTTTATCCGTTATTAATTCGTTGTTATTATCATTTATAGTTTCGCTAACTTTTAACTTTCTCGGTCCTGTTGTGAGTATAAGTTGGAACAAACAGCGACTGTTAACTGACGCAAAAGCTCCTTCCATTTCTTCAGCCTTTCTGCTCCAAAAGTTTTCGAGATCGCCTTTTAGACTGCGCTTAAGTTGGCGTCTTATATTGCGACGGTATTATTATGAGTCGAGCCAGGTGGAATTTGGCGCCTTATTTCGAGTATCTCCATAGATTTTACAGAGAGCCAGTGATTATTTCTACGGGGGCCTGCTATGCCACATACCGTATTACCTGCACTGTGCATAGTGGAACTTATCTTGGACCAAAGTATATTCGGATTTTCGCTATTCAGACCAGTTAGATTAGCCTTAAGAATATTTTCATAGTTTTGTCGGATGGACGGTTGTTCGAGTTTGCCTACATCAATTTGTGGTTTATTCTTAATTATTTTCCCGGAAAATTTTAGAGCAAATCTACAACGGATAAGTGCATGGTCCGAGTCGACATAAGTGTTCCAAAAAGAGCGACAATCCTGGATGCAACCACGCCATCTATAACTAATTGCTACATGATCTATTTGAGTCCACCGTTGTCCGGGTGCTGGAGGACGCCATGTAGCACAACGTTTAACACTACGTCTGAAATTTGTACTACTTAAATATAGTCTATGTTCAGCGCAGCTATCCAAAAGCCGTTCACCATTATCATTGCGAGTCGAGCTTAGAGTGTATCTTCCACCTAAATGAAATTCCGTGTTGCTTAAGCGACCAACTTGAGCATTCATGTCACACATGAAAATTGTTTAGGCACTATTAACTAAAACAAAGAGCATAGTTGTCGCTGCTTTTGACATCAAACATTTCCAAATTAGCTCGAACTCAACATTTAATGATTCGGTTTGTGACCAGAATGCTAGCAGTAAATTCCATTTCCTTATAAGTATGATTAAGTTCTGGTTTAATTATTTTATAAAACAATGACATTAAAATTTATTAGTGTACAATTTTTCTTAGATGCATTTTCTTTAACCGACAACTAGAAATTTGAAAAATGATTAAGAAAATGTGGATATGGATAATATAAATGTTGGCAAAACAACCAGTACAATCCAGTTGCGAAAAAATAACCTTTCAAGCCTCATAAGAACTCAAAGCATCTAGTTGGTTATTTAACGTAGATTAGAAATCGAATGCACTGTATGCATATCCAAGTTCCTTCATTCGTTAAATTCACCGCTTGTTCTGACATGATCGCTTTTAAATCCATAACAAATTGAAACGCAATTAATAGATTAATCTGCACACTCTATATTGCTACCCTGAGCGTTAATCGACAAAATTTCGCAACAGTTTAGAGTAGCAGAAGTATACTTAAAATACATTAGTAGAACAACTAAATAAGCAAACGCCTGGATTAACCACAAGTTTCAGTGCAATGGAAGATAAATATCTTAAACCTTATAAACCTAACGAAAGCAGGTTTAATTTAAATAATATTTCTTAGATCTGAGGGTCTTCTTCTCATTCTATCAACAATAGTATTTATAGTTAATAAATGCGAATAAGTCGCATAGCAAATTTTATTACACGCTGAATTTTGGCAATACACTGCTAAATGCCAGATCAAGTCAACTGAATATATATTGCTGGTACTGTTAAAAATATATTTCAAATTATCATGAATTAGTAGATAACGAAAGGTTTCAAATATGATATTGTCTATACATATTGGATATGACCGAGAACCTTAGGGAAGGAGGTCTAGGTAAGGAAACTGTTAGCCTAGGCATTTCAGCACTCACGTGGTATACTAAATACACTGGCTTTAGAGACAACCGTATACTGGAACTTATTATAAAAGAATTAAACAAAATAATTATGTATTAATTCAAAATTAGTCAATTATCATACAAGATAGAACATGAACCGTTAGGTCTATTGTCTGTTTTTATAATCTTCAAGACATTGAGCACATTTGCAAACCGTGCTTCATATTCAGTAGTCAATATTATATCAATTAATTGAATTGTCTTAAAGACGTTAAATAATTTCGTCAGATTAACTTTAATGAAATTCTTGTTTAGAAAAGGTATAAAGCATATCAAGTCGCCACTTTCAATTCATTTAAAATTTACATGTTCTCGAAACAAAGACTAATGTGATTAGGCAACAGGTATTTGTGTTAGAATATCCGATTCCATTTCGATTGTTATACCAATATTAACTATTTATTGTCAAATCGTTCATTGCAGATGGATTATGATGAAAAATTACATTTTTGAATAAGATTCACTTTATTTTAGTGCGATTCTATACTTCGTTCTAAAAATAGCTTTGACATTAAAATTTTATATTTTGTTTTAATTTGGACCAATTTTGTATAATACCTATATATTATTAATAATTTGCATAAAATATAATTATATGTAGAAGCCGATAATTTAGTTCATAGGCTGGTGGTAGTTTTGTTATGTTGTTTGACGACTGGCTAAATACAATGGGATTGGTGTTCACTTCAAGCTCGCAAACTTGATTTAAAGAATTGTTACCAACACCCGCGCAATCATTTAAAAAAAATTGTATTGCCTATATATGTATATGTGGCGAAACCTACAAACAGTTAATGCTCGTGGCTGTGTAGAAATTGTGCAGACGTCATTTACAGTCAAGTTTAATGTATGCGAGACTGCTAGAGGTGAGAGCCGCATATCCAACTTTGATTTCCATATATATTCAATGCGATTTGATCCTCGATAGTCAGTTTGCCGTCGTACTCTGATGATGATCATGGAAGGTCGAAACGCGTCAGTGCGTTGCGGCTGGCGGTAGTTTTGTTATGTTGTTCGACGACTGGTTAAATACAATGGGATTGGTGTTTACTTCAAGCTCGCAAACTTGATTTAAAGAATTGTTACCACCACCCGCGCAATCAATTATTGTTTAAATTGTATTGCCTATATATGTATATGTGGCGAAAGCTGCAAACAGTTAATGTTCGTGACTGCATAGAAATTGTGCAGCCGACATTTCCAGTCAAGTTTAATGTATGCGAGACTGCTAGAGGTGAGAGCCGCATATCTAAATTTGATTTCCATATATATTCAATGCGGTTTGATCCTCGATAGTCAGTTTGCCGTCGTACTCTGATGATGATCATGGAAGGTCGAAACGCGTCAGTGCGTTGCGGCTGGCGGTAGTTTTGTTATGTTGTTCGACGACTGGTTAAATACAATGGGATTGGTGTTTACTTCAAGCTCGCAAACTTGATTTAAAGAATTGTTACCACCACCCTCGCAATCAATTATTTTTAAATTGGTTTTTACTTCTGGTCACATTGGAAATAATTTGTTACTAGGTTCGCAATACCTAATACATATTTACATATATATTAGTTCTCCACTAAAAAAGTATCTAAATGTGTTTGTTGAAGGGACATTGAAATTGATTTATAGTAATTTGTAATTATTTTTATAAAAGGATGAGATCCCGAAGAAAAGAGTTACGTGTGTGATCTTTAATTTTGCTTCCTGTGTTACCAAACACCCGTGTAATCAATCATTTTTTAATTGTATTACCTATATGTGTGGCAAAAGCTGCCAAATGTCAATGTTCGTGACTGCATAGAAAATTTACAGCCGACATTTCCAGTCAAGTACAATGTACGCGAGACTACTAGGTGTGACGACAGTATTAATTTTTAAACTTACTCTGTAGTAATAATGTAACCTGTAGATACTTTATTCAACTGAATAATCAATTATTCTGAAAGATACCACAACAACATTAAACCTGATATATATGTAACAAAACATTCCACTATCAAAAGGCATTTTAGTATTGATTAATAATTTTTTTTTAAATAATTTCGAATATTGCTTGGTACAAATTGTTCTTCATTAATAAAACGTGACCGAAATAAACTAATTATGTATTTTTCAGTTAGACGGTCACGCTTCACATTTGTCAAACGACAACCTTATCGCTGTGGCCCTAACCAGAGCTCCAACCATACGCGAAGTGGATGAAAGAAAAAAATTTAGATTTATAGAAATTTGCTGGTTGTAACGCATGCATCTTTTAGCTTTCTGCGACAATACAAATGCTAGTATTGATGACGAAGTGGGGCATAATTTATGCGACACTGATTTGGGCAAGGCAGCTGCAAATGCCCGTTAGCCAATATTCCTAATACCGTTCCGAAGAATAACTGAAGACATCTTGGCTTTAGTTAAGCTAGCCAGTCAAACTATAGTTAGATATCTATCCAATTAAATAAAACTGTCAGCTAAAGGTTTATTTAATGACGAAACTAAATATTAAGAGTGTTATTTTAGCTAGGATTTATTATGAAAATTATTCTGTACAAATTAACCATATAGACCTCTTTTTCCAAGTTTTTTTACACAGAAATATAATTTTATTGTTTCAACTTTAATGCTATTATATATATATAAATTTTTTTTGGTGTGTTTGTTAGAAGATGAGTGTCTATAAATCAGTTAATGGAAAATTCTGTTCATTTTAACTAAATTGTTCGTCATTTCTAAAAAATTTTAATTAGATTTCTTCGTATTTCTGAATGAGACTTTTTTTGACATATTGACAAAATCGTGAATAATCTTTACACGTGAATCAATGTATAATTTTTTTTATCCAAATTTTTGTACTAATATATTAAATTAAGAATTTTTATTTGTAATAAAGCACTAAATTAATAAAAAGCAGGCATCTAAAATGGCATTTCATTTTCACCTCATCAACACACGAGTGTCATGTCTCATATTTTGTATAGATTCTTTTTGAAAACAAAGCGATTAAAAATGGATTGCAGATATCATTGAGAAAACAAAACACTAAGTAAAATACGCGAAATTAGAGAAACGTCTACCTGAAGTATTCTTTGAAATTTGATTGCGGAGTGCCAGCTTCATGTTTTCCAATGCCGCGTTTTGCGTACACTGGTTTTAGCTTGGCACCGACAGTTTCACAAAGATTCGATTGATCAACATTTATATTTTCGTTTTTTATTCGTCCCAATGGAAATGCGGTTATATCACATCTTTCATGTATACACTTCTTTTGTCTATTTAACACCGGCGAAATTAAGTCGCAACTGAAAGATTCCGCAAAATACACTTACGTTTCATTTTTTTATTTTACTATGCGTTATTTGGAATGTTCATTTAAAAATATGTTCGGCTGTTTCAGACAGATTATTCTCTTTTCCAAGTGCTTTTTGTCTAAAAAACTCTAGGAATTACTTCTTAAGCAATTGGTCTCTTCATCCTTTTAAATTCGTCGAAAACATATGTTCAATGGAGTGTTCTGTTTAAAAGATAAGTTTACATATTAGGGCTTTTTGTGGTTGCGTCTTTACAGCTGCTTTGCTGATGTTAATATTTTATTTTCTTCAATAGCTTCTTCCAAATACACGTTTGCTAATGAAGTTTTGTTTGAAATTTAATGCATTCACTAGATGATTTATCATGCTAAATGAATTCGATTATTCTGCAAAATACCAAAACTGTAGTAAACTTAATATATCTTTCACAATAATTAAAGCGCCTAAAGGCTTCTTCATGCTATTTATTTCTAAATTAGTCTTAAAATGTTTGCAGTGATTTTCTCTGTCATTAGCAGACAAATACCTACAAACAGGTTTTCTTCATCCTGTCAAATAAATTGCATACAGAGTAAAACACAGCTTGATATAGACATCTGAACCATTAAACGCATACATTTGTCAATATAAACTAAGCATTGTATAATTTTGAAAAGGCACTTCAACCAGTAGATCGGTTTCGTCCTTATTGGGAGCTCATCACGTATTGCCCAGAATTTTCCACGGACAGGGCTCGAACCTGGTCACGTTTGCTTCGGAATCTATCGATCTAATCACTGAGCTACTCTGGTGCATACTTCACACATATGTTTGGTTTTATATTAACTAATGCTACTTGGCTAGCCTTTAATCGGTCTACTGGATGGATTCCCTTTTGCACATTATACTATAATTAGTTTATACAGACAAATTTATGTACATAAAGGGTCAGGTGTTTATATCATGATCGCAATCTTGATTTAAATAATTATTTTATCACCGCCCGCGCAAGTAATGTTCGTTTACTTATATAAAACAAATCTTTTTCGATAATATTCAATGCTAGGAGATGGTGATGCTCAAAAAAATTTGATTAGCTTATTATAATGAAGGTTGCGGTCTTGATATAAGCACCTGACCCATTAATTACTCACATGTCAGTAATTAATGGGTCAGGTGCTTATATAAAGACCACAACCTTGATTATAATAATTGTTATCACCGCCCGCGCAACCAAAGTTCGTTTAATTTGATTAGCTGATGGTTGGTCAGAATGATTTATTGAAGCAAGCATAAATAATAAACGACAACAAAACAGCAGAGACGCTGCACCAATAGAATATTGTTTATACTTATTTAGCTTTAAATAGAAACACTTTACAAAATATTTACTTTACGAATTAAAGAAAGCAACAATTACTCGTAGGTTTCATTCATATCGAATTTTTAAACAATCTTAGATTGCGCAGGTTATGATAAAAATTATTTACACGAAATTTAAGAGCTCGAGATAAACATCAATCCAATTTTAACTAGCCAGTTACACAACATAACAAAAATACTGTTAGCCACACGTACTGGTACGTTTCAACCTTCCATGATGATCATTAGAGCACGATAGCAAATTGATTACCAAAGATTGAATCGCAATTTGCATATAAGTTATGGCTACTCTGATCTTCGATGCTTACCCTTAGTTCGCCTACACACGGTAGTTTCCAACATTCTCTAATGATAATCATGAAAAGTCGAAGCGCCTCAATACATGTGACTGATGGTATTTTTTGTTATTTTGCGACGTCTTATATATGTTGTGACTAGTATATTTCTTAAATTCTTAAACTTGATTCAAAAGCTTATTAATAACACGCGAACAATCAATATTTTGTTAAATGGATATAAAGTATTCATTTTGCAAAATATTTAAAACTGTTTTATTCGTGCCTGCATCGAAATTATGTACTCGAAATTTTTAGTCAAGTAAAATGTGTTTCGCCTTCATTCAGTGGGAGCCGTATTCATGGTATTTCCTAGCTGGTATGCAAGCCTGGTTTAATCCTCATTTTGCTGTCGTGTTCTGATGATGATCAGTCAAATTCAAAAGGCGTCATTACATATGACTGAACGTAGTTTTACAATTTTATGTGTCTGGTCAGATATAATAGGAGTGATGTTAATGCAATCAAGTGTTATCATTGTCCGTCCAACCAATGCCTGTTTTATTGTATTGTTCATATTCCGGTGCGGAATGATGCAACGTGTGGTCTTCAGGACAGCACGGAAATTATGCAATTAGATTCAATGGGATTGATTTTTTTTATCGAATGTTAGTTTTAACAAAATGTGCCTGCTGGGTTTAGTGAAAATGATAGTCTCATTGTTTTCAATCATTTCATTTGTGTTTATTCGTACCCGTGCAAATGCTGACTAGAGCGGTAACCAAACAGGACTGACCAGTTACTAAAGAAACGTATTTAAGGGCATTTTAGACATTTGAAAGCTGGCAAACGGGAGAAATTAACAAAATTCGCACATGAACCCCGCTGATTATTAGTTGTTTTGCCAAGCAAGCAATAAAATATATATGATTATTGCGGAAATTTTCAGTTGCAATGTCCTCCGCCATTAGCGAGAAAAATTAAATTTGCACACGAATTCAATATAAACTGGTGAATTGTATTGGTTTGCGTCTACTCTATGCATTATTCGCTCTTGTTTTCTTGTATAATATATATATATATATATATAGGTATATATATATATATATATATATATATATATATATATATATATATATATATATATATATATATATATATATATATATATATATATATATATATATATATATATATACTTATCCAGCTGAAAACTATTAGTTTTCAAATTTTAAGTTGTTACCTGCGAAGGGATAATGGCATGTTAATAAAACCTGGTAAACCACTCTTATTTTAAATATACGCTTCCTCACAAAATATGTTTTGCGAAATATATTTCCATTAAACTCGATTGATTCTGCAATTTTAAATTGTAATGTTAATTGCAATATTAATATAAATATATATAACAAAAATAAAATATATCTATATCAAATCTTTATCAATTACAAGCACCTTTCCGTTATCGCATGTAAGAGACGTCCAAAATAATAATGTAATTAATTAAATATTCGCATTCTATCAACAGTAAATGTTAACACTTTTTTTAAAATTAAATATTTTTTTTAATTGAAGTTTGAAAACTTATCTTTTCAAATTTAAATCATAAACATGTAATATCCTAATATAATATGCATTTAAAAAGTGTTTAAACAACAGTAAACAACACAAATTTGAGTTAAAATAAGCAACAGTTAGGTATAATTTGTAAGAATGGTTATGTGGTTAAATGAAATAAACAAAAAGCTAACAATAGGGCAGTTTCATTTATTTAAATTTCATTCTATCCGTTTCATTCAACCATTTTATGAACAAATTATTTAGTAATTTAATTGGACGATTTCTATTTCCCGTAAAATTATTAAGCTTAATGTTTAATGAATATTTTTATTTACGCAATATAAAATTATTCCATTTTAGGCTTACCATGTTCCCTATTCATCGCTTACAATGTTACTTTCTGGTGATCCTAAAGAAAGAGACAATCTTTCTGCATTTCGTGAGTTTCTTTAATAAATGTTACTTGGTTAAACTACGTGCTAGCTAGGTCTGCTTTGGCGGTTATTTTTTTGGCATAATTTAACCCACGCATGAATTTATCCCATGTATAATATGTCTTCATTGAAGTTTAAAGGTTATTTTTAATAAATTATGTAAAAATACATTGTACTGCAATATTTTAAAAAATGAAAAAAGCCAATTTATTCATTTATTTTAGCGTTAGTAATTTTAAATTATTTATCGTTACTTTATATGACGCTGTTGTAATGTACATAAAGAGCATTATTCACACGTTCAGTAAAATTTTATTATAACTTAATGTCTGCCAAGTATGTTATAATTCACTTATCCTTTATATCAGAGCAATATTAATAATTATCATCATAAACGTTATCACATCAGCATGATATACTGTTATTTCGATGTCACAAAAAGCTAAATGTTTAGAAATAATCAAAATATGATAAATAAAAAAGATAAATATTATTCATTGGCATATACAACCTTAAAGAAGAGATGTAGCTGAACTAGTCGTGGAAATGAGGCGAATTTTACCTGAATGCACTATACGAAATATGCACCAGCAATACCGATTTTACTGCTTATGTTTCACCGATTCATAACAAGATCGCGCTTGGTAGTAAACTGTGTGGACAAATAAAGTGAAGATGGCAAAGCACTGGAGAACTTTGCGAGAAATCTGCAAGAAGATCGTCTTTGGGCACGATTTTCCAATTTATCAAGCAATGTTTCTTACACATAACGTAATGCGCGAGTTGAACCTAGTCCAGAATATTCGTAGATTCTTTACAATCTAGTTGGATCTTAGTTAAATTTCTTTGTGCTTACCTTGCCATAGTATGTTTCCTTTGCATCCTATGGCAATCTTATGGTGACTGAGACGTTAAACTCTTCCTTGGCAGTTAGTCTGTATGTAAACGTGATAGTTAATAAAGACCGTGAACTTAGATTAAATAAGGAAAGCTTACTTTTGTTTTCAAGATACGTTTGAAGACATTAGTCTTGTTAATTCTTCGTTACCTGCCCACATGATATTTGCTTCTCTAACACAAATGATTCAATCTATGTACGATTTTAATGTGTAAAGGATCATAACTTACTAGCGTACAACATTACTACACGTAGAAACGCATTTGACGTGCGAACTTTATCGTAAATTTGTACAACTTCGTTTTTTCAATATTTGCAAAATTCTTCAAAGGTCATTCTAGTTTTAAAGTTTCTCTTATTAACTTCATCATTGTGTAATTTTTGCTATTTTTACAACTACAAAGATAGGCAAACCTATGTACACTTTAAAAATCCTTACACAAAAACCTAGCAGTTTGCGTAAGTGATAGGTAATTCTATAACAGTAACTTTCCCATAGAGTGTGCCAATTTAGGATAAAAAGAGTTTATAACGGTTGGTAATCTATTCAAGGTGGTCTTATTTTCCGAGCTTTAGTAAAATACTGACTAAACTAGGACCCTCAAGCATCATTTCCCTAGGCATGCTAGAAAGCGAATATCAGAGGTAAAACTGTAATGTGCTTAATACGCTGTTTCGATAAGTGCGCTTTGACTTACATTTCAACCATTTTCCACAGTATTTGACTTGCTCGTAATGTGCACAATATTAATACAGTAATAAAACTACATTATCTGCAGATATGTGGTAATCAATAATTATGTTAATTAATATTTCGTGTGTATTATAATGTTGAAAAGTCCACTTTCCGTTCGAATATCATACATTAACACTTTCTATTGATCACTTTAATGACATCGATTTTCGTACTGTTGTGATTTGAACATTTTTATCTTGTGAAAATTTGAGGATTGCTCTGTTCCAATTCAAAAATGTAACTTCATTTCGTCATATACTTGTTGCTATTAGCAGTGTATGGGGACTTTGAGTGTTACTGCTTATGACTTATATCAAAATGTGAGAACAGCAATATTAACTTATTCCTTACACGAAACAGTTATACGTATCACACGTTTCCGCAATGAAAGGTTTGGAACAAAATTAACGATTTTAATTAAACAAGTTGTACCTGACGTTTTGGTTAGTCTACCTGATTTTCGGATTGCGTACCGAAATATTTGAATCCACTGTCATCATGATTTTTGCAGATATTTCGTTATGCTTAAGAGACTCTTAAATGCAAGTACAAATGAGGCGGTTGACAATCAATATTTCCACTTGACATATTGATTGTCAACTAAGTGTGTGATGTGTTTGGCATTGAAAAAGGGCTCCGTAAGTGGAACCCGAAATATCTGCAAAAATCATGATGACAGTGGATTCAAATATTTCGATACGCAATCCGAAAATCAGGTAAATTGTTTATTTCCTGTCGCGCAACATGTTTCTTTTAAATCTTGTTTTGGTTAGTCAACAATACCTCTGGTTCAGTACTCAAGCGTGATCATACTTCTCAAACGACAAACTATTAGCCTAGTTAGTATGTATTAGGTGTTGCGAACCTAGTAACAAATTAGTTCAGTTGTAACCAGAAGGATAAACCAAAGACAGAATGAATGAAAAGTATAATCTCATGCACATTCGTTTTGTGCTCACTGGCGATTCATCAGTAGAAGCCGGTATTACGCCCTTTAACCACTATATATTCGGGTGAGGAATTTGGGATAATAGTACGGTACAATCTACTAGACGAATGTGTAAACCTGCAGTAGTGATGTTAACATTATATAAAGTCTCGACAATGCGACTTCAACGCTAACTCACTTTATATAATATATATACCGAGTCTGTAAAAGATACTAACAATATGGCTATTGTGTAAGTAACCGATACCAAAATTTTAGTACCGAAAAGGTACATGGTACTAAAACTATGGTTTCCGTGTTGGTATATGGTACCAACATGATAGATATCAATATATGCTATATTTCACCGAAATTGAGAACTATAACTATTTCTGAACACCTGTTACTCAAGTAAATCCATACACTCTGGCCTTGGTCGATATCAGTTATCACATTTCACGTTAAGCATGACATCATTGGATTCAATATATGACAGTTAAATACTGTTTGTTGCGAATAACTAATATATATGATGTATGAATTAGGTGTTGTGAACCTAGTAACAAATTAGGTCAGTTGTGACCAGAAGGATAAACCAAAGACAGTGTAAACAAAAAGTATAATCTCACTACTGCAGGTTTACACATTCATCCTATTATCCCACATTCCTCACCCAAATAGGTAGTGGTTAAAGGGCTTAATATCGGTTCCTACTGATGAGTCGCTGGTAAGCACGAAACACATGTGCATGAGATTATACTTTTCGTTCATGCTGTCTTTGGTTTATCCTTCTGGTCACAACTGAACTAATTTGTTACTAGGTTCGCAACACCTAATACATAATTGCATATATATTAGCTCTTCGCAACAAACAGTATTTAACTGTTATATATTAAATTTAATGATGTCATGCTTACCGCGATATGTGATAAATGATATCGATCAAGGCCAGAGTGTATGGATTTACTGGAGCAACAGGTGTTCATAAATAGTTGTAATTCTCAATTTCGTTGAACTATAGCATACATTGATATCTATCATGTTGGTACCATGTACTGACTCGGAAACCATAGTGTTAGTACTATGTACATTTTCGGTACTATAATGTTGGTATCGGTTACTAACACAATAGCCATAGTGTTAGTATCCTTTACAGACTCAGTATATATATTATTTAAAGAGAGTAAGCGTTGAAGTCGCATTTTCGAGACTTTATATAATGTTAGAATCACTACTGCATGTTTACATATTCGTCTAGGAGATTGTACCGTCATATTATCCCACATTCCTTACCCAAATATGTAGTTTTTAAAGGGCGTAATTCTAACTCCTACTGATGAGTCGCTAGTAAGCACGAAACGAATGTGCATGAGATTATACTTTTTGTTCATCCTGTCTTTGGTTTATCTTTATGGTCACAACTGAACTAATTTATTACTAGGTACGCAACACCTAATGCCTACTTGCATATATATTAGTTCATCGCAACAAACAGTATTTAACTATTAGCTTAGCTAATTGAACTATTTCTCTACTTCTGATAAGCAAGTATCCCTTATACGGATTTCCTGTTAACATCTTGTATTCATTTTCTGTCGATCCAATTGATATTACGAATTTGTGCAACTCAAGTCGTCTTAAAATATATTATAATAGCTACATAAGTGCTGTTTGAAATGCTAAAAATTGATTTTCTAGACAACAATTCAGTTGATCTATTATGTAAGGCTTTGCAAGCGGCACGCAATTTAACCGCAGACCATTCTATCTAAATGATACTAATTTCAATCATAATAATGTACGAGTAAATGCCCATCTTTTTCTCTTTCTACCAATTATAAAGTTTGGCTGAAGACATTTTTAGGGTTAATAGAATTTAATACCTTACATGCACACATAAAGGGTCTGCTAATAGATTACCGATGTTTGTCGCTATATATATTTATTAATGTCATTTAGTTGACTTTTCTAATTTAAACATTCGAAATATTGTTAAGCATTTCAAAATTAGTGCTTATTAATTATTTAAAGTATAACAAAGTTTGATAGCGCGTATTAATCCTCTGTCGCATAGGTTTGTGCATGGAGTAGCCTTCTAATTTGAGTTCACTGGCAGTTGTTTTGCTGAGCATGACAACTTTCTGACTGAAAACATCTATTTTTCAGCCCTACGGTATATGCTGCGGTCAGTTACAATGTGGAGATATCAGTTTTTCCAATTTAGCTTATTTTTCTCAAAATGATGTCAGTTGTGCATCAGAACTGCTTGTTTACTTGTTATGCAACCGTATTTGCAAAGTCACCTGTACATTTCTATGAATTTGTTTAAATTTTAAATCGCATATACTACAGTATAACTTGTGATTTAAACTCATTAAATATAAATTTATTTAAAATAAGACTGTTATAACTAAAATTAATTTTTCGTACACCTGTTATTGCAACATAGATAGGTAACGCTAAAGGTAGGCTATTAAATAGTTCAAAGAGTGCTTATATGTGGCTAACTTAATTTAACTTAAATTTTAAAGCTCCTACACAAACCTTGGGGAGACGAATTTTGACCTATTATACTTTTAATAAAATTCAAATGGTCTATTAAAATAGTTGACAAATTACGTTTCCCGTTTATGCCATCGATAAAATTTAAAAATAACACCAGGGTAGATACGCTCTATCGTTTGTTCTTTTTACATCGGGCTTCTATCTGGATTTGTCGATATCATGCAGGAGATCTTTGATGTCTGCCTATATACTGATTTTCTAATATAATTTCAAAACTAGGCGTGATTTTTTCTCTTATTAGAGTATAACAATCAAGCATCATAGCTTATTTTGAAAATATCTGTGTTTTCAATTTTTCATTACATAGCTTAATAATTAAATTGTTCTACAAGTAGATAAGTAAATATTTTGAAGTTATGGTTTTTGTCGCCAGCTATAGTTCTAAAATCTATTACTCATATTGAGCAAATTTAGCAATGTTTTAAAATTACATGAGAGAGTTAAGGCATAAAAATGGGATTAATATGCGAACACAATTAGAAGATACCATATTTTATTCTTCCTTCCACTCCGTCCTAAAAATAAAGCTTATTTTTTGTATTGCCGTTTTGATATATAATTAGGTAGTATAAACTAAATCATAGCAAATGAAATGTGGTCTCGTTCTTATTGGGCACTCATAAAGTACGGACTATAATTGCCTCGGATGGGACTCGAACTGAGGCGAATTTCCTTCGAAGTCTTGCAATTCATCCACTACGACACTCAAGCAACATAAAACATTCATTTTACAGTTTTCTACCAACTTAGATTATACATATATATATATTCCAATGCCGCGTTTTGCGTACGCGGGTAGTAGCTTTGCACGGACAGTTTCACAAAGATCCGATTGATCACAATTTCCAATTTTGTTTTGTCTTTGATCGGGTTGAGTTTGTATTCGTCCCAATGGAAATGCGGTTCTATAGCATCTTTGTTTACTGGCTACGTTTCGGAAGTTGATTCCCACTTCCATCTTCAGGCCAATTAGTCTCCTTATATCCACAGCACGATATTCACAATAGCAGATTTAAGCAAATGTGGTAACCTCGTTCCAAAACCATTCTATTTATATTATTTTTGACTCAAAACTAGTTTTAATCATAGAATTTGTCTCAGTAACTAAACTCAATATATAACTATTTGGAATTAGCAGACCAATCCTTACCTCAGCTATTTCAAATTCCCGGTATACATAATCTCATCTCGTGTGCAGAATATTGTATCGAATCTTTTTTTTATTTGTTATAACTGTATTGCTACTATGTCACGGTAATCAAAATTCAAAACTGATAAAACCAAAAACCTTGACTGTCATATATATATGTTTTTATTTGTGTCTTTGTGCATTTTTAAATGCGTAATAGCAAAAATCAATTTGCTTTAATACTTAAAATTATATTAAAATTTTAACTCATACAAGTCGAACATACGAAATAATTATTATCTACTTTGTTCTCACTTTGATAAAGGTATGTTTTTTGAAGTGTCTGCAGTGCTTTGTGGTGCAACTTTGTTTGGTCTCCTTGTTGCGCCAGTTAGAAGAGCAGTGGCCTGCACACTTGATGGATTTATTTCTAATTCGACAACAAATGGTACATATGTCAATTTGACTACAATGGCACCTACTACGACGGAAGTCCCAGATGAACAAAGTCGTCTAGCTGAGGTGCAAAACTGATTGCTAAAAAATAAATAATTAACAGCTCCTTTTATTTTTAAAGGCCTATATGATACATTTTTGGAGTATATATTTCATTTGATAGGTTTGCTAGAAATAATTTAATGCTATTTACTAAATAATATAAAGTTATTAATGTAGATAATTTCATTTAGCAGCAATATTTCTAAGAAAGATAACGTCCAATTCTCATTTATTTATTCTAAGGAATGGGCTTATAGAACTTCTGGATTAATCTGTTGTGGTATATGTTTAATCAGTGGTCTCTGTTGTTTTTTTGGCACACGAGAATTGTCACTAAACAAACAAACGAAGTCTCAACGGCCTGACTCAAAGCTCAGTTGTACACAAACTGCGTGCAGTCCTGAATGCAATGATATAACCAACAATAAGCTAACAGATGTTCTCTCGTATGAAATGTAAGTTAATTTTCCTAGTTGAAATTATTATTATTATTATTATTATTATTATTATTATTATTATTATTATTATTATTATTATTGTTAATGCAGGAATAGCAAAATACGTATGATTAATGATTTTTCGCATCCACCTCAGTATTGATGCTCTATATCTTCAAAATTCAGAGAGCATGCTTAAAACGACGAGTATATTTTTGCATGTGCACAAAGGATTAAGTATTTTCAATACATATATTTGCCATAGTTGTTTTATTGCAATCAATTGAATAACAAATAATCGTATTATCAATGCCGCGTTTTGCGTACGCGGGTAGTAGCTGTACACGGGCAGTTACACAAAGATCCGATTTGTCACTATTTCCAATTTTGTTTTGTCTTTGATCGGGTTGACTCATTTTTACTTCAATTGGAAATGCGGTTCTATCATATCTTTGTTTACTGGCGACGTTTCGGTGCCTACTTTCCAGCACCATCATCAGGCAACACAACACTGATCACAATAGCAGATTTAAGCAAATGTGGTAACCTCGTTCCAAAACCATTCTATTTATATATATTTGACTCAACACTATTTTAATCATAGGATTTGTCTCAGTAACTAAACTCAATATATAACTTGTTATAATTAGTAGACCAATCATTACCTCACCTATACCTCATCTCATCTCGTATGCAGAATATTTTAGGGGAGAGAGACAGTATCGAACCTTTTGTTATTTGTTATAACTGTATTGCTACTATGTCACGGTAATCAAAATTTTAAAAATGCTAAAACTAAAACCTTGACTATCATATACTGTATTTTATTTAAAGCCGGGAACTCTAATGTATACAATGGTGTGTGAGGTATTGCGCACATAGCAACAAACTAGTTCAAATATGGAGCAGCAAGTAACGTAGATGGATGGAGAGTGAATGTTATATCGACGCTTAGGTGAACGATTAAAGAGAGAAAGATAGAGATAGTCTGGACAACTAACGTTTTTCAAAAAACTAATCGTAAGCACAATGCGAAGTTAATCAACTCATGGAAATAATTGCATAAGACTATTTGCTGATATGACTAAAATAATTCATTATATCTATATACATATATATCTAAATATAATATCGTAAAACCTTTATATATATATATATATATAAATAGAGAGAGAGAGAAAAAAAGGACCATTGATAATTATTAAATATGAATAATTTCTATTCTTATTATATATTTATTTATTACGTTAGTCACACCTTATATCAATATATAAAATACATGTCAATATGTATAAAAACATATATATGAATATAAGCAACAGTATGAGACCAACATCCCTAATCCTATATATATATATATATATATATGTTTGCCTATTTCAAATTATTATTTTATTCTTTTCTTACTGTTTTTTATTTACCAATTAATCAAATTGTATATTTATTTATTCACACCTTATATAAATATATAAAATACATATAAATATGTATAAAAACATATATATATAAATATAAGCAACAGTGTGAGTCATATATATATATATATATTATGTGTATAGAATAAACCTATCAATCTACCCATAGGCCTATCTATATATCCGTCTATCTATCACATTTTGGTTTCCTAATGTTCTATCTACTAACCCTTGCTAAATCGGTATACCGTCTTTTGGAACATTTTTATTGAGAAAAATAAGTATATAGGAAATTGATATTGGTACAGATCATTCGCAATTAGTTTTCTATAAGCGAGGTTTTTTACTTAGGTTCCCACTTAATTCATGTTCCGCAGCCTCACGTTTTCTGACCATAGAAAATGCTTCATTAAATATTGGGCCCAATGATTTTTCTACCGATGTTACATTCATTACACCTTTTCCTGATTTTATTTCAATTGACTCTCTAATTAGTCTAGTTAATCTGTTGCGGTTGCATAACGCGATGCGTTTACATCCTTCCCAGTCTATTTCATGACCCGTTTCCTTCGAATGCCTAGCTAGGTCTGATCTTTGAATGTGTCCATATTTGCAGGCTGTCTTATGTTCACCTCTACGAACCTTTATAGGTCGCATGGTTTCGCCTATATACCTGAGATTACATTCTTTGCAAGGTATCGCATATACTCCTGATGTCTCGAGGGGTTCTACTCTTTCTTTTTGGTTAGGTAGTTTATTGCCTATAGTAAGCGATTGTCTTAAAACTGTTTTAATATTGTATTTAGCTGCTATTATTCTAATTTTCCTGCTCAATTTAGAATCAGGTAATACCATAATTTTGTGCTTATCCGGTTCCGTTTCCTTCTTTACTTTGTTTATTATATTATTGTTAAATCTCTGTAACATCTCATCTATTAATCTATCTATTATACTTGACGGATAGCTATTTAGTTTGAATATTTCTTTTAATCTCCTCATTTCCTTATCTCTATTTTCTATATCAACTATTCTAAGACTTCTTAATATCATGGATTTAAGAATGCCTATTTTCATTCCATATGGGTGATTTGATAAGAAATTAAGAAGTAGTCCTGAATAAGTCTCTTTTCTAAAAATATCTCTTTCCAATCTGGAACCATTCCGTTTTATTTTCACATCCAAAAAGGGTAATTCATCATTATTCTCTTTTTCCAATGTAAACTTTAATTCACCTAATTGGTTGGCTAATTCGAGGAATTTATTTAACTCATTATCCCCATGATTCCAAATTATAAACATATCATCCAGGAATCTTACATACAAGTTTGGCTTAAGAGGAGATTTTAACAACAGATTTTTTTCAAAATAGTGCATAAAAATATTAGCAACCGGGACTGATAGTGGTTGTCCCATAGGGACACCTTTAACTTGTTTATAAAATTCATTTCTGAACTTAAAGTAGGTAGAGGACATACAAATATTTAATATTTCCATAATACTACTTAACATCATTTTACTACCTTCTATTATCTCTGGGAACTCTGTTAAACAACGCTTCACACTTTCTAATGCTGCTTGTACCGGGACATTAGTATACATCGATACAACGTCCAGGCTAGCCATTCTATCATTATCATTCAAGTTATATCTACTAATAATGTCAATAAAATGATATGTATTTTTAAAGTATAATCTAAGAAATAAGTATATTTTCTAATTCTGTTGCATAGAAATTTGGACAATCTATACGTTGGTGAGTTTTGTACATTAACGATTAATCTAAGTGGATTCCCCTGTTTATGAATCTTTACTAGACCATAAACTCTCGGAGGGACTGTGTCACGTTGTATTAATGAATTCCCAAGTCCTGGTTCTAATTCCTTCGACTCAATCATTCTATTAATTATAGTCTTAACTTGTCCTTGTAACTTATCAGATGGATCTTTATTTATTTTATTATAGACCTCTAAATTATTTAATTGTTCATACACTTTCAATTCATAATCTGACCGGTTCATAAGTACCGTTGCACCACCTTTATCTGCCTTGAGGCATATTACTTTATTGGATAATAATTCTGCTCTTAAGCGTTTTAGATCATAACTCTGCTTGCATCTCACCTCTTTGTGCTCTAACACCGCTTTGGACACATCCAATTCAAACCTAGTCTTATCTTTTTCTGGGAGAAACTGGGCAATCTTAACTGTTTCTGTAATTATCTCATTCCTAGGTACGTAATCAATAGGGATCGCAGTATTAAGTCCAAGATTAAGGATTTGTTTTTGGTCTTCCTTGAGATCCATTCTCGATAAATTAACTAAACGTTTGGACATGACCTCTTCAATTCTCGTATTTCTCAAAGGGCAATTAATTCCCAATATTGCTAATTTTTTTTCATGCCTTTGTCTAATTTTTTTAATTTCATTATCCCTCGTTTTGTCTGTGAAATCTTCAATATGTTTGAAATCCAACATACCTAATCTCGCCAGTAATATGGACCTTATTTTTGTCTTCTCTCTAATCAGTTCAAATTTACGTTTGTTTAGTTTCTTAATCGATATTTTTATTAAATGTAAACAAAGCTCATGCTTAAGAGTATTTCCTACTTTATCTAAAACGAAAGAAAGTTTAAATCTAAAACATTTCGGTATAACATTAAATTTTAAACATTTATTAAGGAACGAGGTATTTTCCACTTGCCTTACAATCTGCATCTTCTTCCGCTTGTACTGATTCATAAGTGTGACCACTGTCGCATCATATTTCATCCTCAAATATGATTTAAACTCAATATTTTGCGGTGTGTAAGCATTCAGATTATCAATGCCGCGTTTTGCGTACGCGGGTAGTAGCTGTACACGGGCAGTTACACAAAGATCCGATTTGTCACTATTTCCAATTTTGTTTTGTCTTTGATCGGGTTGACTCATTTTTACTTCAATTGGAAATGCGGTTCTATCATATCTTTGTTTACTGGCGACGTTTCGGTGCCTACTTTCCAGCACCATCATGCAGGCAACACACACATAATATATATATATATATATATATATATATATATATATATATATATGGACTCACACTGTTGCTTATATTTATATATATATATGTTTTTATATATTTATATAAGGTGTGAATAAATAAATATACAATTTGATTAATTGGTAAATAAAAAACAGTAAGAAAAGAATAAAATAATAATTTGAAATAGGCAAACATATATATATATATATATAGGATTAGGGATGTTGGTCTCATACTGTTGCTTATATTCATATATATGTTTTTATACATATTGACATGTATTTTATATATTGATATAAGGTGTGACTAACGTAATAAATAAATATATAATAAGAATAGAAATTATTCATATTTAATAATTATCAGTGGTCCTTTTTCTCTCTCTCTATTTATATATATATATATATATATATATATATATATATATATATATATATATATAAAGGTTTTACGATATTATATTTAGATATATGTGTAATGAAGTATTTTAGTCATATCAGCAAATATTCTTATGCAATTATTTCCAAAAGTTGATTAACTTCGCATTGTGCTTACGATTAGTTTTTTTAAAATCGTTAGTTGTCCAGGCTATCTCTATCTTTCTCTCTTTAATCGTTCACCTAAGCGTCGATATAACATTCACTCTCCATCCATCTACGTTACTTGCTGCTCCATATTTGAACTAGTTTGTTGCTATGTGCGCAATACCTCACACACCATTGTATACATTAGAGTTCCCGGCTTTAAATAAAATACAGTATATGATAATCAAGGTTTTAGTTTTAGCATTTTTTAAAATTTTGATTACCGTGACATAGTAGCAATACCGTTATAACAAATAACAAAAGGTTCGATACTGTCTCTCTCCCTTAAAATATTCTGCATACGAGATGAGATGAGGTATAGGTGAGGTAATGATTGGTCTACTAATTATAACAAGTTATATATTGAGTTTAGTTACTGAGACAAATCCTATGATTAAAATAGTGTTGAGTCAAATATATATAAATAGAATGGTTTTGGAACGAGGTAACCACATTTGCTTAAATCTGCTATTGTGATCAGTGTTGTGTTGCCTGATGATGGTGCTGGAAAGTAGGCACCGAAACGTCGCCAGTAAACAAAGATATGATAGAACCGCATTTCCAATTGAAGTAAAAATGAGTCAACCCGATCAAAGACAAAACAAAATTGGAAATAGTGACAAATCGGATCTTTGTGTAACTGCCCGTGTACAGCTACTACCCGCGTACGCAAAACGCGGCATTGATAATCTGAATGCTTACACACCGCAAAATATTGCGTTTAAATAATCGTATTCTTGTCATTTCAAAGAAAGTGTGATGTATTGAAATTTTGTTTTGCGAATAAATATTCAATCCAATCTT
The DNA here is from genome assembly GCA_029291075.1 of Eudiplozoon nipponicum. Taxonomy (NCBI): domain Eukaryota; kingdom Metazoa; phylum Platyhelminthes; class Monogenea; order Mazocraeidea; family Diplozoidae; genus Eudiplozoon; species Eudiplozoon nipponicum. Next base: position 130,656 of record JAQBSW010000359.1, read on the forward strand.
TAGAATGAAATACAGCGTTTTTTACGACGTAATTAGATAAAATCACTATATGAATTAAAGTATTCTAGTGGAACTGTATAATTTCTTGGTGCAACCTAAATACTGAATTAGATAATTACTGCAGAGAGCGTAGATAAAATTCACCCCTATCTGCTTCAGAGACACATAAATCCTCCTCCATACCAAAATGCCTGATCGGACCATGTAATTTTCACTTAAATTCTAAATCTGTTTAGCTAGTATCTCTTAAATATGCACATCTGTTTGTGTCCGTTTAGCATAAAGATCGTATAAGCTAGCCAGGATCAATAATTATAAGACAAACGGCAAAATAGTTCATTAAATGTTTTTTACCAACAGTAGACTTATTAACAAAATTAATAGTCAATGCTCGAATTTAATTTTGCTTTTATTATTAGGATAAATAAAAATCTTATCTTCAAATGATGGCAATGCTGTTGAATTTAGTAACTAAACTTGATATAAAATATATATCGAATTTCAGTTATTTCTCACGTTCATAAATATATTCTTATATAGGTCAATATAAAGTAAGCATGGCAGAAGATCGCAATGTCAGTTCATTCAGTAGACCCGTTTCGTCCTAATAAGGAATATTCCACACACGGGTTCGAGCCGAGAAGTTTTTTTGAGTCTGGGACTCTATCCATTACGCCACACATGCCACATACTATACGCTATTTTAAATCATATGCCAACATTCGTTTTCTTGCAAATGAATGAATTGTCTAGTTCAAACTGACATAATATATGTAATAAAAGTTCTTTCATTAGGTTTTAATTGATTATAACTATCCAAAATGGCATGGTGTCTGTTTGATAATGGTGGATCGTGGGTGGTTAGTTAAAACAAAGTCCTAAGAGATTCCAAATAGGCTACACATGAAGGAAAGGCTAATCAAGCACATAAGTTAGTATATAGCTTAAATTGATTATAGCGTGGCGCAGTGGTGGCGCAGTGGATGGAGTCATAGTCTGCGAAGCAGTCGTGCCCAGGTTCGAGCCCTTTGCGCGGCAAATTCTGGACAGTATTTGAAGAGTTCCCAGTAGGAACGAAACAAGTCTACTCGATAAATTGCCGTTGCTACATAACGAAGTGTGTAGCTTATTCTAAGATTATTTACACATATTTGTGTATATAAGTTAAAAGCTCCCTATAGAATTAATCTTATTTATGCAAATGACGTTCTAGCATCAGTCTAATATGAGTGACCGCAAAGGAAAATTGTGTTCTACGGTAGGCCTTAATTTTTTGACAGACGAGTAAGTTGTATTACAATCACCTCTTAGTTTCACTAAGGCATCGTAAAAACAAAATCCCACTACAACCTTGATTTAATGCTATCCACAGTTTGAGTTATATCAAGGTTCCTTTTTATTTAAGCCGATGTCGCAGATTGCTGAACTGACGCATGTCGAAGGAAATACCGACTGGGTGTTTAAAAAAATGAAATTATTGTTGTGCGTACGTCTGTTTAGAAACACAACGTTGTCGTGCAAAAAGTGCGATAGACCAATGCAATTCTTTCAAATTTTAATTAAAGTGAGGTGCGCAAACGGGCTTCGCAGTATGGAGGCTATTGCTAAAAATAGAATGTGGCAAAACTTTGGATCCAGAGAAATATTTAAGTCAAGTTTGCGATCTTGATATTAACACCGGTCCTATTATATACATAAATTTGTCAGTATAACGAAGCATTTTATAAGGTGGAACAAGATTATTTGTCTTTTCCATTGCTCAGTTTATACTGACAAATATTTGTATTTAATGAGAATGGTATTTATATCAAGATCTTAACCTTAATTTAAATAGATGTTATCATCGCCCACGCATCCAAAACTCGTTTAACTAAAATGGTTGTTCACTAGCATTCATAAAGGGCCTTCCTAACAGCACGCAAAATGCCGTTTAGTTGCGTTATTCCATTTTAACATTGTGGACTAACATGTATGTGTACTTTGAGTCTAAATGTATGCCATATGATCTCCACTTAAAAGGGAAATAAACTAACCGAGTTACATTAGTTAGTATATGACTAAAAATTGTGTGTAGTATGCGACAGGGTAGCTCAGTGGTTAGAGCACCAGATTCCGAAGCAGACGTGCCCTTGTTCGAGCTCTGGCCGCGGCTAATTCTGGCCAGTACATGATGAGTTCCCAATAACGACGAAACTGGTCTACTGGATGAATTGCCTTTTCTACACTATACAAATCTTAGTTTATACTGACAAAATATAAGTACTGAAAGAGTCAGGTGTTTATATCGTTCGCAATTATGATGATAATAAATGTATGTGTACTGTTTTTAATTAAAACAGATAAAAATATATTCTTTTGTCACGAAGGCTATTATCATTTGGTCCTACGCCTTCATATTGTAAGCCAAACTCCATACAAATAAAGCATTTATGGTTTTTATATTTTCAGCCTATCTATTCAGCCAAATTCCACAATTCAAACTGCGCAGTCAGCCGTGGATCTATGCAAAGAAGGTCATGAGAGTTATTTAAAAAAACGTTCCCCTGTGAGTTATGCCGACCTGCAAGTCCCGAACGAGCAATCCACAAAGCATGTATTTAATGGGAAAAATCCGCTTTGGAATGTGAATCTGAGTTTTGAAGATGACTATGCAGAAAATACATCTTTAAGTGAGCATTACAATTTTTAACGAAACTAAATTCGAAGCCATTTTTTAAAGTTTTACATGTTGTTTTTAGTTTTTTTTTAAATTTTACAAGCGATAAATTCTTGTATATTTAAAATTGTTTTCCTGTCTATCTGATTAACTGATTAGTCTTGAATAGGCTTGAACAAATATTAACACGATAAAACTATGGTATAGTTGTATTAAAGAACACTAAAAATGTCTAACGTAAAGGTGTTGTGCGGTTCAACTAAGATACTTCCAGTTTTTGAAAATAGTTCTACCTATTTTGCGATAAGTATCATCAATATTTCGCATCTGGAATATATATGTATGGACGTAAATATGTCCATTTTGTTCATTTGGGAATTTATGGAGAAAAAACAAAAAAAGTTATTTCTTCTTTCAAGTTTATATAAAGATAAAACTTTTTTTTTAAATGCAATCTTATTTCGCTTGATTTCGTCAGCAAGACTTATGATTAAATTATTTTCGGAATCTAATATTTAGTTTACATCACGCGATTTTTCAAATCCACTGCTGTAATATAAAATATATTAACTTTTACTGGTTTGTATTTTGTTTAACTTTGGTTTTGCTGAAAGTGGTCTGCGATCAATTTTATAATTTACTTGAGAAAGAACTGGACCGTAGATCTTGAAATATACTTTGAAGGCTAATTCTGTAATTTATTCACTGGTTCTTTTACTTTTTATTTGTTATTAAGACAATTCTTACGATTTGAAATTTGGTAATGCAAAAATTACAATTGCACATGTCAATTTTTGTACAAACAATTCCTGCTATCTACCGCACCAGTTTTATTTGATATTATTAATATTGATGACGATCAAACACTGAAACTGCCGCAATATATCCATTCTGTATTATGTGAACCTAAAAGTGGGGTTTTAATGCGCAGTGATCTTAAGGAATAAATAGGTAGTAACAGTGTGGAAGTAAGCAGATAGCAAGTATCGTCTGCTGAATGAAACTCTGGCCACTGACACCTTAACCAAGCATGTTGCTCTCGTCATTTTGGTTGGTGTAGATACAATAAATAAGGTGGGTGTTGATCAAATCACTGAACCGAATGTCGTTATACCAATTATCGAAAATCTTTCAGGTAATTCACCACGCATTAAACCTAGTTATGGTTTTCACATCTGCTCAGTTAATATTCAGACATTAAAAATAATTGAACTACGGTATGCTGAAGTTCTTACTTTGAATAACTTATAAGTTGACATATGTTATAAATCATAAACTAGAAATTATGATTCTACACGTGTTACAAAACTTCAAGCACCATAAGTACCTACACGTTATTGACCAGTGCCACTATGACCAGAGAATCTTCTCAAACCGGACAAAGCGGAATCAGAACTGTTAATATTTTTTGAGATGAAACCTTCCTAAATTATTGTATTACATTTAGCAGCTGATTGTGCAGCAGGCTTTACAACGTCTACTGACACTTAAACCTATGAAATTGATTAATGTTACTTTTCCGTTGAATCTGCATTAGCTTCCATAGAATGCACCACATCCTACATTAATGATGACGCTCAATGTGAAACTACAATGATGTGACGAACCTAGATTATATTTCAGTAACACAAACTTCTCGTTTTGTGTAAGACGTTGAACCACATGGCTTCTCACGCCTCACGGGCATTTGCTTGCTCAAATATATATGGTAGTATTTGGATAAATATTGCGAAGTTGTATTAAGGATACACGTTCGTTTAAAAACGGTTAAGTCAACTTTGGCCTTGCACTCAGCCATTTTATGTATCTAATAATCTTTACTGGAATACCAAACAGACATAAGCTACAAAACATTTTAGCAAATTTGAACAGCCTACTTTCCAAAACACTGGACGATTCACTAAAATCAAAATAAACTGGTCTTGATTAGAAAAAATTGCACATTCTATGCCTGAAGATAAGACATGCCGAGCAATATGCCAATTCATTGGTATGTTCCATCCTACAATTGTGAAGAATTAGTCATTGAGTATCTGATACTTCATGGGACATCCTTGAAAATAGGCGCCGTATTCTTACTAGATCGGCTTATAGCAGTTTTCGTCAATTTATTTGATGTCAGATTATGCACAACATAAAAACGTATCTATAATCGATTTTAACTAGAATTGGTGAAGATATAGATGAAAGACTTGCATCAGGTAACGACCAAAGTTCGTTTTTACTTATTTACATAATAATACAGATCCGTGCAAATTATCAGTCATAAAACTAATGAATAATCGTTAGAATATTATTTTAAACGATAAAATGTGTAGTGTTAATTGGTTCGTAAAATACTTCAACGAAAATTTCTCTTGAACAAACGCATAAGACGCGATTCCTAGAAGTGCACATCTATCAACAATAATGAACGCTATTCTTAAACTAATTTTTGTGTTTTAGATATGGAATAATAACTTAACTCATGAATCTTTCAATGCGCAAATCACTATGATATGCCACCGAACACACAGATAGTGGTGGCATAATTTGTAGGTAGTAAGTTATCTGTACAGGTTTTTTGACAATTTGACCAACACTTACTTTACAAAGGCGATCGTACCTCGTGGGATAACCAACATGATACAATCTTTTTTTCGGCCTCATCGTGATTAATGCTTCTTTTATTGTACGCCATATCAGCGCTTTTGCGAATTCAGTATTATAGAAGAATAGGTTGGATTCTGAACTGGACGAGGTTTTATGATTCATAATTTAACCCGAAGGCAGTTATTTAAATGGCGGAATTTATATAGCCGTTCGTCAATAGCCTTTATGGTAAACTTCATGAGTGCACATAATTTATATTCTTGCTGAATTATTTATATTATCTGTTTGGATAAAATCCACTGGCCGCATCGAAGATCTGCTGAGTGTTATATCAGATCACCTTGATTACACAGACATTATTATACTATTATTATTATTTGCTCAAGATACCTTAGGTAGGCAAACATTCGTCATTCTACCTCTTAATATGAAACTCGAACATTCTATATTTTATATATTTCAAAAGGATCAGTCACCGCTCCCTCTAACTCTATGGATCAATATGGAGATTTGAGAGTAGATGATAGGCTCACATATCCTTATACCGGTATCAATAAGTCAATCAATATCAATGGCTAGGTGAATGCGAGAAGCGAGAAAGCTAGATGATATTTTTCCAACATTCGCTGATTCAGCAAAACGAGAATATCTCACATCGCACAACGGTTTTGGGTATAATGCATCTTTACGAGCATTTTCAGATTTTCTAATTGAAGACCTTAGGCCTTTAATGAAATTTGACGTTTTGGGCAACATTCTATTGCTTTGGACGCATAGCCCAGAAGGGTTCTCAACAACGAATTAGCAACTCTGACATACGTAGTCGCAATTTTAAATTTGGTTTTAAGTCATCCTAGAAAATAGTGCTTCATTAATTTCATGGGCTTGGTTATATTTAACATATGCATACAGTCTGATTACCCAGTAATGCACTATTCGCTCACCTATTAGAAGATTGGTATAAGACCAAACAAGAACAGATTTTGACAATGAAAAAACAATTTAAGTCAATCCTAATAATGTTGGGATTGTTGTTTACTTCAAGCACGCAAACTTGATTTAAAGAATTGTTACCACCACCCGCGCAATCATTTATTGTTAAATTGTATTGCCTATATATGTATATGTGGCGAAAGCTGCAAACAGTTAATGTTCGCTACTGCATAGAAATTGTTCAGCCGACATTTCCAGTCAAGTTCAATGTATGTGAGACTGCTAGAGGTGAGAGCCACATATCTAAATTTGATTTCGATATATATTCAATGCGGTTTGATCCTCGATAGTCAGTTTGCCGTCGTACACTTATGATAATCGTGGAAGGTCGAAACGCGTCAGTGCGTTGCGGCTGCCGGTATTTTTGTTATGTTGTTCGACGACTGACTAAATACAATGGGATTGGTGTTTACTTCAAGCTTGCGAACTTGATTTAAAAAAAGGTTGGATAGCAATTTGAATTGAGAGATAAATTATGTATGTAAGTATAAATATATTGTGAAGCAGGTATATAAAACGAAGTTTTACAATGTCATTTACTTTTCAATAGAACTCTACACGTTTGCAATATATGCTACTTGTGGAAAACAAAAGGGATATATTTGGACGGATTGAACATTATACAACGAAAAACAGGATGCTGGAAATGTACATGCTGAGTCATGCAAATGCGTACCCATACACACAAACAATTTACCAATTTATATTCAAACCATGTATGAGCTTCATTTGTTTATTTAGTTGAGCATTGCGTCTGTTTCAGACAAGAGCTTCCGCTGTGGGTAATTTTTTGTGCCATCTACTTTGAACAACATCTCGAAATTCACCTACTTTGGAGTGTTATTTTTATAATAAATGTGTTCAGCTATTGCGGTAGCATTCACCATTATGCTGGGTGTGATTAATCAAAACTTCCACTGGATTCTCTTCTTTATTAATCATCTGGTTCTGCTTATGTTGAGCACTGATAAACTATGGCATTTGTTTAAATAAACAGTGTTTCACTAGTCGACTGCGGGACGCTTGTCAATTGGATTTATGTTCGACGGGTGTTTTGTTGTATAAAAAAACATAAATTCTGGATTGGGAATCCTAAAAGACACTGCTTTAAAAAAAATTCCTTGAGTAAATATTTTGAATGGCGACTCCTCTTTAAAAGGTATGCTGATTCATATCGCCTTTTAGTTGAGTGCGGCTTCATTACTATTTTTTATTATTTTGTACTGCATGTTTGGTCACTAACCTATTCGGGGTGCCTGCATTGTGAGAAAGTTGGTTTGAGTATTGCCGGTTCTTGACATCAAAATTCTTCGGAACAGGTTTCATTTATTCTTTAGGATAAACTTCGTATAAAATTTCGGCTTTGGAAAATTAGTACAGTACTGTGATAGTGGATGTTCCGTCCAGCCCTTGCCTGCTTTCGATATATTTTCCTTCGTAGACTGCCATTTTCTTGTCTCAATATCAATACGTCAAGAAAGAACAATGCGTTAAACTGAAGACTTTTGCACACGCAAATAATCTAAATGTGAGGGGTCGCAACGCAAAAATTTCTAAGCATATTATTCGTTTTGTCATCTCATTTATTTTTATATATATACCTCAGATATATCTGGTAGTATATTTGAAAACTTGGTTGTAGTTTTGATGCCTCCGGATAGAATATGTAGATATCAGCTGGTAGTCTTCCCAGCAGACTGTCCATCACCACTTCATTGTCCTGCGTGGAATATTCACCATTGGAAATGAAATAAACATCTTAAGTGCTCTTATTTAGGAGAACGTTCAGCTGAATTGGAGTATAAGGCATGATGGCTGGTTACTATCGATGAACGTACACAGAAAGTCGATGGTTCTGTCAATAGACATTTTTGTGGATAGATGTTGGACATCGACTAAAACCATTTTTTAATTTCTTGGCATTATAAAATTTTACTTAATTTCTAAAGTATAAAGTGCGACAAACACAGTTATTTCCATTTGTATAGGCTGTAGGATTATTTCTAGTTCTCCAGCCAGGTTCTGTTGTGAGGTGTTGAGCATTGATGTTATTGGACTTAATGGCTACTAGTTGCTCGTTTCACCTCTTTATGTACTATCGGCGTAGCATAAATTCTGTCCATGCGTGTACCGACCGGTCTTCCTTTTTACGAGACGACGTATGATGTCTTCCGTTTCATCAAAATTCACATAACTGGTTCTTTGTTGAATTGCTATGCAACCACATTTAATTGCACGCCGTTTTAAATCCTCGGTTTTTACCGATCAGTCTTTACTTGACTTGGTTTTCATTTTGGTTCATCAGCAAGAAAATTGCTCAGTTGATAAATACAATCATTAATATTTATACACAAAATTGTCTGAATTCATTCATTTAATTAAACTCCTTGTGTTGCACTTCTCTGCGTCCTTTTTATGTGTTACTTCTTTATAAAATTGGACCGCTTCTGTTCCACACTAAGTGATCACAATCGACACGTTGTTCAGCTATAAATGTTGGTGGATTTAATCTTGTTTGGAACTCCTGATATAACATCATCGAATAGACTCTCAACGATACTTCAGTTCTGGCTCCCAAATTTTGGCATTATGGAGAATTTTGGTCTAATCGATATAACTTCTTTCTGTTATTTCTGATTTTGTCATACTAGTTTAATAGAAAATTTTTGCACTATAGTTCACTGGAAACGCGTTTGGGACCGGCGCATTATCAAATAAATAGTTGTGTAGAGGCTTATTTTATCTGTAGAAATAATTCATAACCACCGTTTTGAACGCTACAAACGCGTATGAATGAAGTATTCTGATACGTGGTTCCAAATGCAGGAATCTGGTTTCCCACATTTTGAAGCGGCAGGTTCCGAGTTTCTATTGCATGTTTTGTTATTCGTCTCAACGTTGTCATAGTTATATACGTCGAACCTAAACGAAATACTCGGTGAAATCTTTGAAAGAAATTAATTACTTTCGATGCACAATACATTAAATATATTTCTCGACTTGACAATTGCGTTCCACGGCACCTCAGGTCATGTACATATTTTAGTTTAGCCATTTTCACGCATTTGTAGTTTGGATTGAGAAATAAATAATGTATTTTATTATAAATTTGTTTTAAAGCATTTTTCTGCATCACAGTTAAAAAAGGCCATTTTCTTTTAGCCAGTAACATAGCACCAGGTTGTCTATCAGAATGAAGTCTACTTATTCATTATGGTTATCAGTTGAAACCCGTGCTCCATAAGGCGTGGAATCGTGTGGGTTGGCGATTTTTAGCAGATTACAATTGGAGTCATCGTGTTGTCTTTAGTTGTCAAAGTTAATTGCAAGACTTCCTTTTGTTTATGAAGCAATACAATAGAATCCGTAAGAAAGCAATAAGTCCGAAATCACCGCGTCTTGAAACCTGTTTTGCCAAGTTTAGGTGTGGTGCAGAGGCCTTCGAGGTCTCGTTTCTTTGTTTTGTCAGTGTTAGCTTCTCTATTTAGGCCGGACTCTCTTCTACTTGATCTATTATTCTTTTCTTATGCACTGACACTCTTTTAAATTTATTTTTGGTCGTGTTATTGTTATTTTCATTTTTTAATCCTTCAATTGATCATTGTTTTCTTTCAAATTGTCAACTTTAGATGCTGTTTTGATTGAGATTATAAATATGACTTAAACCATATAATTTTCATTACATCGTAATACTATTAAAAATGAAGAAACTTGTTCTATTAACATTTGGAATTTTAAAAATTATAGGTGAAGGATATCACCAAAACATAGCATATTAATCATATTTATATAATTCCAGACGATAATTGGCATTGGAATTAATTTAAGAAAACCAAATACCTAAACATTATTTTCGAAATTCAATCAAATATCATACGTTCAAACGAATTTGAATTTACACATGAATGAAAATGTTATTGATGGTAGTAGATTTGTTAAAACGTAAATTATTCAGGATATAAAAATTCATATTATGAAACAGTGCACGACAATGTTAAAACTATGAGGATAAGTAACAGTTTTGCGCCATAATTAATCAAATGCAATAAAAATATTGACAAAGGTGCATTAAAGATTATTTAATTCTACTAATAGCTTAATGAAGAATATTTTCGGGATTATAGTTCAATGCCTGTTTCATGGTAATTTTAATATTTCTTTGATTATAAAATTTTTAATGTGTAGCATTATCACATCTAAGAAACCCGCGATCTCTATAAATTCAATTTATTGTTAATGAAGCAAGCATCAATTTACCATTAATTGTATTTTCGTACAGGAAATTGCAGAAATACGGAACAAGCTATTACATTTACTGAAAATAAAATGACCATAGGTGAAATAGCAGAAGTCTGAATTGAAGTATATACAAATTTTGTTGCTATTGAATTTTTAATAAAATATTTATTTCATTTGGAATAGTCCACGAAAATCAATGGATTTGCATAAATACCTGATTGTAAACAACTAAAATCATTGCAACTGAAATACTATTTGATGTTAACCCTTTTCATGACAAAGATTTCTTGAGGAAAATTGAATGGCGATGACTCATTATGCCAATAGATCTAAATTTAAATGAATGATTAATATCGGTGGCTCATTATTTAGTGCAACATTCACCGAAGCAGATGTGTTCGGATTCGAGATCTGTCCGTAGCGAATTCTGGACAGTACGTGATGTTGTCCCAATAATGACGAAACTGGTCAATTGGCTGAGTAGCGTTTTCTATATCATATAACGCTTACTTTATGCTGACAAATTTATGTACATAATCGGTCGGGTTTTTATATTAAGATCGCATCCTTGATTTAAATAAATAATTTTCGATGTTCGACTGATTTCATAAAATGTGATTGATGCTCATCTCAAGCTTGCAACTCTGAAATAAGTACTATTTTATCTGCACCTACGCAATCAAGTGAAAGTTATGCATTACTGCGCATTGTTTAATTAACACGATTAAAATTAAACTTTTGCATTTAATAATGGTACCAAAGTCAAGTTTGAATACTGAGCAAACATTGAATAGATAAAAGATAAGTAAATACAGGAATTTCAACTAGCCATTATACTAATATTTCCCTGTTTTTTTCGTCTTATTATTATTATATATGCAAAAAATATTCTTTGATATTATTCCACACCTTTTTAACTGTCTATTAAATTTCAAACTTTCGCCTTTGAACATTGTCTGTATGTTAACCTAGTATGAAAATTATTTCCAAAGTCAATCTCAGTGATAAATAGTATGGCAACACTGGACGATCAAAATAAGTATATTCCGAATGGGTGTTGTGTAAATAGTCACCACTCCGCTGTAGCCCCTACTTTAGTTTTGGAGCCGGTCTTAATCGACCCGCTGAAAGAAATCATTCTTACCTAGTAGAAAATGAACCACTCGCGTGACCATCATTATTGAATGTTTCCCTCATGGCTCCCTTAATACAAATTTCCGTTGCACCACTCGACTTATTTTAAATTTTTAGGCGTTATCAAACAAAGAAGTTATTTTACCGAATAAATGTTTGTCAAAATAAAGTGATAGAACTGTAATTTTAATTGCCAGGTAAGAATAATCTGACTAATAATTAATTAATTATTCAATTTGTCAAATAACGCAAGTTCCAAGTGAGCCAGGAATCTCCCAGGTATACTTTGTTTAAACGTGGTTGCCTTTAATCTGTGATTAATCAATTTACTACTGGGAAAATTCACCCATTAAAATAATACGATTTTTTTTTCATTTCTAGATGAATTTTCACATTTCCTTTATTTCTACTTTGTTGCATCAAATGCATTGTTATACACCTTAAATATATTCACAAATTTTTGCATCTCCTGACCCTGAAAGTATCCTTCATAACAGCCCTTCTTGAACAAAGCGCGACAAATACCCATGGTGTAACCGCTAGCAGTTCCACTCCCTCTTTAGACTTGTCAATCTCTGATCTCAAATACATACTCATGTAGAATTTTTTCCTGGTTTTTCCGCATACGGATTATATGCGATTGTCCGCAATCTGTGGATTTGAAATGGCGTATCCAATAATGTTTCGTTATTAGAAGCATTAAAAGCAGTAGGCTAGTATAACTGCCTTCAATTATCAGTGTACTCTTTTGACCAAATCTTTCGTTTTCGGATCTTATGTACTAATCATTGCAAACTATATTATTAGAACTTTAAATTGAGTGCATAGCAGTTTAGTACGTAACTGTGCTCCTTGTTATATTGCTATTTTGCGCGGAACACAATGCGATAAGATCCAATGCATAAGAGTTGCTTATAAAATTTGTACGGCTGTCTCAGATCAGGATCAGATCGCTTCAATTTATCGGCAAAAACAGTTGGGTTAGTTTTTACATGAAGATTCTATCCTGGAGCAAATCTAGGATTTCTACATAAATTTGTAATAACCTATGGAGCGATAATGTGATAGGGTTTACCCGTCTTCCTGTTTATCTTGTTAATTTGACATAATGAGAAGCCTTTACACAAATAACCAATTGGAAACTGAACCCTGTTTGATAAAGCCTATCCCTAACAGGTCTTACCGTGTCTTTTCGTGATAGATTTTCGCAACCTTGCTGACGCTATATGGCTCTTATACTCATGTCTATTTGAAATGTGTTTAATGTGCAGACCCACTTAAAACAGCGCAGAGAATCCACCGTCTTTCGATAGTCTTATAATTAAATTGCACTTTTTCTTGTAATTTAACTGTAGATTAGGCCACTCATGGAGCGTCAAAAATACCATCAACAACTAGCATGTAGACGTTATAATACAAATGTTTTTCTATTAAATCAAGTATTTGAAAATCAATCCGCATTTCAGCACCATCTAAGTAGTCTACTGAGTGTGCTGACCCATGTCGTTTCTCCTTACACTGCTGCTCGTAAGAGCTGCATGATCTGATGCATTTTGCACTTCCTATTCGATAAACCTGTTCTTCAGCGTAACTTTCCTCAAAGCTTTATCCAGAAAGTTACTTAACGCACCCACCATTACCAGGAAAGTGCTGCATGACAAAGTCTTATTAGGATACACACTTGAACTGCCAGTATACCACCACGTATAATTCATCAGGCGTGAATTACCAAGTGCGGATAAAGCTGTTTTGTCTTTTTTAATACTAGGACTTGTGCCCTCTAAGAAATGGTTAAATTTTTAACAGTAGCTTCAACAGAAGGCAGATCTCGGAAAATGCGTAATTTCGTTTCTTACTGTCTGGAAATTTCCATGAAATAAACGCGACAGGACAAACGCTTTTTTTGCAAAATTTCTGCAAATTTATCCAAATGACAGGTAGACGCGCCTTTTCCTAGCTTAAACAAAGCATTTCTATCTAAGGAAGAGGAAAACGTCTTTATTAAAGGACATTTTGCACGCTCAAAACATTATGCCTCGCGATTTGTAAAGCCAATCGCTCCAGACCTTCTCATCCGTTTCGTCTTCTACTTGGTGAACTGATCAATTGATTACATAACTCCAATTAGTCTTGGCACGAAACATCGTTACTGGATTGTCTTGGCCACAATTAAATTATCTGTCAAACCATATGCAAAAAATTGTTCACAAATCGTTTATTTTTTATTTATATTCATATTAAGGACCATTTTCTTGTGTGTGTGTGCGTGTGTGTGTGTGTGTGTGTGTGTGTGTGTGTGTATGTGCTTTGAATTGTCCACGCGTGTTTACACGCCCGTTAATGAGAATATGTGTGTGAACTAAAACATGCATGCAAGGTTGCAGCTACGCTTACATAGGTAATAAGGATATAAACACGTTGTCAATTGCACATATGGAATTTAAATACTTTTGACCCGAATTATTAATAATAGCGTTAACCTACCTTATTAGATAAGTAGAGATATATTTCCATATATTGTTAAATGCGCATATCAGGTAAGTTAATTTTATTATTTTAAACGTTACGAAACATTAATCCGATCAGTGCGAAGCTACTAATAAATTCTAATTTGAAATATAATTATTGACTAATTTTCACCCAGATTTAAGAAGTTAAAGTAGGATGTAAACTTGGAATCCAATTTAAGTGTATTTGTGTGGAAATATTTCTAATTAAAAAAGAGAACTTCAAATCACAAAGGGAAGAGTAGGTGAAGTTGAAATAATAAGTGATTACTTAATTCAAATTTGCCGACATCATGTAGATATCAATCCTATTTTAGTTAAACACTGGCACAACCTATAATTACCACTGTCAGCAATAGGTACTCAAGCATCGAGCCTTTTTTATAACGCTTCTTCTAAATAAAATCTTAATCAGATCTCAATACATTCTTGGCATCCGTTTGCGTTTATATGAAGCCATCTGTTTGTATCCTGTCCATTTTTAGCGTGTTCAGTAGTTGCTGAGTGATGGGCTAGATCGGATTAGTTTTGATATCCATATTTATTAACTTTTATATGCTTACTTCTTCATAACTTAATTAGTCGCAAGGTTTCACCTCTAATTAAAATGTCAGAATTCATGACAGGAAATTTTTTAAATATTCTGATATTTCTAGGGATGAAATATTGTATATTTGATTTAAATGTATGTTGCCTACTGTTTAAAATTGCTTTAGAGCAGTTACAATGTTGCATTTAGCAGCTTATGTTCTCACTTTTATAACAAATTTGTATTCTCTTATAAACATTAATTTCCAGCCGTCGTGGTTATTTCCATAAGATGATTTTGCGCTTCAAATCATACCTTCTTCTGGTGTTGTTTACAACAATAACTATTTACTCTATTAGGTCACAATTTTACTGAAACATTTCCTTCATAATATACTGGTTTTGCTTCGTTGTGCTTTGAATTACAAAAGCATACGTTTCTTGGAGTCATGGACTAAAGCGTAAACACGTCCATTCGGCACGGAAGATTGTAATGAAAATTGAAAGAATACCAGAATATAACAGTTAGATACTGTTTGTGGCGGAGAACTAATATATTCAGTTATGTATTAGGTGTTGCGTAACTAGTAACAAATTAATTCAATTATGACCATAAGGATAAATCAAAGACAGCATGAACGTAAAGTATAATTTCGTGCAAATTCGTGTCGTGCTTACTGGCATCCCATCAGTACAAGCCGGTATTACGTCCTTTAACTACTATATATTTAGGTGAGGTATGTGGCAAAATCGGAAGGTACATCCTCCTACACGAAAGTGTAAACCTGCAGTAGTGAAGCTTACATCATATAAAGTCTCGACAATACGAATTCACTATTTTACCACATTCCTCACCCAAATATATATTGGATAAAGGGCGTAATACTGGCTCCTACTGATGGGTCGCCAGTAAGCACGAAACGAATGTGCACGTAATTATACATTCCGTTCATGCTGTTTTTGGTTTATTCTTTTGGTCATAATTGAACTAATTTGTTACTAGGTTCGTAACACCTAATACCGTATATTTGTTTTTTGTATATGTATACATTTCTAATTTATTGCCTTTTTATTTACTTTCACAACTTAAAACCATAAGTTTAGACTTTTCTATTTTGCCTTAAAATGTATCCTATTTGCCTTTTCATGATTCTACATGACAAATCCATCATAAAGGTAATTCCCAAAAACTGATGATTTAGAAAGTGCATCTGCTTGTAAATTGGTCTCGTGGTAACTAGTAAAAATGTGCAAAATTACGATGAATAGTTGAAATTCAGTAGAAACAAATCGTCCTATGTTGTATTTTCTTTTTCAGTTTACAAAAAAATTATTTCTTCTTCGCTTGATTTTGATTTTTCACTTGACGTTTATTCCACCTAACATACTTAGTATATTATTGCAGTAGCTCATACTGATTTCATTATTCAACTTTGAATTAAAGTTACCAATTTTTTTACATCATATCGTTATTATCATACATAACATGCAGTTTATATATACAAACACGCGTTCAGAACAGTCAAAAGTAACGTTATGTAGCATACTTAACTCAGTCATGTATGTGCATGTAGGCATGATATTTATGTATTAGGTCTGCTTTAATACACACGAATAAGCACCTACTAACGGCACATACACACAAACGCAGAAAAACAAGCCCTTTCGTGCCAAAGCTCGAGCCATGTCTGCAGCAAAATTCTTGACAGTTCTTGAAGAATTTTCAATAAGGACGAAACTGGTCTAATAGATAATTTGCCTTTTCTACACTAAACAATGCTTTATTTATATTGAAAATTTATGTAAATAATGGTTTTCGTGTTTAAACAATATCGCACCTATTAATTAATTAAAGAACTGCATAAATTAATACACCTGAATCGGTATACATATGGTGAGATGTTCAATCAACACCCTAGCAAAGTTTCCTTTTACTCCTGTCGATGCTATAATTCACCATGAGTAATAATGTCATCTAGATGGCGGTTATTTTTTATTGAAATATTGGATTAAAAATAATTTTAAAATAAAATTGGCTTGTGTTTAGCGCAAAAAATTCAATTTATACAATTTGAACAAGTTCATAGAATTATTGTCTGAAAATTTCAAACCTTAAATCTAATGGTTTTTTTCAAATAATTACCAATTGGTAAAACATCAATTTTATCTTTATTTCTTATTTATAACAGACAACACATTTTTACTATAATAAATATATTTATCGCGCTTATCACTTCCAGGCTTTAAAGATGGCGTTCAAAGTACTAAAGTCTTTCCAACAGGCAATAGCATAAATGAGCAAAATAATTCATCCGTTATTCTCACTGGAAGTACAAATGAAACAGAGAATGATTCGGATAATGGAAAGTTTCATCAACTAGAAAATATGAAAGAGACACCTGATAGACATGAGCCAGAACTGAACTACGCTAAATTGCTCTGTATTGTAATGTCGTTCAGACCGTACATATTGTTAATGCTTGCGTTCTTGATGGCATCTCTCGGACTTCAGGTAAATTTTTAATTGTTAATTATACTACTCCTGGCTAATATTGTTGTTGTTTCTACAATATACTACCAAACTGCATTTTAGATTTATTCTGTTCTTAATTTATGTACGAATGTAACTGATACCTTTTTACATTTTTGATGGAATATTTTTAATAACTACGCCTTTCAATAGAAAATCAGCCAGCTGGTTGGCGAGGAATTCAAACGGTCTCAATTACTTTTTTCTTTTAATGAAGTATGCGAGCTTGACGTAAACACCAATTCCATTGTATTTAACCAGTTGTCGAACAACATAACAAAACTACCGCCAGCCGCAACGCACTGATGCGTTTCGACCTTCCATGATCGTCATCAGAGTACGACGGCAAACTGACTAGCGAGGATCAAACCGCAATGAATACTTATGGAAAGCAAAATTATATATGCGGCTCTCACCTCTAGTAGTCTAAATGAATGATTTTTAAAAAAATTTTGTCGGAGCATAATATTTACTACCGTTTTGTATACTTATTATTCGCTAAAGTGATATGTTTAAAATAAGCTTTTACCCATCCGAGTGCTTACATTCAAATGAGGTTTTATCTGTTCATTTACTGAAATTTACTTTAAAAACACAGTTCAGGTTTCAAAACAGAATTAATAAAACAGGAAGGTTGCCATAGTACAATTAGTATAAAAACAGATGCTTCCGAGATCAGAGAATGATTTTTTATGGATATATATATATATATATATATATATATATATATATATATATATATATATATATATATATATATATATATATATATATAGAACACGTACATTAAAGGTTTATATCTGAACAATTCATGAACCAATATAAACCACTTCGTAGAAATTATTTTAACGAACGAAGAGCTTTTACGCACGAAGCTGACAAAAACTGAAGTATTTTCCAGCCTTTAATATGTAGAAAGTATAAAAGTGCGTTGCATTCGAAAAAACAATTTTTGCTTATATGAGGTTTATATATACTTCGGCAACGTTTACGGTTGTAGAATTGATAAAAAAATGGTCATACCACATGCCAAATAATCAAATCGCCATTTAGTCAACGCGAACCATTATTTATAAAGGGAATTGCCACTATAGCACATGTTATCTCACGAAAATTGCGAAATGGTTGGCCGTGAGCATCAATCAACATATACCCTTGATAGTGAATCCTAATAGAAACTGTTTTTTTAAATACGCTTTTGCGCAGATTTTTCGCGTTTTTCAATATGAATTAGTTTAAAGTCATTATAATTACGCCAAACCATTCACTTTTGCCTATTTTTAGGTCTATTTCTAGAAAAGAACATGATATTAGTCTGTGTTGTCACAAGGTTTTTGTATGAACTCGAGTATTAAAATTTGGTATTTCCCGTAGCTATATGTATTACTGTATATTAACATTAATGCAAGTGTTCTTATATTCAAGTAAACGATAATAAAAAAATAAAACTAAAGTTACTTATTCCTGGCTGCTGGTTACACAAAGAGAAGATAAGCCATAAATACAAAACAAACTAACGTGATGCAGCTAAAACCATAATTCGTCGTTGAGCTTTGAAATATAATAGCATAGCACTTATATATTTTGAAGGTGCAGACGAACTACTAATTCCGGAATGGATTTGTAAATAAATTTTAGTTTAATACTCCATTTTATTTACGGATTCCTTTATTTAGATATCCTTTTGTTTCTTTTGGATTACAAGACTTAATAAAATTAAAGGTCCACTTTCTATGTGCAAATAGAAAAGGAAATCTTATCAAATAAAAGAAACGTTTACTTCTCAAATTCTTCTCAATTATCTAAAAATGAACACCTCTCTGTATATATGTATATATATATATATATATTTATATATATATATGTATATATATATATATATTATTATAATTAGGAAAACACAAATAACGAAGTGGATAAAGGCCATTTATTTCGTGAATACTAATCATCTCTTATACAATCATACATATTTATACATTTTGGGTTTTCAATTGATTATGCTAGTGGTAACAAATCTGACTCGTTTTTACTGCTGTTTCTTGTTTTGACTAGTTGGTGAGTGTGTATGCGTTTGTGTTTGTGTGTATGCGTGTTTGCCTGTAAAGGTCATTCTCGCAGTATTGCGAAGTGATGTCTGAGATCTTGTCATTATTGTTTTGATAGCTTGAGAATTAACCATTTGTGCGCATTGTTCACTGTTACATATACAAGTGCTATTTTTCCCAGTATAGTTGATCGTTTCACCTCGTTGCGCAAAGTTTTCACGTGGTAACAACGCCAGTGTTGATTGCAGTGTTAAACGCTCACATTGTTTGGAGACTTCTGTCATCGTATGCGCCTCTGTTATTTCCACTTCAGTTTGTTGCCAATCCGATTGTACGTTTGTTGATTCTAGTCGAGGGCCTGTTTGTTCTTGGCTGGATACTAGTAGATTGTTGTTGAATTTTGTTATTCTTGGCCAGTCGATAAGAATATCATGTTGATGAAACTTTTGAATATTAAGGTCAGGTGCTTGTTGTTTTATGTAAAGGGCTTCGTAGATAAATAATAATTTTTCTGATTTTGCTTTATGTAGAATTGTGAAATTGGTCGAATTGACAGGGTGCCCCGTTGCCAATATATGATGGGAAATAGCTGATTTTCCTGACGGTGGCAAGCCTTTGTTAATAAATTTCTGTGGCAAATGTTGCTGGATTCTTAAGTGGAAATAACAGAGGCGCATACGATGACAGAAGTCTCCAAACAATGTGAGCGTTTAACACTGCAATCAACACTGGTGTTGTTACCACGTGAAAACTTTGCGCAACGAGGTGAAACGATCAACTATACAGGGAAAAATATCACTTGTATATGTAACAGTGAACAATGCGCACAAATGGTTAATTCTCAAGCTATAAAAACAATAATGACAAGATCTCAGACATCACTTCGCAATACTGCGAGAATGACCTTTACATGCAAACACGCACACACACAAACACAAACGCATACACACTCACCAACTAGTCAAAACAAGAAACAGCAGTAAAAACGAGTCAGATTTGCTACCACTAGCATAATCAATTGAAAACCCAAAATGTATAAATATGTATGATTGTATAAGAGATGATTAGTATTCACGAAATAAATGGCCTTTATCCACTTTGTTATTTGTGTTTTCCTAATTATAAGAATACTGTGTTAATTTAAAAAATTATGGACAATATAAAGAATAAATATATATATATATATATATATATATATATATATATATATATATATTCTTTATAATATCCATGCCTTTTCATATTACACAGTATATTTTTAATTAGGAAGAAAGAACACATTAATAACAAAGTGGATTAAGGCCATTTATTTCGTGAATACTAATCATCTCTTATACAATCATACATATTTATACATTTTGGGTTTTCAATTGATTATGCTAGTGGTAACAAATCTGACTCGCTTTTACTTCTGTTTCTTTTTTGGCTAGTTGGTAAGTGTGTATGCGTGTTTGCATGTAAAGGTCATTCTCGCAGTATTGCAAGTAATATATATATATATATATATATATATATATATATATGATGTCTGGATCGGCTCCATTTGCTTGTTTGAGGATTTCGGAAGGGTCTGCTGCTTCTGAGATGAGCAACAAGATATCATCTACATACCTTTTGTAGAGTGCGCACTAATCAATTATACATTTTAGGCTCGTTTTTTCCAGGTGATACATGTATACATCTGCCAGGAGGGGTGCGATGCAACTTCCCATAGCTACACCATTGATCTGACGGTAGTATATCCCTTCGAATGTAAATTGCACGTTTTTAGTACATGCTAATATGAGGTCTTTGATGTCATTGTTGTCTATAGGCAAGTCAAAAAACTCATTTTTGATGAGGTCACACAAGATCTCCGTTGTCTTATCCAGTGGTATGTTTGTAAATAAGGATGAGACGTCAAGCGAGACCATTTTATTCTGTAGGATGTTCTTCCCCTTCAATTCATTTGCTAGTTCGAAGGAGTCCTTGATGGTGTTAGCGTTTATGATGCTCCGTATTGGTTCAAGTAGTTTGCAGAGAAACTTGGCTGGTTTATGTTGTGGAGCGTTGATCATTGACATAATGGGCCGCATTGAAGGAGTTCCTGAGGCTGTCACGGCTTTATGAGCTTTTGGTTTGCCGTACAATCTTGCGGTGTTTGTTCCGACTGGTTTTGCTTTTTGGATGTCTTCTGTGAGTTTTTATCTAATCTCGGAGTCAGCCATCGATGTTAGAACATGTTTTTCCACCTTTTTCAAAATTGGATTAATTCTTGATTCGATGTTCGTTGAATCATCTTTCTGTTTTATGTCATGCTTAAATTTAGATTGGTCATTTATTATATCGTTCATGGCCTTCCTGTAAGCGTCGGCTTCAAGTATAACAACTCCTGATCCTTTGTCGGGTGTGGCAAGTCGTATGGATTTGTCTGATTGGAGTTTTCTGAGTTCGTCTATGTGCTGTTTTGTGATGATTTGGCTGCCTTTGAATTCCTTCTTGTATTGTTCTAGTGCGCTTACTATCTCAGCTTTGAGTCCTTGTCCATTGAATGCATGTGGGGCGGTGTCTTTCGTTAAGTCATTGTAGAAATTTTCCGTTCCAGCCTGAATGTCAATAATGTCACGTTCACTTAGGTTTTTCTTGACTACGCAGAATTTTGCTCCTAAGGAGAGTAATTCTTTCTGGTGTTTTGACAAGATCACTTTTGAATAATTGTGAATAAAAGCGTCTGGGTTCGTAGGAAATTTTGATTGCGTAGGAAATTTGTTCAGGTCCCTCGTGAGGTCCTTGGTTTCTTTGTCCGCTGTTATTTTCATCAGTGTTTCTATCTTCTTTGTGAAAGCGGTGTATTCGCTGTCATTAAGTCTTGCAATTTGACAACCCAGTGATTGAATGATGCTCTCAGCATCTTACAGTTTTGATTGGTTGTCCTCGATACCATTGAGCAATAAGCGACTTATAAGTTTATTCGTCGGTTTTTGGTTATTTCTTCTGCATTGCTTGAGGAATCGTTTTGGCACAACATCTGATTCTAAACACGATTTAAAGAACTTAATTCTTTCTATAAGTTTGGCACAAGTACAGTTGGCTGCAATATAAGTGTTTAGTTCCTTACGGGTAAAAGGCTGACCCCGCTCTTTGATAATCTTTATAATGTCCATTCCTTTTTAATATTACACAGTATATTTCTAATTAGGAAAACACAAATAACGAAGTGGATAAAGGCCATTTATTTCGTGAATACTAATCGTCTCTTATACAATCATACAAATTTATACATTTTGGGTTTTCAATTGATTATGCTAGTGGTAACAAATCTGACTCGTTTTTACTGCTGTTTCTTGTTTTGGCTAGTTGGTGAGTGTGTATGCGTTTGTGTTTGTGTGTATGCGGGTTTGCATATATATATATATATATATATATATATATATATATATATATATATATATATATTATGTTCATTGCCTTCAAATATTACAAAATATATTTCTTTTTAGGAAGAAAAAACACATTAATACCAAACTGGATAATGACCATTTATATCGAGACCACTAAGCTTTACTTTACAATCTCATTTTTACACATCCTCAGTTTTCATTTTTTTATGTGGGTGGCAACAAATCTAACTCGGTTTTACTTCTATTTTTGTTTTGGCTGATCAGTAATTTTATATGCGTATGTGTCTTTGTGTGTTTGTTTTCATGTAAAGATCTTTTTCGCTGTATTGCAAAGTGATGTCTGAGATCTGGTCATTCTTGTATTGATGGATTGAGAGATTTTAATCATTCATAAATATGATATATGCTCATTAGCATGTATCTCTAAAGATAAATAATAACTTAGAATATTTTATTTAATAACTGATTTATTGTAGGCGTAAATGTGATAATATTTGTTTTCGAATAAATATGTATAGTCTATTATTAGGCACTCATCATTAGCTATTTGACTTGCGGCAGCGAGGATTTAAACCAATGTAATTTGGTTCAGATTCGCGTAACTCATCCTCAGCGACACCAATACAGCGCATCATGCAAAATTTTCAGGTATGTAAAAACTTCAGTGGAACTTTTGTTGGTATCGCTTGCGATTGAAAGTTGTAAAGAATTATGCTCGGCCTGTTATTATAAGACAAGCGCAATATCATCTTTGTTATTGACCTTAAATTAGTGTATAATTGATGGATTTGAATATATATTTTGTTGCTATCAATGAAAATTTTCTTACGACATCGAATGGAAGTCAAGAAGACGGGTTTCTTCCTTATTCTAAACTCATTAAGTATTTCACAGAATTGTCACAGCCAGGATTTGTATAATGTAGTATTCGCGTCAGAGTCTTGAAACTCATTCACGAAACCTCAAATTTCATGATATTTAAATCACCTATCTACTTAATTTTTTGCTGCGACTTTCCTTTATGTGGAGCCTACTCAGGATTGTTATTTACTATAAGTTCCAATTAGCCAACTCCGTCTGCTATTATTAAAAAACATCGTGCCACATAAATAATTGATACTGAATTAAAAAATAGTGTCATATTTTGAATTATATATATTTCGTTCGTATAATTTAAACGTTTAATAATATACTTAAGAGCGGTTTTGTTCTAACGGGATTTAAATCCAGATACTAAGCATTGCATGCAAATTTAGATTCCACATACACATTCTTCTTGTCTAGATTAAACTTTAGGTGGATCCTTTTGGTATCAATTTAACACTAAAGTTCAAACTAGTCGAGAAATATCCAAGTTTGAATTTAACTAAATATTCTGTGCAGAACGCGGCCTCGGTGGCACGGGGGGTGAATTCCGAGGTTGTGAACTAAATGAATCCGGAGTAAAATTCAGTATGTGGTAATTCTAACAACTAATGATGAGTGCCATGTAAGAACACGCCCGTCTTATTCGTGAATTTCATTTTATATATTCTGCAATGTTTTGTTTATATCAGCAACATATATACAAAAAAATCCGTTTATTTTACTTCAATTTATATATATATATATATATATATATATATATATATATATATGCTCACGTGAAAATAAAATAGTTCCTGATTATACGTGAATCTGAACGTGAATGGTTTGATAAGTGAGCTTTTAATAGATATCATAACATTTAAGGATTTTTCTTTGAATAAAATTGTTAACTTCAGCCAATTTATAATTTAGAAAATTGTCGGTGTTGATTATCTAAAAAAGCATCTCAAATAACGTCAATGTTGAATAAAGTAGTCAACAGGATAAAAAATTAATACAGTGTAAAATTAAACTGAAGAAATTATGCCTAAAGTAAAGGTAGATGAACATTTTCGTTTCGAAATTAAGAACTAAAATTCAAGGAAATTATTTGGAATTGTTTCTATGTGAATTTGACAGAATGCTGCGAAAATTATATCATGATGAAATTCAAGATGTGCCAGTAAGAATAAAAGTTGAATTTGTTATAAGTGTAAATTGAAATGTAAGCCTCATTATAACCACAATTTTACCGAAAATCCTTTTGACAAAATATTCTAGTCTAGTGTATTCTTTTAGAAATTGGTGCAAGTGTAGAAAAAAGTAGACGCTTTTTCTCTTTTATATTGATTTGAATTTTAGTATTTCTAATAGTTTTATTCCAAAATTCCTTAACATTTACTATTGTAACAGATAAGCAAGATCACTTTGATCACGTTTGATCGAAGAAAATACGTATTATTTCGTTTAAGAAATAGATATTCACGCAGGTTATTTGAAATTACATTCATTACAGTTGAAAATTATCCGCTCAGATGTAGTAAATGTGATCCTTGGCTATTTTCTTATACATTGTACTTACATAAACGTAGCTTATATACATTAATTTATCATATATAAAGATGGTTTTCTCTTATCTAATCTGTGTGTGTAAAAATTCGGCAATCATTTGTATTTGTGTTGTGATCTGGAAAAACAGAAATAAACATTTACGAGGACACATTGAATAAGAAAGACCCAACTTATTGCTAATAATAATGCTCCAGTAGATGTGAAAAAGTATGTTTCTGGTAGTGAAGATTAAATTCTTAACCGACCAGTTGACTGATATGAAGTCCATATGTGCTAATAGGTTTATTTGGTTTAATTGTGTCAATAATAAGTTCAGCTGGCTTAAAAAATATTGAAAAATTATGCTTAATTTCTATTTCAGCCATTCTTGAGTATTGCTAATATGAAGCGAGATTTTCGTAGTATAATGAAATACAAATTTAATATAGACACATACTGATAGAACGATTTTGAAAAGGCCTATTTTTCATAGATCGTATCTTGGCTGAGAATATTGGTTTTTTATAGTTCTATTTTGAAAAGAAATGCTGAATTAAGTTAGATTATTTGTTTAAATTAAATAACGAAGAACAGGAAGCGAATGCACAGATTAAGAGGCACGCATCTACTCATCCGCAATTTTCACATTTATACTCAGTTCATGTAAACATTTTTGGTTGATCTAACCACGAGTCGCGGGTATCACAAGTGACAGTTTCTGCAATGCAAATTGGCAGTTTTACGTCTAGAAAAATATCTGGAAATCGGTTTGATTTTTTGTAGTAATTTCGTAACTACTTTTGTATAACATAGAAGAGATTTGCATGTTTATAACTGTGCTAATTCTAGCATTGTCTTGGAGTGGCTTCTCTTAAATGCAATGTGACCTATCTGCATAGCGGTCTGAGCAATTATAACGTTATTTTAAATTAAATTAATGTCTTTATATAGCAACAGCATTAATACTCTGCATCTGCATTTATTAAACGTTTTGTTGGAACAACAGATATAATATTTTTTTAATTTGAATCAAGGTTCCGAAATCCAAATAAAAACCAATCCAATGATGTAGATTTATTTGACAGTATAAACTAAGCATTTTCTAAGTCAGCAAAGGCAATTCATCCAGTAGATTTGGTTTATCCTAGTAGAAATTCGTCAAGTAATGTACAGAATTTTTGCCACGTACGGGGCTTGTACCAGGGACATATTCGCGTCGGAATTTAGAACTCTATTCATTGCGCCATCCTGCCGCACACTAAAAACTATCTTTAATGAGATGTTAACATATATTTTTGCTGTGCCTTTCTCTGAAGTAAAGCCTAGGTACATTTCTTTGTATCTGAGGTTGCAGCTAATCATCTATAATCTGTCAGTGTAATAACAAACATCATGCCTTCGGGGGATGTGGTTTTAAAATAAAATATTTATACAATGAAACAAGCAGGGATTACATAGGTTGTGAAAACAATGATTATAAGAAAGTTTGCGAACTAGTACCAAAAACCAATTCAATTACATACACTTAATTGTAAATATAAACTATGAGTTGCATAAGAAATTTAATATGCTTTTTGTGTAGCTCTTAAAAGCAAAATAGTAAAAAAATGTTCCTGGTCACTCGTTAGCCAATAAAATTGTTTTAGTCTTCGCCAGTTTTCGCAATCATATTTTGCTTTATTTTGCAACTGTGCAACAGGCTTAGCGCAGCTAGCATCCCATTAGTTCATGCAGGATCGGAGGGATAATCCAAGGGCAGCATGAACGTAGGGTATAATCCAATATGCACATTCTTTTTGTGCTTACTGGAGATTCATTTGTATGAAACGGCATTACGCCCTGTACCCACTATATATTTGGTTGAAGAATTTGGAACAATTCGATTTAAAATCTCCTAGACGAATGTGTATACGAGCAGTAGTGGAGTTAAACGCATATTATACTTTTTTGTCAGATATTTCTTGAACGATGTTCTACCAGGTTGTGCAGCGCGATCGTCAAAATTAGACCATCCACGGATTTCTTTCGTGTGTAGTATATTTGCATTATCGGTTTCTGCGAAATTCAATTGATCCCCAGTTTCAAGTACGCATCGAATTCATCTTCGTGGTGGTTGGAGGCTGATTCGTCCATTTCATCCGGAGGCTCCAATATCATGCATGCTAAATACTGGAACAAAAATTCGATCGTAGCTCATTTCCAGTGGTTGGTATGAATGAAGGGGAAGCCTTCAGAGGAAAGGGGCGAATCAGCAGCCAGTCACAATGAAGACGAACTCGATGCGAATTTGAAAGTGATGATCATTTGGATCTTTGTGAAACCGATAGTGCAAATCTACCTCCCACGAAAGAAAAATATGGATACTCTAAATGCAAATAATGTCTAAGACAATGCGACTTCAAAGCCAACTCACTATATATGATATGTTCTGAACTTCTAAAGAATACCTGCCGAATAGGTACATGATATTAGCAGGATGGATTTCAAGATATGTTAAATTTCACCAAAATTGAGAATTGCAATTACTACTGGACACCTGTTACTCCAGCTCTTCGCAATCAATATTTTCTTTATTTTGGTTGATTAGTTTTGTGTAAGATTTCTTCTGTGCTAAATTTAAACAGAGCGTTTACCTGTACTATAATCAAGTTTGCGATCTTGATATAAACATCTGACCCATTAAGTATATAAATTTGTCAGTATAAACTAAAAGTTCTATAGTGTATAAAAATAAATTCATCCAGTAGACTGGTTTCATCTTCATTGGGAACTCATCACATATTGCCCAGAATTTGATCTTGTTTGTTGTGTTTAGTCCATGTCGGTCTACGAATAACTTCCTCATGAAACTATCACTTTTACGTACCAATATCAAAATGTCAAGGTAAGGCATTTGTTAGACCTGGAATTTTCGTGCTCTTAAGTATACTGAATATTATCATTCACTAGATTAAAGTATTAAAACTGGTTAATTAGTTCTCCACCTTTATTAATAATGATGATGTTTTTGTCGCTATTTATCAAATTTATATTTGATTTCTATCCCATTAATAGCTGAAGTTTGAATGTTTCTACAGATGATATAGAAATATCTGATTTTTGACTGTATAGTTGATGGCATATTACCTTCTACTCCGAAAGTGCACATTGTAAAACATTGAACGGGAATTTAACATTCTAGGTGCCATTGTAGATGAATGTGATAAGCGGATTTCGACGTTTACTGGTGAGTTGGGATCATCAACGATGGATTAACAGAAGAATTCGATAGTTGTGTCCATCGTGACGATTGTAAACAATTTTTTTAATTCGAAAATATCATCAGCCTTTACTTGACGTGGTAATTTGCACTGTTCACGAAATAAAATTAATTTACGAACATTTTTAATGGAAATTTTAGTCGGTATTGGCTGTAGCACGACAGATTATGCTGCTATGTGCTGACCTGTGACGTAATTTATCTAAGTAGTGGTAGCCAGTTCATGTACCTTCAGGAAGTATTATATTTTAGCCGGTCGTGTAAAAATTTGTTTAGCGTAATGATGACCAAATATGATGTCATCGTTTTCGCTGGAATATGCACTCTCCTTGCTTTGTTCAGTTGCTACGCCAATCATTTTACTGTCTCGTCATATTGACCCCTAAATAATCTCTGATCCATATTTAGAAATTTTGCTACAATCAGAGTGAAATATAAAAAGCGTTAAATACGTCATTGGGTATAACCTCAAGCGAACAGCGTAAGCTGTACTTAAATTTAAAGTTAAAATTATCATCTGAAGTAAAAAAAGGAAGCACTAAAATAATAGCACAATTAAACAATTGAACAAAAATGAACATGTTAAAATAAGGTAACATATGATTCAATTAAAAAAAAACTGTGTACAAAGAATTTATTGAAGATTTAAGAAACAACAAACAAATTTGAGGAACAAAGTCAGGTAAATCCGTAGGTATCCGACAGCGAATGCTTGACAAATCAAATAAGCAACATATAATACTAGTAAAAATAATGTTTCGGTAAATGAAAAAGAAAAAAGGCACTGGAACAGAGATTCAATTCTAAACCAATAAAACGACTGATTATATTCTGAATAAGTAGAAACTCAACGGCGCTTAATGGTTAAATTTGTGTACATATTCCACGATAGGTAAGTCGCTGGCACGCACAAATTATTGCTAATTTTTTCACTGCCCTTCTTCGGTATTAATAATGTAGAAACTACTGTATTGTATTATTATGACGAAAAACTGTTAGTAAAACTTGTTAATCTAAAATATCTAAACAAGACATACATTTCGTTATGACTTATCCTGACTTAAATATCTTAAACTTCGAACAATAAATTAAGAATGCGATTAAATATTAATCTATATAATATAACAAAATCGGGAAACAAAAACACGAGGGCAATGACATTCATACACACGCAAATACATTTGAACAATTAAACGTCAATGAATGTGTTAAACTAAAGCAAATACGATTTAATTTCCTACAATGAGAACGCATAGAATGTCTGGAAGATTTAACAAACGATAAAAAAATTCAAAATACAAACCTGGTAAGCACATAAGTATCGTTGTAAGGAATGAGAATATTTGTACAAATCAAATAAGCAACTTTATTCAAGATGAATACAAATCTAGACTTTTCCATGTCAATGAAGAATAGTAATTCTATTGAGGATGCAAAATCATGTATCATTATGGATGCATGAGAAGAAATTTATAAGACATTATTTGTAAGAATTTTAACTAAATTGATAACACTTTAAATCATCATGAGCTATTTAAATCAATCCGTATACGAACAGCTAAAATTTACGACATTCCATAGGAAAAACAGAATTTGAAACTATCAAAATGATGCCACAAGGTCGCTCAGGGGTTAGAGCAACAGATTCCGAAGCAAGCGTTCCCAGGTTCAATCCACGTTTTCGGCAAATTCTGGATATTACCTGAAGAGTTCCCAATAAGGACGAAAACGGTCTACTGGATGAATTGCCTTTTCTACCTTATACAATGCTTAATTTATACTAACAAATGTATTTACATAATGGGACAGTTGTTTATATCAAAATCGCAGAATTGATTTAGTTAATTGTTGTCACCGCCCGCGCAACCAATCTTCGTTTGATTAAAACTAAAATGGCAATGACCAACAATCCACATCGCAAATTTGCAAGATAAATAAAAAAAATATATTACAGACAATATAAATTGAAATGCAAAATAATTTTGATCATGATGCCTTCAATTTTGTGAACAAACTCAAATATAGCATAACGTAAGATGTAGGATTATCAGTGTCCTGGTTGTCAAAACTATCAATAGAATTGGTAATTCATTTATGCGAACTACTCTTTATTTTCTATAGGTATAACTTAACTAAAATTACTCATCAACAAGTACATTAAGTATGTTCAATTTTAACGTAATTGTGAAAAGTTAACGCAGTTCAATGGAATGGCGATGGACAGCTTTTTGATGAATCAACCAGTAGATATTTACCTGTACTCCTTAGAGAAATCAAATTGCTACCGTTAATTACCACACACGTCTGAAGTGTTTATAATAACTTCATCATAAGTGACACAAATGAATAAATATTCTTCCATCTTATATATGTCATAAATGTAGACCATCATATTTAGTTCTCTTAAACCAATGAAACCTCGCGGTTAGTCAAATCGATTTTTCATTACCTGATTAAAATTGCGATAAGAAGAAGGATGTTAAAAAAGCAAAAATACGATAGCAGACATCGATTGGGCAGTATATTTATTGCCATAACGCTGCTCTAATTTCTAAAAATATATATTTATACAATAGGCAAAAGCACATCGGTTTGTAATAATTTAAATATCCAACATTATTAGTGTTGAAAACAACTTTTTGAGCCAACCGGTATCCCAAAGGATTTATTGAGGTGAAAATTGATTATAGACAATAGCAAAAAATGAGGTTAAGCCACATAAAATCACAGAAAGACCATGTTCGTTAATTTAAACATTTTAAGAATGACACGCCAACTGATTTAATTACTGGACGAACTAAATGAAGAGAATATTGGAATGCCATTTACAAAATGGGATCTTTTATAGCACACTGCCTGCTTAACATAAATAAAATAGGGCAGTCAAATAGTGCTTATTTATGCAATTGCAGTAATTGCTGAAGTCGCAATATCAGTAAGAATGACCACTGACTCAAGAAGCGAACCTACCAGTCTTTTCAACTAAACACAACTGACGTAATCACAAAATGCTTTACAAAATATACAACATGATGTACTGGATATTTCGGCGAAGATAAGATATGGCTATATAAATGTTGATTTTTTACGTTTTTATATTAAAATGCATTTATAATAACGTTAAGCTCCAATATACGCGTTGTTGTAGTATTTATCTTCAATAGGAAATGCATATACATTGCAGTTTGTACAATTTAGTTAGCAGTTCAAAAGAAGAAATTTTCAGTGGTATCAATACTATCTTTTTAAAACTTAAATTGCTTTGAAAAAAGCTCGCTGAAAGTTGGATGCTTTATACCAATTTAATAAAGTTCATTTATACCAATAGGAACTGGTTTGTGTTAAGCTTTCTAATATATGTAACTTTGTGCAATTTAAAGAGTAAGATTAAAAGAATTAGAACCCGTCTAGATTTATTAACAAATAGTATTAATTGGATTTAGAAATACAACTTCTTTAATAAAAATGATCAAAATTTGGGATGGTGTGAATAAATGATTTCAAATTACTACTCATTTTACTTCAGCTATTTTTATTACTTTTTGATTTGATTTGAAAAAGAAATGGTTTATTGGTGCATAAATTTATTATAAAGTAGACGTATAAAACACCACACAAAGACCGTTTACGTTTCGCCAGAACTAAACTCGACAGCAATATACGGTAAATTATATGGTCAATTATGGAAAGCACGTGGAATTAAATTGGCTTAAATATAGTTATTGTACAACAACTAACAGGAAGCGGCAAATGCTCAATCTAAGGCACGTAAAAACGCACCCACACACGCAAAATATCATTATTTTTTTATTTAAATCTTTTATAGAGATATTTTTTTATTTTGCTGAGGATTAAGGATGTTGCATACCATAGTCTGCACTGTGCGTAATTCTGTTTCGTTTTTTTGCTTTGACAATCACTTTGAAATCTTCTGATTTATAGTTTGATTTATATAAACAGTGCGTTCAGCTATTGTGCAAACGTTTCAACATACGCTTGATTTGTGTGGTCAAAACAAACCTAGGATTCATTGTTCCAGTAATTTTCTTTCATCAAGATATTTCGGCCTAGCTTACCGTAGGCCTTCATCAGTTGCATTTCACGAAACAAATGAAGCTTGCTTCATTTGTTAATTAATTATTTACTGTCCAAGTGGCAATAAAAAATATTTATACAAAGTTTTTGAGCTTGATTTAAATAAAAGTTCGTGAATTATTTGCAAATAAAGGGGTGAGTTTGTTTTGCTTGTGTGTGTTTTGGCATGGTCATTTCCTCCTTCGCGCTTGTTAGTGTAAAGTTTATCTATTCAATCCGCCATATCCCACCTCGCTTATAAAGTTGAATATATTTAGTACCATATATTACAGTAGAGTTTAACTCTGGCGAAAAGATAATGGCTTTTTATCTGTATTGTACATACCAGCTCTATAATAATTTATTCCAAATTAAAATTACAAGTAACATATTGTGGTTGAAAATAAAAAGTATGCGATTAAAATAAAGCATGTGTGGCAAAGTTAGAGTTTGCAGTAATTTTAAATTTATTCCACTAAAAAATTAACTCACTTTTGAGTTATAAAATGCGAAATTATTTACTGTTCTTGCTATTCTTAAATACGTTTAGTTATTCAACTAACCCTTAAATGTTTCGTACTACTTTTTCGAATAATACTCTTCACGCTAGAAGAACGTATATTGTTAAAGTGTGCTAGTGAGTGTTTTAACATAATAATAGAAAACGTCCCAATGGTACTAAAAAAATAAATAACGATTAAAAGAAAAACTGACCTTGGTAATTTATCCATAGTTTTATTTTAGTGTTAAGGTGTCTTTCGTTTACATTCTGATAACCGAACAATATGTATGCTATTTAACGGTTTCTTTTTCTAACTAATGTATCCTATCTATTGAATTACAGTTTTTTCAGAGTAGCATCACTTTATACATCACACATACGATCAAATTGGGAGAATACACGCAGTGGGGCATAGTAACATTGCTGAGTGTCGCAATTCTGTCATTGCCGATAATGCAACTAGTCATGAATAAGACGGGAAAACGACTTTTGTTTGCGATGGGTAATTTCGTATATATATTTACTGTATATATATATATATATATATATATATATATATATATATATATATATATATATATAGGTTTTGATGAATAGAATATTTAAAATCTTATTACATAAATCTTGTTGTACATAACGGGAATTGGCGCGCAATTTTTTACTTTCATATTGAACTAGGGTTGTTTTCGCAAATATTTTCGAGTGCTTGCATTGACTTTTCTCAAATTACTCAAAATTGAAAAATGAAAGCAAGTAGTGTGCGGCAGGGTGGCTCAGTGGTTAGGGCACCAGATTCCGAAGCAGACGTGCCTAAGTCAGAGCCCTGTCCGCGACACACTCTGGCCAATATGTGATGAGTTCCGAATAAGGACGAAACCGGTCGACTGGATCTATATGAATATCACACATTTTTGTTTGTTTACTGGGGACCATTAAGTTAGAGAACATTTAACTCTTGACCTAAGGAATATAATGACTCGCCTTTGACCGAATTGGAATTATTATGTGATGCCATAGATCCGCATCCAACGACAAGTAGATGAAAGCAGTTAAATATTTGTAGAATCGTGGATTCTAACGGTGAATGTGTTAAAAAATATCCATTTATTTTAATCAAAATTATGTATTATAGCTACCTGCTGCCCAATTTTTAAAGAATCTGGATTTCTCTGAAATACTTTTTTATTGTTTGTATAATGATATTGAAATGAGTGATTTGATTGATCTATTTTCTGCGTTCCATTAAAAAGAGCACTTTTTGGATTTAGGCGTAGGAAGAAGTACAGAAAATCGGCATAAATGCAAAGGATATTGCCTAATTAAGCTTTATTTGAACTATCTAAAATGCACAATTGAACAAAAGGTGTGGCCTTAATTCCCCTACACGAAAGCAGAGGCAGTAATGTATCATATTTTCGAACTATTTACTGTTCTGGTTTGATTACTGTAGTCATTAATTTCTAATTGGTACGGTTTGTGTTCAGCTTTTCGTACCTTTTAGATTGTCTGCCAACCAAGGACTACGAGCACAATCTGCCAAAGTATTAGTCTTAAGGCGCCAGTAGCCAAATTTGCCTTCAGAAACTTAAACTTGCCTCTCGCCGCAGGTGCACTTTTTCTCCTTCCGTCACTTCCCACTTAACTCAAAGATTTACTGCGCAGAAACACCAAATTCCAGGCTTCGCATGCTACGGGCTACCTATATCTTTGATTTTTTGACAAGGTTCATGCTACCTTTGCCGGTACAACCAGTAAAGTCTCGCCGATCTACGACTTCGCACCAAACTAACTTAACAGTCTGCATAGATACATCCTCGCCGTAATATGCTTAATCTAAACTTTACTTCCAGCTTAAATTTGCATATGCAGATACCACATTCAGGCTGGCAAATCGTTGCCTTTCTAATAGTTTATGTATGTTTGACCATAATATATAATATAAAATTTATGTGTCTATCCTTACTCTTTAAAAAAGGTACTTAGACATTATATATATGAAGGTGAGTGTTGAAAATTAAAATTAATTCTCAGAATGTTACCCAGTTTATGCGCATTTATTAAACCAATCACTCTGAGCACAACTATTTCGTTCTGGATAAGTGTCGCTGTACGCTGTCTTCTTCATTATTATGAATCCTATTATTACTTACTAGTTCCACTTCCTCTTGAGCACAATTGTTTGAGTTTTTATTATTTTTACTACAAAGCTCTTTATTGTTTAGTTGGTCTTTCATTAAACAGCTACATTAAAAGCGCCTGCCTAGAGAAAACAATAGCGATTTCTCAGTTTATCTTTCTATGCGTGAGTACAATAACACTTGGTGGCGCACATCAACTATTATCGATGCATGTTCACAGCTGTCTTGTGAATAACATTAAATGCTATTACAAATAAGTCTCGATGAATGATAGGCTTAGCATGCGTTTATCGCTTTGTATGGAATAATGATAGAAGTACAGAAAAAAGCAGTAAAAACACCAAATTATCCCCTATCCAGCATAAGTGGACTAAATGGATACACACACGATGGCAAGTAGTAATCCTTTATACTATAGGAAACAGACTTACCGAATAGTTGAAATTACATTTTTAATCCTATGTTTATTATAATTAAACTTTCGTTAAATATAAATATAACAACTTCATTAACAAGTTAACGAGACGTGGTTTTTCAAATATATAAATTAAGGTATGTTAAAAACGATTTATAAAAATCCTTTGTTTGGATGACTTCCATTGAGGATTGGTGATAAAATTGAAATTAGTGGTAATTTTGCTGATAATATAAAGTCTCTTGGATATTCATAATAAATTATAATTATTATTTTGAAATTAAGATGTAAATAAGTTTTAAATACATTATTTTGTATTATCATAACGCCCTGGTGTCTAAAACCTATCATGTTCATTTTGTTAAATTTCGCTGGACATAGAAGTAGTTAGTAAGTTCGTCTAGGACAAAGTAGCTATGCCTAAAGACCATTTCTACAAGTAGCGCGTCATTTACAACTATGTTTCTCTTATAGCGACTAATCAATAGGAGACGAAATTTGTCCAACTTTATCATAAATTACAGTGTCCAACTATCGCACATTATTTTAAAAATGTTAAGTGGTTTGGGATTTAGGGCCGTTTCCCACATTATTTATCAATAAGCACAAAACTCATGTAAACTTTAAATTAAACCCCGGTGATTAGATTGCAATCATGTTCTAAAGATCATGTTGGGAAGTAACCATGTGTCAGTACCTGTGACTAACGTAGTTCTGCTACGTCGTGCGACTGGTTCGATGCCATTGGATTATTGTTTATACCAAGATCGCAAACTTGATTTAAAGAAATATTATCACAAAACTCGCAACCAATGATTATTAAATTTATGCAAAATGTTTAGTCTTATTAAGATTTGTACAGAAATTTAATTATTGAATATAAATTTTTTTTAAACATTCAATGAAGTTATTTAATTGGACTAAGTAATATATATATATATATATATATATATATAGAGAGAGAGAGAGAGATAGAGAGAGGAAGAAAGAGAGCTTCAGTTGTATACGTAATTGGTATTAAGTAATGTGTTGGCTTTTGCGTCACTGCATAACTAATAATTAATATTTCGTTTTTTTGGGAAAAGAATTCTTAAAAATAATTATTTTCGGATTTAAGTTATTTTTGCTACCAATTACTTATGCGGTAATGATGGATTTATTTTGATAGCTATTGCATGACCTGGGTTTTCTCTATTTGTGCTATTCGTTCCCTTTAAAATGCTTTCCTAGTTTAACCGATGTGCCCAAATTGCAAGAACGCACGAAGTGAAGTCTGTAGTAGTACACGATTTTATAGTCGTACAATTTCGTGCGTTGATACTGCCATCAATGATGTCAGTTTTAGCTGCTCCAGCTTCAGTTCATTATCTATAGCTAGTTTGCGATCTTGAGATAAGCACCTAACCTGTTGTATTTAAACATTCACTCAACTTAACAAAAACAACCGTCTGTTGCATGCAGCGATGCGTTGCGAACTTCAATATTCATTATCACCGCGCAACGGAAATCTGATCAGCAAACTTCAAACAGCTATGTATAAAAATGGATGAAAATCAAAAGATATATATTTGAAATCGAGTAGTCTTGCTTACATTGTACTTTTTTGGAAGAGCTGTAGTTGTTATTTTGTATATCTTTTATGTCTAATGTGGTTTATTCTACACTATTCAGTTTGTCGTCACGCTCTGGCGATAATTATGGAGAGTCAAAACCTGCGATTGACGGTGGTTTTGTTATGTTGATCAATTGGTTAAATAAAATTTATTCAGCCTCAAGTTGAATTCTGCAAGCTGGATTTTAATAGACTAATTACTTCCTGCAAAATAACTGATTTCCTAATTTTACTTCAACTTATTGTCGATCTTGTTCAATTGTTGATAATGCTTAAGTTTTCGTATAAATGGCTTCGTATAGATAAGAAAACAAACAAGTGCAACGTTGGCCGTATTTATTAGTGGACACACTTGCAGCTCCTAGGGTTTAAACGCGAGAGCACTAGGTTCAGCGTCTTGTAGCTCATCCCAAACGACATTGAAACTGAGGATTGCATGTAATTTCTAATTTTATACCATAATATATTGTTATTAGTCTTTTCTTCAGTGAGTCATCTTAGAATTCAAAATATTTATGCCTGATATGTTATTATAAGATGGACACTGCTACTATGTGGCGTAAGGGATGCGTGGAAAGAATAAACGACGTGTTGCCGGGTTCAAACTAAGGAATATTTTCAATGTTTTTCTATGTCTGGTTTTCTTGACAAAATGCGTTATCGAATCCTGCCACCATAATCAATTATAATAACACTCCGCTTGTGGCATGTTTTCTGTTGGATAATGGATCTGAAACAGATGGTTGGCGCATTAGAGTTAAAGTGATACTCAATAAGATCCGGAGAAAGAAAAACTTACTAACAATATTTTAGTATAAAATTAAGAAATGCATACAATTTTGGGGCTTTGGTGTTATGGGAGTGAGTGTAAGTCTCTGAACTAAGTGCTTCCGGGTTTAAACCTCGTCCACGGCTTTTCTTGTTATTACTGATAAGTGCTACGTTTGACTTTTTGACAAACTCTCTCATTCAAATTAATTTTAATATCAATCCCCTTGTGGCATGTTTCCTGTTGGATAATGAAAGATAAGAGACAGATCGTTGGGGCATTAGAGTGAAAATGATATTCAAGTAGATCCAGAAAAAAAACAAAGGAAGTATGCTTATATATTATTTATTTATTGACGATCTGTTCCACTTTCTTCGAGTTTATAAATGAATAGCCTCTACAACTATATTTGATACTGGAATTCCTGAAAGTTCGCTTGTTATAAAAATAAATAATTTTTGTGGTAAACACGTTTGCTCTATAAAATAACGCCTATTGCATGATTCAGAATCATATTAATACGCGTTCGCCGAAACAAATATATGATTTGTATTTCTTTCAAACCTTAATTAGTAGATTTTTTAAACATTTTATTTATTTACTAGCCAAAGAGTGTATTTATTTTTGGTAAAACCCAGATAGAAGGACAACATTTTAATTTGCTTCAAAATTATGTCAAAATTCATGAGTTTGCCACTTTTTCTTCTTAACCATATAATCAAAAAAGCATAGTTTGTGTTTGGCTTAATAGGTCAGATATTTGGATTGATTTTTGCCGTCCCTAACTTCTTATGATTTTTTTTCCATTAAAGACTGAATAATTGTCTTTTCCATGGATTATATCTGCTGTTCTATGTTTGGAGAACTCACAATATAAATTCAAGCCAATCTCGACCCGATACCGTTTTCTATTAACGTAAAATAAACGCAATATTATCTGTAGAACGATTTCATTGAATCTTTCAATTATTCCAGTTAATTTCATTCGTTCTCAGTACCTAAATGAAGAAGATACGTGTTTTACAGGCGAATAATTATGCATTTCCACTGCTATTCAACAGAAATAACACGTTGAATACGCTTTTTCAAGCGCGTAAATGATACATTGAAAAATTATAATAGCAGAAAATGAAACTGCTAGTTTCTTAACTTAATTTATTTAAGAAATTAAATTACTGGACATTTTATTGTTCTAACTGAGTTAAATTATAAAATTATAACGGTTTCTAACTCTTGCTAGAACCAGACAAAGTTAACGACAGAACATATTTGTTTACTCTATAAGGCTCACTTCTTAACGTTCTTATCAGCTAGTTATTCAAGTGTTTTAGTAGCTATGTTGGCTGTCAACGTGATGATTTGAAAATTATTTAGTTTACGCATTAAGCACATATTTTATTTTAAGACATATTGTATATAATTGTTAGCAAGATATGATGTTTCATTATTTTCGAGTTTTGCCAAACTTAAGTTTAATAGATATCAGCCACTTAAGTCCGGAATTCAATGAACATAATCACATAAGCTGTTAAAATATAGTAGAAAAACGAGTATATTTTACATTTGATAGATTCCGTTATAGTATAAAGACTATTTCACTCTCTCTCTCTCGACAAGAAATAACTTGAAAGATTTAAAAATTAATTTTAACGAGAACTCGCCAAATTGATATGTTTTCCCTCCCTGTCTGCATTCCTGTTTCATGTTGGTTTGCTTCCAATTTACACAATTAAAATTAATTCTAGTAACCATTTTGCAGTCTGTTGTTTTTATACACTTTGACATACGAAATGTTTCCATATGCCAAATTTCTAACCTTTAAACTTTTTTTATTCATCGCAAAAACAACTTTTCTCTTCATTTCTGCATTAATCTTCATCCTGGCAAATTTGTTGTTGTTTCTGTTTCGGTTATTGTTGTCATCAAGGTTTCTTTGCTGGTGTATATGTAGTCGATTTATTTAGTTTTTTTCTCTAGCAACATAGGTGACCGTTGAACTCGATCTTATATCTCACGCGATGTAGCAATAAAAATGATTAGTGTAAACAATCTGCTCGATGTATTTTTTCTTTAATCGCCAAAATAATCTTATCCTATCCAGATGATCCGTGAAACCAGAACCTACAATAGGTTTATATTTGTGGCCTAATACGATATTAGATTAATTTTAACTTAAATCATGGTTTAAGGCTTGACGTAAACACAGTACAATATTGTTTGTATATTGTAAAAATTATAACATTTGTTCAAAAATGTTTACATAATGGAATTGTTGTTCATAACAAACTCGAAACCTAGATTTAAATAATTTCCATCACTATCGGCACAATCAATGATTGTTTAATTTTATAAGGCTACAATATCGTTGCACAACAATGCAATGTCAATTATTTAAATACTGACCCAGTTTATCTTAAGTATATAGGTATTAGCGGATTTTGGCATAGTTTGTTATATTAACGTGAGTAAATGTTTACGTATCTCATTATAATTGCACAAATAATGTAATTGATTGTATCGCCATTATTTATGTTTTACTTGGCAAATGATTTGTGATCTATTATTACGTAATAATGTTGAGCTCCGCCCACGGATTTAACTGTCATTAACAAATTTTTATTACAAAAATTATTTTATATTTAAGTGCTTGTTCGATCAATATGACTAGTGAAAATATTCTTAAATTTATTCAAGCAAAGACGTTAAGAATGCCTTCTAAACTTTCTGTTCACAAAGCTTCCGAAGAAACTCTGGCGGAATACCAAAATAGACGTAAAGATCAGTCAGTACACTCAAAATTGGACTATTATTCCCGGTACCGACCTTTTGATTTCGATAAACTCAAAAATACAAAATTAAAAATATTAAGCTAGACAGGAATCTGTAAGTTAACGTAGTCTTACCTTCAGGTTTTCTTACTGCTGTCTTGTTTTAATATAAGTTACATTGTAATATACTGTACTATAAACCTAGGTTTTTACATATCAATGTGTAGATATACCTTAGGTTCGATTAATGACTGTGCACAATTTTATGAAGTGCAGTTAATAGATTTTTTTTGACTTTCAATGTAAGTCATAATTTGTA
This sequence comes from Eudiplozoon nipponicum, assembly GCA_029291075.1. Lineage (NCBI taxonomy): Eukaryota > Metazoa > Platyhelminthes > Monogenea > Mazocraeidea > Diplozoidae > Eudiplozoon > Eudiplozoon nipponicum. The sequence continues at coordinate 171,513 of JAQBSW010000359.1, forward strand.
AATCTATCGCACTCTATGGTAAAATAGTAAAATAAGCGGGAACACATTTCGATAATTTTTTACGCTGTGTAGCAGTCCATTAATATAGAAGCACAGAGGTAAGCAGACGTACATACCATCTTACTTACAAACGTACAAATTAAATTATCTGTATTTTATTTATTCAAAATTCTTTTTTGACGATATTGAAAGTTTTCGTGATTTGCAAATCCTATCTTTTTGACGTTTTTTCAAACGAAATGACCTCTCTGGTTTAAGGTTAATATTAAATAAATAAGTCACTGTTTTTCGTGTTCATGCAGACGATCCTGCTACACCGAATTCACCAAAAGTTAAAATCGATTTTCACACCAAGCACTGTTGTTTCGATCAAACATCTAATCAATTAAAACAAAAATGTAAACACTTGGTTAATGGGTCCAAATTGACGAGGAACCTTTTCAGTCAGCAAAGGACCGAATGCCTCATTTGTGCGGTGAAATATATTAAAACATAACTATTTGAGTAGAATATAGTAAAATAATGGTAAATGGAAACCGAACAATAATTTATCCCGTACATTTGCTGAAGGGTTCAGATTTCCAATAATGCTTTGCGTATAATATAAGTAAAGTTTAGCTGTTGCTCAATTATTCATATTGAATAATGATGTACTATTACTTAATGAAGGTTACGCACTCTTGATGTAGTAAGAGGAAAATTTTCAACCTCTAATAACAACGAATTTAAATTTCCCAGAGGCCGTTGAAAATATTAGCTGTGCGTGTGCTCCTGGTCGTTAAACTTCATGTGTATGATTCTAAACGCAGAAAATTTATACTTGTGTATTTAATCTAATTTAATTTTGGTTTCGAACGATTATATGTTATCCTATGAAATAGTTTTAATAAGATTATAATCAAATCTAGTTTCCTCCTGGATTAAAAATCGTTACAATCATTCAGTGTGTGAATAATTGAATTTAAAAAATTGGTAAACGCAGTTTTTTTTAAATCAATGTACTCAAGTAAATATTTTATTAAATAATAAGCTGTTTCTCATATAATTTTAAATCGATCAATTAATTTATTTGTTGCTAATATACCTGCTTAAATGTCTGCAGATACCATTTATTTCGGAGAACTAACTAATATGCGATTTTGTATTAGGTGTTGCGCACCTTCTAACAAATTAATTCAAATATTTGCAAAAGGATAAACCAAAGTCAGCGTGAACGGATGGTATAATCTCATGTGCTCAATCGGTTCGTGCTCACAGGCGACTCATCAGTAAAAGTCGGTATTACACCCTTTGCCGACTATATATTTGGGTGAGGAACGTGGAACAAATAGACGATACAATCTCCTATATGAATATTTAAACTATCATAGTGGAAATAACTTCATATGTGTAATTATTTAAAGCAGTGGAATTAGGTTACACGTGTGTCTAAAATGATGATTAAGATATATACATTTTAAATGAAACTTGTTAAATTTTAATTCGCCACAGATCTTTGCTTATTTTCGTGTCTTGAAAAATGAGGTTGTTGAGCAACTTTGGAAAGAAACCGATTTTGCAAATTAAATTTCCATTTTCTCAATTTGTTTTATCTTTCAACATTGCAAGTCCAGACATATACTTTCCTTATATTCGTGGCCTGGCGAGATAAATACAAATGCCTTTTAACCTACGCGACACGGATTCACATTGAAATGCATCCAGTTCACCTTCAAATTTTCTCATCCTAATTGACTCATAGCACTCCCCTTGCAGACTTTGATTCATAAGGCTATTCCCGTGGCGGAAGCATTAGTAATTTCTAATCCTTCTGTGGCATAGTGGAAGCCAGAATTTGTTCTTGAACTCAAGACCTTCCATTTAATGCTTGGAGAGATTTTCAGGACGTGTCAACCTAGTGATGTTTGAGGAATAAGATTGAATTCTGTATTTAAAACTCTGATGGTTGTCCAAAATCAAAATTCCTAATTTTTGATACAGTCAAGTATTCACGGATCAGAAATCATGTGGATACCCAAGAAAAATGACCACTGATATTTTTAGCCCTCCGATCAAGACGAAACATTATATCAGTTATTATATTATTGTCAGAATTTTTATCCTTTCGCCATATTGTCAAGCTGTGTTATCAATTCAAGCTTCATTTAGGTAGAAAAATCAATAAATTTAAAATACACCAGGCTTATCATCAACCATTTTAGTTTGCTTGTCTATTATCAATTATGAATCGCATCAATTAAGAGTATAGAAAAATTATTTTTAAATATTTCACTTAGTCAAAGTTAGTCCCCGATTTTGTCAAATAATCAAACCAATTTTGATTTTTTTTAAAGTTGAAAAGTCTGTGACAACTGAATTGCTAGGACCCAAAACGAGCATATGATTAATGTGTTAATAGCTTTGTTAACACTTATAAATTTAGTTATTTCGTTCAGTTATTAAATAATGCTTTTCTAAATTTAGAAATATACCTAAATATCTTATTTTATCCAAAGGCACGGATTAAATGTATCTTTTATTAACATCATATGTTTTATGTCGTGTAGGTCTTTTCTTGTACGCTAAAAAGATAAATCTGTTTCACGTATTCGTAAGAATTCATACGTGCTTAGTCTTCCATTTAAGTGCTAGGTAGTAGTAAAGGTACTATATACTATTGATGAACGTCATAAAAATACTACTTTGAATTTATTTCGATCAAAACTAATTGAGTTACTAAAACATCAGTTTAAATATTGTAAATATAAAAAATATGAAATTGCCAACATTTAATTACTGAATTTTTATGAAAATATCATTTCATTTTAATTATCAATGTTAATTAAAATTATTAAATTTTATTATGAAAAATATCTTGGTTACTTATAACAGTTTGTTTATTAAGATATTAACATTTCAGTAGGTGAGACATAACTAAACAAATATTTTAATAGATCGTATCTTGATGTGTTGACAGAGTTCATATTTGACTAACCCGAATTCTAGTCGGATTTTCGATGTTATGGTGTCGTGTGGTTTTTTCTATTAGACTTGGCACAATAGTTTAGACATTGTGCTAAAAATATGGCATTACCCAGTTAATTACTGGCGCAAGTCAGAGAAGACTATGTTAAATTTTTAGTTACAGTAAAAATACGAATAAGATGTATTTATTTATTTATTTTTATTATTCACACTATTTCATTATGTATGTAAATAACTGGCTATATCTGTTGTAGTGTATGCTTCACCTTCGATAACAGACTTATATAAGCTGATTTACGACAGTCTTACAAATTAAAGTAGCCGTATCACAAATAGTACAAAATTGTGAGGTAAATAAGAGAGTTAAACTATTATCAGATTATTGAAATACGAACTCGATAATTTTAGTCTTAAAATGAACGGTGAAGCAAAAAGATATTGTGTTTTCGAAAGATATAAGGAAGAAAAATCAATAAATTCGGCTACTTAGTATTTTGAAGTACAATGTTTACTTAATCTAAATTGGAAACAAATTCCAAATTCATAAATTGCAAATTGCAATACAGTTATTTAAATAAATGCATATTCTTTATAAAAAAGGCACGTCGTCTGCAAATATGTTGCAAAATGAATATGTTTTTAATCATCATCATCATCATCATCATCATCATCATCATCATCATCATCATCATCATCATCATCATCATCATCATCATCATCATCATCATCATCATCATCATCATCATCATCATCATCATCATCATCATCATCATCATCATCATCATCATCATCATCATCATCATCATCATCATCATCATCATCATCATCATCGTGAACATCATCATCATTATCATCATCACCACAACATTATCATAATCAGTATCTCAAATAGACAAATAACAGCCCTTAAGAATCGATGCCTTACTGTCTTATAGTCATATAGCCATGAGTAATGAATAAAAATTTAAATAATTCTTAGCCATTTTCAAATACAAGTAAAAAATTATAACAAAAATAATAATTTAAAACAAAAATATAGTTAATGGAAAGTGATTTTTATAAGGAAGATCTAGGTCTTATGGGAATACTTACCCAAGTAACACACGGAAACGAGGAAAACTAGAACCCTACATACACTATTATAAGTAAATCGACTTTAAAGCAAGACGAAAAATTAGGTTTTACTAATTGAAAAATTGACTATAAGTATATCATTTTTGTAAATTTGTCTAATCAATTTCTGGGTTATTAAGTCATTTATAATTGCGTAGATTGGTAGGAATTTGTGTGTAGACTATCTTGTATGCTTTCCCTATGTGAACTTTTGGCTTACATGTCAAAATCAAAATATGCGCTTTTTTATGAATAGCCCTTTATTGAGTATTTAAAAAATTAATTACCTGATGAAGTGATTTAGGCCGACAAAGCTTTATCCGTTTTACCCTCCAACATTCTATTATTGAAGCCGATACTTGTTTGTCTAGTCTTCTTCATGGGACTAAGATGGTCGTTCGGGCCGTACGGGTTACCTGTACCTATGGTAGACGGAAAAGGATCTGCAGTATAGATGTCAGACTATGAGGGCGATTCAGCTATATGATGTTGGAAAATTTTAAGGTGGTTCAATAGACGTTGATCATTGCAATACCTAATAATAAAGGAAAGCCAAAGATGATTTTACTATGATTCTGCCACCAGTTCGTCACTATTCTCGGTTCAATGATATGTCATGCAAGGTTTCCAACCAAGAATTAGGATACGCACGAGGACCTATCCTGGTAGACGAATTGGTCCTATACTACCAAAGTTAGATGTAGCTAATTTTGGCTATATCTGTCATGTCAAAATCTGTCTTCCTCTTCTTTACGCCTCCGTTTTCTTGTGCGGAACAAATGATAGCACTTGTAGGTCGGTAATATCTTGAGACATTTACATTTCCAGGTGTACCGATCTTTGGCCTTGTATGATGAGTTCTCACTTGTCCTTTCATTTTGAAGCCTTCCATCAGCTGCTTGTCTGAAAATGACGTTAAAACAAGATTTTCCACTTAGTTCAATGCCGCGTTTTGCGTACGCGGGTAATAGTTGTACACGGGCAGTTACACAAAGATCCGATTCTTCACACTTTCCGATTTTGTTTTGTCTTTGATCGGGTTGAATTCTTCTTTTTTCAACTGAAAATGCGGTTCTATCACATCTTTGTTTACTGGCGACGTTTCGGTGCCTACTTTCCAGCACCATCCTCAGGCAACACAACACTGATCACAATAGCAGATTTAAGCAAATGTGGTAACCTCGTTCCAAAACCATTCTATTTATATATAATTGACTCAACACTATTTTTAATCATAGAATTTGTCTCAGTAACTAAACTCAATATATAACTATTTATAATTAGCAGACCAATCATTACCTCACCTATCTCAAATTCCCGGTATACGTAATCTCATCTCGTATGCAGAATATTGTAAGGGAGAGAGACAGTATCGAACCTTTTGTTATTTGTTATAACTGTATTGCTACTATGCCACGGTAATCAAAATTCAAAATGATAAAAAACTAAAACCTTGAATGTCATATATTGTATTTTATTTAAAGCCGGGAACTCTAATGTATACAATGGTGTATGAGGTATTGCGCACATAGCAACAAATTAGTTCAAATATGGAGCAGCAAGTTTCGTAGATGGATGGAGAGTGAATGTCATAGCGACGCTTAGGTGAAAGATTAAAGAGAGAAAGAGAGAGATAGTATGGACAACTAACGTTTTTCAAAAAACTAATCGTAAGCACAATGTGAAGTTAATCAACTCATAGAAATAATTGCATAAGACTATTTGCTCATATGACTAAAATAATTCATTATATCTATATACATATATATCTAAATATAATATCTATATACTATATATATCTAAATATAATATCGTAATACCTTTATATATATATATATATATATATATATATTTAGAAGAAGGACCATTGTTAATTGTTAAACATGAATATTTTCTATTCTTACTATATATTTATTACGTTAGTCACACCTTATATCAATATATAAAATACATGTCAATATGTATAAAAACATATATATGGACATAAGCAACAGTATGTGTCCAACCTCCCCAATCATATATATATATATACACATTAGTAATAAATATTTATTAGGTTATGCACACCTTATATTAATATAAAAAATATATATCAATATGTATAAAAACATATATATATATATATATATATATATATATATATATATATATATAAGCAACAGTGTGAGTCCAATATCTATTAATTATATATATATATATATATATATATATATATATATATATATATATATATATATATATACGTTTCAATATTTCTAATAAATTCTTATTTTTCTCTTTTCTTGCTGTTTTTTGACCAATTAATCAAATTGTATATTTATTTATTCACACCTTATATAAATATATAAAATACATATAAATATATATAAAAACATATATATAAATATAAGCAACAGTGTGAGTTAAATGTCTTGTATATATAATTATATATATGTGTATATATGTATATATATTTATTTTTTTTATTATTTTTTTTAACCATCTTAAATAAATATTTAATTTTAATGGTAATGTATAAAATGATTAATGTCCGTTTATATATATATATATATATAATAAACCTATTTATCTACCGATAGGCCTACCTATATATCCGTCTATCTATCACATTTTGAATTTCTCTTAAATGGATACATTATAGCTGTTAATAATGGATATCTTCTCTAGGGCTAACGTATTATTCATTTATTAATATATTCCTACCTTACATAAATATATAAAATATAAGCAACAGTCTCTTATCTAATGTCCTATCTACTAACCCTTGCTAAATCTGTATACCCTCTTCTGGAACATTATTATTGAGAAAGATAAGTATATAGGAATTGATATTGGTACAGTTCATTCACAATCAGTTCTCTGTAATCGAGGTTTTTTACTTAGGTTCCCACTTAATTCAGATTCCGCAGCCTCCCGTTTTCTGACCGTAGAAAATGCTTCATTAAATATTGGGCCCAATGATTTTTCTACCGATGTTACATTCATTACACCTTTTCCTGATTTTATTTCAATTGACTCTCTAATTAGTCTAGTTAATCTGTTGCGGTTGCATAACGCGATGCGTTTACATCCTTCCCAGTCTATTTCATGACCCGTTTCCTTCGAATGCCTAGCTAGGTCTGACCTTTGAATGTGTCCATATTTGCAGGCTGTTTTGTGTTCACCTCTATGAACCTTTATAGGTCGCATGGTTTCGCCTATATACCTGAGATTACATTCTTTGCATGGTATCGCATATACTACTGATGTCTCGAGTGGTTCTACTCTTTCTTTTTGGTTAGGTAGTTTATTGCCTATAGTAAGCGATTGTCTTAAAACTGTTTTAATATTGTATTTAGCTGCTATTATTCTAATTTTTCTGCTCAATTTTGAATCAGGTAATACCATCCTTGTAACTTATCAGATGGATCTTTATTTATTTTATTATAAACCTCGAAATTATTTAATTGTTCATACACTTTCAATTCATAATCTGACCGGTTCATAAGTACCGTTGCACCACCTTTATCCGCCTTAAGGCATATTACTACATTGGATAATAATTCTGCTCTTAAGCGTTTTAGATCATAACTCTGCTTGCATTTCACCTCTTTATGCTCCAACACCGCTTTGGACACATCCAATTCAAACCTAGTCTTATCTTTGTCTGGGAGAAACTGGGCAGTCTTTACTGTTTCTGTAATTATCTCATTCCTAGGTACGTAATCAATAGGGATCGCAGTATTAAGTCCAAGATTAAGAATTTGTTTTTGGTCTTCCTTGAGATCCATTTTAGATAAATTAACTAAACGTTTGGACATGACCCCATCAATTCTCTTATTTCTCAAAGGGCAATTAATTCCCAATTTTGCTAGTTTTTTTTCGTGCCTTTGTCTAATTTTTTTAATTTCATTATCCCTCGTTTTGTCTGTGAAATCTTCAATATGTTTGAAATCCAACATACCTAATCTCGCCAGTAATATGGATCTTATTTTTGTCTTCTCTCTAATCAGTTAAAATTTACGTTCATTTAGTTTATTAATCGATATTTTTATTAACTGTAAACAAAGCTCATGTTTAAGAGTATTTCCTACTTTATCCAACACGAATGAAAGTTTAAACCTAAAAAATTTCGGTATAACATTAAATTTTAAACATTTATTAATGAACGAGGTATTTTCCACTTGCCTAACAATCTGCATCTTCTTCCGCTTGTACTGATTCATAAGTGTGACGATTGTTGCATCATATTTGATAGTCAAATACTTTTTGAAATTTTGTTGCGGTGTGTACAATTCGATTTGTTCAATGCCGCGTTTTGCGTACGCGGGTAATAGTTGTACACGGGCAGTTACACAAAGATCCGATTCTTCACACTTTTCGATTTTGTTTTGTCTTTGATCGGATTGAATTCTTCTTTGTTCAACTGGAAATGCGGTCCTATCACATCTTTGTTTACTGGCGACGTTTCGGTGCCTACTTTCCAGCACCATCCTCAGGCAACACAGTACAAACTTCACAATAGTAGATTTAAGCAAATGTGGTAACCTCGTTCCAAAACCATTCTATTTATATATAATTGACTCAACACTAGTTTTAATCATAGAATCTGTCTCAGTAACTAAACTCAATATATAACTATTTGTAATTAGCAGACCAATCTAACCTCAGCTATCTCTAATTCCCGGTATACTTAATCTCATCTCGTATGCAGTAAATTGTAGGTGAGAGAGACAGTATCGAACCTTTTCTTATTTGTTATAACTGTATTGCTACTATGTCACAATGCAATATTCTGCATACGAGATGAGATTATGTATACCACGAATTTGAGATAGGTGAGGTAATGATTGGTCTGCTAATTATAAATAGTTATATATTGAGTTTAGTTACTGAGATAAATTCTATGATTAAAAATAGTGTTGAGTCAATTATATATAAATAGAATGGTTTTGCAACGAGGTTACCACATTTGCTTAAATCTGCTATTGTGATCAGTGTTGTGTTGCCTGAGGATGGTGCTGGAAAGTAGGCACCGAAACGTCGCCATTAAACAAAGATGTGATAGAACCGCATTTTCAGTTGAAAAAAGAAGAATTCAACCCGATCAAAGAAAAAACAAAATCGGAAAGTGTGAAGAATCGGATCTTTGTGTAACTGCCCGTGTACAACTATTACCCGCGTACGAAAAACGCGGCATTGAACTAATCGAATTGTATACACCGCAACGAAATTTCAAAAAGATTTTCCACTCTTTTCAGTCCGAATTTTCGGGATTTCATTTCCAGTCCCATCTTCAGGGTTGACACCATACTCACAGAAAAAACAACTTGTGGCAAATGTGTATGGTGTCAACCCTGAAGATGGGACTGGAAATGAAGTCCCGTAAATTCGTAGAAAAAGGATGGAAATTCTTGTTTCAACGTTAGTTTCAGACGAGCAGCTGATGGAAGGTTTCAAAATGAGAGGACAATTGAGAACCCACCAATCAAGGCCAAAAATCGGTGCACCTAGAAATGTAAAGGATTCAAGATTTTACCGACCTAGGAGTGCTATCAATTGCCCCGCACAAGAAAACTGCGGCGTAAATAAAGGCAAGAAGGACAGCAATTAGAAATTTAAATCTGTCTTCCTTCTTTCTTCCGCCCATCTGACACAGGCTGAGAGAATAATGCTCTATTCGGCAAACAAATTTAAGACATACATAAACCGGGACCGAGCCAGCGCAGTTGATGGAACCTTGTTTGTTTATCTTACGAGAAACATATGCTGACTGCTCCGAAATTACGTCAACGGATGTCAGCACTGCTAATTTGTTGTTGATTACCTATATAGGCTATTTAAGTCCAACACCTGTGATCGAATCCCTGTAACCATCAAATATCAAGAACTGTAATTGACCAAGTTCCACTAGAGTATAGTAAAACGGCAAGTATAGAATCATTCTAAGCACGACCTTTAAGGCAGAGTGAGCTACTTGCGTTACTCCATGAATGGCATAGGTTCGAAAAAGTTACCTTTGATCTAGTGATTCTCGTATTCCTTTCATCACTCATATATACTGAGTTATTCCAGGTGATACCAATATATATAAACCTGTCAACTACGTCATCTTGAAGCCGCTGAGTTAAAATAGACGATTTGTAATCACAATAAAAGTATCTTACATTTGCTGGTTATGTTTTAATAGCAAAAACAAAGCATCGTCTGCTAATCTATTCTAGGAGTCGGAGAAAATCTCTGTTATTGAATAATAATATAATATGGTCTGCATAGTCAAAATCAACTAATTTACCACTGGAAAAAAATTGACATCTGCATCTTGACCATATGTAAGAGTATAATTCGTGATGGCTGCTCCAAAATTACGTCAACCGATGTCAGCGTTGCTGATTTGTTGTTGGTAACCTATATGAGCTATGGATGTTCAAAAACTGTGGTCGATTGCCTGTAAACGTTCGAAATAGATAAATTTTTTGGGCCAAATCCCACTAGAGTATAATAAAACTGCAAGTACAGAAGCATTGAAAACACGACCTTTAAGGTAGAGTAATTTATTTGCGTTTCTCAATGAATGGCATAGGTTGGATTAAGTTACTCTTGTTCTCCAGATTCTCATGTTCATTTCATCACTCATATTTACTGAGTTATTCTAGCAGATACCGATAAAGATAAACCTGTCAACTACGTCAATGTCTTCATCTTGATGCCGCAGAGCTAAAGTTGACGATTGGTGATCCCCGTGGAATTATCTTATATTTTGTGGCTTTGAACTTAATACTGAAATAAATATTAACGTCGGCTAATCTATTCAAAGAGTCGGGGAGAAGTCTCGGTTATATAATAATGATATAATACCGTCTGCATAGTCAAAATTGACTAATTTACCATCGGGGAGAAACTTGACATCTGCATCCTGACCGAATGGCAGAGTATAATTCGTAATGGCGTCTATGACAAAATTAAACAAAGATGAAGGATTAAATATCATTGACGCATTCCATTGCTATGAATAAAGTTGTCCGATAATTTAATTTATACCTCAACGTAACCACCATGTAAAGTGGGCATGCCAACTTTCGACATATTATCTTATAGAACTTTGCGGTCCACTAAGTCAAATGCACATTTGAGTTCAGGAAAAACGGTCATTGTAAAATGAGCAAATACATTCCGCTGCTCAAGCACTTTCCTTAATGTAGAAGTACTACATATTCAACCTCGTTCTGACCGTAATTCGGTTTGTTCTTTTCAAAATAAAAATCATGAGAAATGCGAAACAAAAAATGGGAAATGGGTAAAAGACATTCGTACACGAGCCAGCCACTAAAGCGAAAGCTTATTCAAAACTATATCTATCAATTAAAGAATAACCAAATCTCAAACGTCACACACCTATGCGCACTCACATATAGATCTTAGAATTATGACCACCTATCGTGTGACTGCTGAAAAGAAATAGAGTAAAGCAGAAAATCAGACTTGTTCTCATTACATTAATCAAATAAAATCTCAAAATGGATATAAATGAAAGATGGTAATATATGTTGATATGCATTCTCGAAATAAACCGACTATTATCCTTAGTAAACATATACTTGATTATACAATGTGGTATATTTTGTTAACAAAATATACTTTATTATGCGCGCATACACACACGTATATATATATATATATATATATATATATATATATATATATATATATATATATATATATATATATATGCATATATATACATTAATATATATATGTATATATAACACAGTATATTGGTCGGGCATTGAGCTTGAACTGGAGATGATGCACGCAAATGATTGGTTGTTCTCTTATTTCACATTATCTCTACATTTAAATTTTCTTTTTTGTTTTGCTTTTCAATACTTAAGTATAAATATGTCCATTTGTATGTAATTGAGAAGAATATTATAACGAAACGGTTCGTTTATCTGGTAGAATTTATTTTTATTTTTACACATGAAAAGGGCACATTGAATTAATGAATGAGTTAATGAGGAATTGGACACATCACATGATTATACCCCATAAATTACGATACAGTTCCATCCAAAGTATATTTTTAAGTAAAATACATTAACCTAGTATGTATTTAAGAATTATATTTAATTTCCAGCATTCACCAAAATTTATAATGCTTCATTATCTGTATTAAGGAATGCAAACTTTGATAAATCTTTGATCATACTACGCTGAATTCACTTGGTTGAGGTTACTGAAAAGTGCTAGCTAGAAGAATATAATAGGTTTGCGAGCCAAGTTACGATATCCGTGTGCACATTTTTATCGGTACCTAAAGCACTGGTATATTAAAAAAGTTCTTACTGGAAAAAAATCAAAATAAGGCACTTCGTTGAAATGATTATCATATGGATGTATATCTCATTTGCAAAGGAATGTACAGACAAACTATAGGTGTTCGTTTGTGATAACTGTTATTTCTCCGATAGTAAACGTCTTTATGCATTACTTGGAGGTAATTATTTGAATGAGCTATGGTTTTATGTTCGAATCTTAGATGATACATTAGATCTCTGGAATAATGCGGACAGAGCTATTGTAAACTGCTAAAACTTATCATATGAGCGAAATACAAATTATTATATGAAAGTGAATCATTAGTTGAATTGCCGTTTTCTAATGTAAAATCGATTATAACTAATCCGATATTTGAATTTTTTAAAATTAAGTAAGCTAGTAAATTTTATTTATTTACAATATAAAATACGATCCATTTTAAGGAAATCTCCCAAACTAAAGGAATAAAATTTAATTTACAAATATTACGAATACTTGAAATAGTATGCATTGGTTAAAATGTCTTGTTTGTGAGTAAAACCAAGCGCTCAATTTTGTTTAGAATAGGGGAACGTAGATCTGCGTGTAAATACGGACATATAAATGTATATGATCATGCATGTCCTTCAGTGAAAAATCGAAAACTTAATTAGCGCTAACGGTTATCAACGAAAATTGATATGCAGCATAAACAAACAGAAGAGTTAATGAGGAATCTATTAAAATGAAATATATACGTGATCTAATTTATGAATCAGAGATGGGGAAAGGTATTACTCAATGTCGAACGCAGCAAATATTTGCGGTAGACAACGACGACAATGCAAATCAGAATCGGATACTAGCTCCAGCATACGATTAATAATAATAAAATCGGATTAGATAATATATGAACTTATAAATTTACTTTATAATCGATTTTAACTCTGTTTAAAATAACTTCCGTTAAAACTTCATATTTCATTTGTGTTGCATTTTTATTTACTTAGTGTCTTGTTCATTTAACATTTATTAGCAAAATTTTTTATGTGAAGTATAATCTTTACTTTCTATTTTACTGGGATCTTTCCTTGGGGGAGGAGGAAATTTTTGCGTAACCTCCATTTATTTAAACTTTATCTCTTAAATAAGGGTATTATTTGCAAATTAAATTTTAGATATTTTTTTATACATGTTTGCCATACCTGTGCATAAAACTGTATTTCTGGGTCCCCCTACAACTTTTGACTCTACTGCCTAATTATTTGTCTTAAAGTTGTGAGTAAAATATTAACTAACTTCTGAAGACTAAAACTAACAATGTAGTAAGTTTTTTTGATTATGTATAAAACGTGACAAGTATAATTGGTTCTGGCGCACGTACAGTGAAATTGCCAGGTGATGAGTCCGGTTCATTTAATTAGCTAATTGGATTTAACGAATTAAGCTAACTGTGTATTAGATTTTACGCACCTAGTAATAAACTAGTTTAAATATGGCCAGAAGGCTAAACCAAATTCATCATGAAAGGAAGGTATAATCCCGTGTGCACATTCTTTTCGTGCTTACTGACGTCTCAGCAGTAAGAGCCAGTATTGCGCCCTATATTAACAATATATTTTTGGTGAGGAATGTGGGAAAATTGGACGGTACACGAACAGTTATAGACAAATGCGCGCTCCCAGGTGGCGCACCCTTATTTAATGAAATGACATAATTTGTTTAAGTATCAGTCATATTCAAGTATAAATGAATTTATTTCAACAAATTGTTCTCACTTAATTCATTTTTTAAATCTTACTTGATTTAATAATATAATAATAAAATAATAGAAAATAATGGCGTATAATTATAAAAATATTTCAACGAAATAAGAGGGCATGTAAAAGGCTAGCTCTGTTAGACAAAGGCAGCCCTTCCTAATTGTGCAACATCCGTTCGTACAGCAAAGCACTTCTTTTACTTAAAGTGTAGCACATGCATAAAACATTTTGTAAAAATAAATGGAAAGCTAACATTGAATATTAATTTTTCTCAATAATTTTAATATACCTGTTTTCTAAATTGCCGATGGATATAGGCCCATTTATTATTTTAACCTGTCTTGGTAATTCTAAGTGAAAATAAAATACAACTATAATCGAAGATGAAGTTATACTTTAAAAAGTGTTCTAGATGCATCATATTTAAAAAATAACATTAACATCAAAACTTTGAAAAATACCATCTTTTACATTTTTGCTCTCACTCACTCTCCGTCTGTCTTGCTCAAATTAATTTTTATATATTCTATTTTTTGTTCACAAAACAAGTGGTTAATACCGATTCTTTTTAGCACAGTGTTTCTACCGGAAAGGCCGCATTTGGTTCTCTTCTTCTTTCTATTGGGCAGTGCCGGACTATCAGTTTCCATCGCATTTCTTCTACCTTGGTAAGTTGAATGCATTTGTGTGATCTTATTTTTTTTAATCAAACTAAAATGTCTTATTTGCGTATGGTATGTTTTTTGTTTGCTCCTTCCTTGATTGATTCCTTGATGTTATCACAATTTATTACATAATGCTATTAATTTACCAAAGTCATGTTGAAGTTCAAGATGAAACTGACGTTTTATTCAAAAATGAACATTGTTAGATATTTAAAATTTTCTCATGTTCAATATTGTTCATTCCAGAAATAGAGGTATATTTACACTCTAAAAATAAAGCCTATAATACAAAATTTACAAATGCTTAAAATTGACACCAAATTTGGATGCGTATCTCTGTGTGAATCAAAATTTCAACTATCTTTTGTGATTTCTTACATTAACTTAATTTTCGCTCATTAATGAGAGCAAAATGATACTCCATTTTATGTAAGTAATGTAAATTATATTGTTCATATTGTACAAATTTGAAGTTCTAAATTTAACTTTCAAAATGAAAGAAGGAAATGAACCATAGTTGCTAAAAATAACTGTTCTGAATCAATTTGACGTTTACGTTTGCAAAAGTAATTAGATTTTTCTGAGATTAAATAGATTTTCTAATTAAGCTGCTTAGTAAACGCTTTTATTTTAGCATGTAGCTTTTCCAGACCAGGTATATTCGTTACGAAAAAGCCTGTAGATATGTGTCCTTTTGGGATGAATATTATGAGAAAATATAACATTGTACAGAATTAGAATAAATTGTTACCTCCATAAATTTAATAATAAGAACCTACTTACGTCGTGCCAGGTAATGGGATATCGATATTAACTATTTCAAGCATAAACACGCGTTTCTATTCAAAAAAATTATATTAGGAAATGAATATCGTTATTCTCTAATTGTATTTAGGATAATTTGAAATGAAAACAATGTAGTAACACAAGTTTTTTATGAAATTTATTTTCCTTTTTGCATATATAACGTTGTAAACTATCTATATGAAATGCACAGTTACTCGGTTATAAGGATTTCAGACTACATTCCGACCTGAAAGCACCACATATTACGATGAAATATGGGCAATCGTCAGAACTTCATTGCATAGTTGAAAATTGCTACGAAATAGCTAACTTGTCCTAATTTGTTCTCAATTACTCATTTAGAATTTTATCGGCATTTGGCTTTGGATTTCGCACCCAATCAAATTCTTCTGGCAATGTCAGTTTCTGTTATGTGAAGACGAATTGCATGTGATAACGGAAGAATAAAATACGTCAATATGTGCGATTGGCGATAATTTTGCAATGTTTTGCGGCATGTTATATAAAATAAAACAGATTTACATCTTAATTTTGCAGACTTCTCTTAAATATTTGTTATCACAAATTTATCAAACGATGGATTGTTTACCGCCAGGTGTTTTGCCGAAAACGTATATTATGAAGTTATTGCTGGATTTCCAGCTAAAAATAAATTATTTCAAAATGTCAATGTATACTCTAGATGGAAGTGCTATTACATTGAATAAATAACGATTTTGTCCTTATTAGGATACTACAAATTACAAACGGAGAACTAGTCGGATTTGGGCACTACATTTCGATACAGAGGTCTGCTTTCCCTTTTTCTGTGTAATTTTAGCCATAATCTAGTCGTAAAACACATATTGACTAGGATCTCGTTAGGTCTTAATTCATCAGGATTCCATGTTTTACCGAATGCAACGCAATGTATAAACTTTGATTACATTCATACACACACTAACTTATATATATATATATATATATATATATATATATATATATATATATATATATATACCAAAGGTAAGATATTTGTGGCGGGATTTTCATTTGTGCATTTGTATATTATTCCAGTATAAAATGGCTTGCCTAAGGTAAAAAGAGTCAATTCTTTTATAAGGCTGGTTTGGTCTTTATCTTGAACTCGTTAAATACTGCACAAAATTTTCTATGGACAAGGTTCGAACCATCCGAAGGCAAGGTTAACCTAAATCAAATTAATACATAACTGGTAATTACGTTTATTTGGTATCAGTGGTAGCGCAGTTGGTGGAATCCCAAACTCCGAAGGAAATGTACCCTGGTTTGTACTCCGGCTGTGGCAAATTCTGAACATGATTTGACGTGTTAATAATGAAGACGAAACTGGTCTATTGAATTACTTGCCTTTCTCACTTTAGGCAATGCTTGGTTTATGCTGACAAATATGTTTATAATAAAAAATCCCGTAAAAAGTCTTCTATCATTTTATTTATACTGAGTTCTATTTTTTATGGATTTCAGGATAAAATGAATAATTTATTTTGGCGATATTGAGTTTAAACTGATATCCATTTTAAAAGCTAGGGAGAGAATAAAACTTAAGTAATTAATAACAGTTAAGGTATTTAAATTACATTTTGTACAATGATCACAATAAAAATTAACATTCAGCAGTACCATTCATAAGTATCTGCTCATCAAAAACACGAAAATGATACGACATCTGCGCCAATTATTCTGTTTTTGAAAACATCAGTAATAGCATTTAATTTTCCGTAAAACTTTCAACTAAATATAAATTTTAATTTGAAATATTTGCTGTCATCAATTGTTTCTCCAGAGAAAATAGACAGAAATTGAAACTTTTGTTCAAGTAAAATGGCATATTCAAAAAAGAGAGATCTGGAAATTCCTAACAATTTGCAGCTTGTCCACTTTGTGAATCTAATAAAGGACACAAAAATCTAGATTATAAAATGCATTTATATATCCTTAAACATAACATCACAATAGCGTAAATCTACTAGACTTTTGCTATTATTTACCTAGATCAAATTAATTTATTTTTTCTATAGTAAATTGGATAGCCATTTTTAGTTGTTTCATTAGATTTTTAAATCGAGTTTTGAACTTTATATAATCACCAAAGCCAATTTGATTGTCAATTCGGACAACCTAAGAAAAATATCAGCAGTTACACGCGTTGACGCGTTTCAACTTTCCGTAATCGTTAGAAAACCATTACGGCAAACTGGTCAATACAGATCAAAACGCAACTTTTTGCTATATTGTGAAACTTTTTGAGTAAAATTGGGTTAGTTTTTCTATGAAGTATAAAATCTTGAGTTAAATAGTAGCTATCCACACCCGCGCAACAAATGATTGGCTAATTGGATTTCAGTAGATCACTTATTTAAATTTTACGATCACAAAAACTCAAAACATTCCAGATTAATTTAAATTAAGCCTTGTAGAATAAAACCAATTTACCCTACGTAGAGACGCTCTCACTAGTTTAATTCCTTACTCTAAGTTTAGCTTATGCACGTTTTAATTTTGTCAGAATAGATTTAAAGAAAGAATATCGCGTAAATCAGCTTATTGGACTTTCAGTTTTGGCATTGCTTTCTTTAAAAATCATAGATCAATCAATCTGACTAGAGTTTTGACATCTTTAGTTTATTATATTCTGTTATGAGGGAATATTGATTTTCTTTGTCAGCTAATTAAATTATTTGGCAAAGAGAACTAAAAATTTGCAGTTGGCGAAAATTTATTTTACAAATGTTTTAATCTTAACTTAATGAATTTTTGTGAGTTAAAGAAAAACTGCGTTTTTATTCAGTATAATAAAATAAGTAAACTATGGCCAATCACTTGTACTCTTACATTTTGAATTTCCCTTGTTTAACGCCCGAGCATGACGACAAACCGTCTTCGTGGTATCAAATCGCACAAATCGTACTGTATAGAATACCAAAACGTGATTCTTAGCTCTGGTTTTCTCACTTTTCTCGAAATTCAACTGCTTAATCTACTTACAACTTCGCTTACAATGTTTATGCAGCTATTGAAAAATTTACAAAGATTATGCTATTAAGAATGCACCGAATTCGCGGATAAGAATAGCAGTTATAAACATAAACATTTTACATTTTTGATAAACAGAAGTCCAGCTTATTTAAACAATCGCACATAATAGCAAAACTTCCGCCAGTCTTACTTTCTGACGATTTCCAGAAAATTTAAATAACCGTGAATTTTTCTATCTCACTTGCATAGACTTTGTGCAGTGGACATTTTTATCCTATCTAATGTATTCGAGACCACATGTGACTACAGCAGCTTTTTAATTTTCAATACATTAAATATTTATAGCGACGTGTTGCTCGTCAGACAGTTAGCCGTCGTGTTTCGACAATAAACGCATCGCTACGTGCAACTGACTGTAATTTCTCTTCGTTATGCGAATGATTAAAATTAAGTCTAAAGTGTACTCCATTCCCGCACACTTGAATTAAACTATTGTTTCATTAACTTCGCAATCCTTTATTGTTCAATTAATTATCTTATATAAATGTTTTTAAAATACTATGTATGCCAGTAAAGTATAAACTTTGTTAGGCTTACGTGGTTGAGAACCCACATTTCATTATAATAAATGTAAATTTATCTGCCAGTTTTATACTAGTTATTCAGATCCCCACCGCGTCCTACGTATGATCATGGAAGGTCGAATCATGTCAGTAAGTGTGACTAGCGTCCATTTTACAGCATTACTATAATAACATCATTATACAAATATTGCTATACATACTTTGCTATTTTGTGCGATTTTTTATCAAAGGTGATCGTTGTTTATATATTGTCTGTACGTTTGTTTTAGGTAGCTATTACCAGTTATGCATTCACTGATTGCCTAATAAATTTTCTTTTATTCTTGAAGCAATAAATGAAAATTGCTTGTGAATCACTAAAGATGTGAATAAACTACATATTTGTTTGAAAGTAAACTTAGTTTGCTGAATTTTCCTTGTGTGTGCTTCCTTGTGTGTACATACGTGTATGCTTCATTTTATGTTACTACTTGCACGTTTCAATCAATCCGTTAGGAATGCATCATTTTATTGCTATTTTGTACTGTAAATAAGTAGTAATGGTGACTTCTCATGGTTTTTATCGATTTACTGTATAAAAATCCGATATGTCAATTAGGAAGTGGACTCGAAGAGAGTGAAATTATTAAAACTGTTGTAATATTGTGACCGTGTATCATTCATAGTTATATGTGAAATGAAAGTTATTCCATAATAACTTTTTGAATGCGAGCCTTAATAAAATTCACAGTTCCCTTTCCATTTGAATAAAAAAGATTTTATCGGATATAAGAACAGTTCCTTTCTCTGTTCATCAATTAATATTTGACACTGTCAGCTATATTTAAACTTTGATATTTACACATATTCATTATCAACCTCTTCTATACAAATTTTAAAATTACAGGTCAATGCTGCCAGATGTTATCGACGCATTTATATTGGAGCGAGGTATTCACGTCGAGAGCGCCTTTTATGCATTTTACGTGTTCTTTAATAAGTTTTCCGTAGGAATTGCCTTGGCTCTGTCAGGTATAATGATTGGGTAAGCTTAAGACGATCTTCTTGCTGTAAACAATTTAAAATAATTTTGTTGTTCTCTCCTAAATTCAAATTATTTACTTCACTAAGATATGACATTGTATACATTTTTTGATAAAATATAGTATTAAACATGCTTTTTCAAAACACATTGTGTGCCATTTGTCGAAATAAATATTTAACTTGTTAAATAGTAGGGTTGTAAATGACCATGTGTTTCAAGGTAGACGGTTCATGCTCTTTATCAAATTTGAATAACTCAATCGCATCCGGAAACTGTTTTTGTCTAACTCATCTTCATCACAGAAATTTATCTGCCATATGGCAACATATCTCTGAAGCCCATTGTTCGATTTGACTTGATGATATTTCGGTTTTTTCTATACGAGCGCTTTAAACATATGTGCACAGTAAATGTTATCTAAAGGATCGTAAACCACATAAAGTGAACAGAATTCTGAAGCAAAATTTGTTAAATGACCTGTCGTGTACGTATATCATGGATACGATGAAGGCGCTCGCAAAGACCAATCAAAATATTGGTGAAAAGTACTTAAAATTGAGCTCCAGTTTTGTTTCATTAAAATGATATTACTTTTTCTGGTTGATCAAAATAAAAATATCGTTGAATTAAAAAGAATTCAATTTTTTACCTAAAAATGAGTTGGAGACATACTCTTCAACAAACAAGTTTCTATTCTATTGATTAATTTTCCCGTCAATGACAATAATATGCAATTATGTATTAGATGTTGCGCACTTGGTAACAAATTAGTTCAATTATGACCAGAAAGATAAACCAAAGACAGCATGAATGGAAAGTATAATCTCGTGCACAATCGTTTCGTGCTTACTGGCGACTCATCAGTTGGAGCCAGTATTACGCCCTTTACCCACTATATTTTTGGGTGAGGAATGTGGAAAAGTAGGACGGTACAATCTCCTAGACGAATGTGTAAACCTGCAGTAGTGAAGCTAACATCATATAAAGTCTTGACAATGCGACTTCATCGCTAATTCACTCTATTATATATATATACCAACTCTATGGCTAATGTATCGAAAGGGTACATGGTAATAATACTATGGTTGCCGAGTCGGTACATGTTACCAACACGATGGATTTTCATTGTATACTATAGTTCGCCAAAATTGAGAATTACAACTATTTATGAACACTTGTTGCTCCAGTAAATTCATGCCTTGGACAATATATGTTATCACATTTCGCGGTAATCATGAAATCATCCAATTAAATAAATAATGGTTAGATATTGTTTGTGGCGGAGAACTAACATATGTGCAATTAAGTATTGGGTGTTGTGCACCTAGTAATAATAACCTGACAGTTAAATATAAACTTGAATGCTATTAGCTATAACAGATGAGGCCTAATTAAACGTGGTTCTAATATCAAACGATTCTTAATTGTCACTACTAATAGGCGAAATAAATTATGTACAAGCTTAACATGATATAGAACGGCATAAAATGCAGCTATGATAAAGTATGTAGGAAACGTTGTACGTGTTGTACACGATAGAATATAAGCATATATGGGAATTCCAAAATTTATATCCCATAGCTTTGACACAAAAACTAATAAAATGTCAAGACAATTAACAAATATTGCAATAAAAATCCAGATTTGTCTGATTGGGAATGTATAAAATCTTATATCAGCAACGGAACCACTCATCACTAAACGTCACCAACGCGACCGAAGAACGGCTGATAGAGAGAAATTCTCTAACTCATTTTCAAGTAACTTGAAAGCATTCATTCTTAACAATACAGGTATTATTCCTTCAAACCAATATATATATATAACATATATATATATATATATTCCTGATAGGAAGAAAAACAAATTAATAATAAAATGGATAATGGCCTCTTATTTCGAGACTACTAAACATCACTTTCCAATCTTTCATTTAAATACATCCTGGGTTTCCATTTGGTTATGAAAACGATGGATGTATATAAATGAAAGATTGTAAAATGAAGTTTAGTATTCTTGAAATAAAAGGCCATTATCACTATTATTAATGTGTTTCTTCCTATTTAGAAATATACTGTGTAATATTCGAAGGCAATGACATTATATATATAGCATATATATATATATATATATATATATATATATATATATATAATACTTATTAAAGCTTGGATTAGCATATTAAATATCACTAAACGATAAGAGAAAGAGCGCGAAAGTAAAGACAAAAGTTTGCTCTCTAATTTAAACTGTCCTACTCAGCAATTGCAGGTGACAAAAGGAGTTAATCTCATAAAAATAAAGAAAAATTTACAAAGTTAAACTGTAAAAAGCACCAATTAAATTAGATGCAACGAAGGTGGGTAATGATTCAAGTATCATCATTATGAATGCAACTCTTTGTATTTATCAAACTGAAATCATTATTCATGATGAATAAAAATTCAAACAATGAAAAAAGAATAATTACACGTCAGATACAACCGATGATTAAGTATGGCGGACTGCTAAAAATGCATATACTGCAAACTATCAGATCAAAAATGTCACGAATTTAATGAAAATAATAATTCCACACGCTATATTTAAGAAAACAAACCAATTGACACGAGCTGGCAGACCTAACGGCCCGTAAAATTTATAGCTAGTGATTGTAGCGTAAAACATGCCACCACCATGGCTCATAATTTTAACGGTGAACAACTCAAAAAACTGGCGAGCAAACTAAAACCAATACTCCAGACAATGCAAATTGGGATGTAATATAGTTGTGTTAGCGAACCATTTTTTTCTCGATAAGCGACATCTTTTGACGTAGCAAAGCCTTTCAGAATGGTTCCAGTAGACAAAACTACCGATTTCCTATTTAAATTCATCGATGCGAACAAGAATTTTATCTATCAACAATCAAGTTATCTCAAAACACTCATCAACAAGTGTATTGAAGATGTTCATCTCTATCACAGTGGTAAATCTTGCACACAATCAATGGATTGGTAATGTGCAATCCACTAATGTGTCCACAAATAGGTATTGCATGCACTATCATAAGACGTCACAACGACAATCAATAATTCAAAAATACTCCCGTAAATATGAGAGGTGTTTTGCTGATATCTACCTTTTTACTGATTAGGACGAAAATATAAATAATATGACAAAATATTTTAATAGTGTAGTCTATATGTGTGTAATTTGCGAGCATAACGACCTTTAGCCCAACGAACTGTCATTCATTGACGTATTAGAGTTGTGGGAAGATAATGTAATTCAAATGTGAAAACTAACCCAAAATCAGGCAAAAAAGTCCAACATTTAAGTACCACTTAAATCAAAAATTCAATACCAGGCAGATTTTTATATGTTTTTCAAAGAAAAACGTAAGAATTTCAGAAGCTATTACATGCAACATTCTATCTCCACACTTATAAAAAAAATGAAGTTTTTACATGAGTTTAATATAAACGAGTAAATTACTATGTGTGTTTATTCAGCATTATTACATTTGCAGAAGCTGTTGAACGCAACAGTCTTAGATTATAGTTAAAAGAAAGAAACAAATGAAGCGTATATATATATATATATATATATATATATATATATATATATATATATATGAATTGAGTATAAACCAGTAAATTATCTGTTGGTGATCGCGTGCGTGTATATCTGCATGTTTACTTTTCCGCGTGCTTTGTTTTCAACTTAGAAAAGCGTAAACGTTAAAATGATTCGTAATTTCATCTCATCATGAGGAAAGAAAATATTCTAGTTAAACTAATACATGACGAAAAAATTGTCCTTTTCATCCATGTCGTATAAAATTTTGATAAAACAACTTTTTGTGTCAGTTTTTCTAGTGAAACTCGATCAACATTTACCATGCACGAAATGGTTTTACTAAAAAAAAGTATACGTGGTGCCTTTTTAAGTTGATAATAAATGCTAGTTTGACGTATTATTTTACTCGTAAACGGTTTCCTTATCTGGTCCTATGATTGGTGGTGTTCTATCATGAGTTCAAAGGTGCCATAATAATGAATTAAACAGTGAACTATTTGTTATTATGTTTGCCTATATTATAAATCATGTTCTTAATACAACTTCAGAAAGAATTTAGCAACCTATAACTTGCAATGTTTATGCATCTTCTGTGTTACAAATTGACGTAATCACTCCGCTGACCTTCCTAATTAGTGAACAGAAAATATAAAATGTATTCTATCGTCCACATTCCTTGAAGAAATTTTTTATCTGTTGCTAATTGATGAAATCAATTAGCATATGTTAGAATATTACTTTACTTTAGAAATTTCCCCTAAAGCATATTTCTTTAAATATTACAAGATAAATTGTACTCCACAGTGAATATCGAAGAACATGTTACGAGCGATACAATGCTTTTCTTTCACATCTCATTAATGATTTAGCTTATCTTTAAATCTAAAATTATTCGTAATCATATTTTTTCGATTAACTTATGCTCACACCGTCTAATGTCGAAATCAGGCTTTCTGGGTACAATTCTGAAAATTGTCCACAGCCAGCTTCGGTCGGTATTTGGCTACGATACTATCTCGGACCAGTCTGTATATTTTGTTTGTTACTCTCGAATTTGTGCCTCTACTTCTATCCCATCACTGAAAAAGTTCGCTACGAAAACCGTCTGCGATTGCTTGGAATTCCGTAAGTCGATTATGTAAATTTTGATAGTAATATTGCTATACGTAAAGAAAATAAGTGAAATCAATAGTATATATACGTCCTTCACAATGTGTTATAATTTATGTCATATAGGAAAATTCTTATATGTTTTAAAATAATTGAACAAAATATTCAAATGAAGAAAGAGAAAGAGAGAGTAGCACAGGGAAACAAAGAAAAATATATATACGCAGTTTGTGCGCAAATTTTCATATTTTATTAGCTTTGGTTGAAATTTGTTAATTCATTACGTTTCATCTTCAGTATTTTTGCATTAGGCCAGAATTTTCAAAGCGACGTTAGGGTAAAATACGTATACGGCCATATTAAGATATTGCGCATTTGCGGATGTGCATTCATTATTCGAATTAAGCCGGATTTTAATTCGCGTTTACATTAACATCTTTTTTCTCGTGAACTCGATCAATTTTTTTAGTTCGAGTGACTTTACACTGAATAAAATTAGCTAATTAGCACTATAAATCAAACTGAATGGCGAGACATTACACGTATATTCACCTGACATTGAGTTAAGAATACTTTTAATAATTAGTATAAATGACAGGTTTACTGTAACTCAAGTATCAATAAATGAGGCGTCCGGGTTCTCGGAAAAGGAGGCAAGTTGAGTAAATCATGTCCCATTTATCCTCTCTGTTAATATTAAAATTAAACTTGTGATTAGCTTTAAAAAGTATGCACATATCCATAATATCCTTAACATGTGTAACGATTTTTTTTAAATTATCAGATACAAGAATCATTATATTTTCATGTATCTGAAAGTGAACATATATATATATATATATATATATATATATATATTGCAAGTCAAATCGAAAGTCAACAAATCATTGAAACCATGCATGTATGTTGTCCAGACGTGGACTCAAAGATAATAGCTAAATACATATAGATATACCAGTTAGCCACGTAAGAACACTGTGGATAAATAAAATGTAGCTTTATCTATGCAAGCAGACAAAGTATGTTCAGGCATTGATTCTGAAATAGTGGTTATGCACACAATTCATTTATTGTCCATTGCTGAAAAATTTCAGTGTTTACCTTTTTTGTTTGTTCTGACTTTCAATAAACCACAAAAATGAATAAGTATTAAAATTAAAAATCAGGCAAGTTGTCACCCATTTAATTAAATGTGAACTCAGGATGTATATAAATGAAAGATTGTTAAGTGCTGTTAACTTTTCTCGAAATAAACCGGCCAATATCCTTTTTTATAAAATCTGTTTTCTCTTTCAAATAAAAAATATACTACGTTTAATTCAAACGCATTGGGCGTTTTAAATCCTACATATATATATATATATATATATATATATATATATATATATATATATATATATATATATATATATATATATATACATATATATATATATATCAATATATATGGTTATGTTTGTTTGTTCACTCGTAAATACTACAGTTGAAAAAAGATGGAAATGGTCCGTTATCCGAAAAAATTTCGTTTTTCCTTAGCACACAGAAAGAGTACCATGAATTACACTAAAGCTGGCATTCCGAAAGAATATATAAATACATTATTTATCGAAACTTGAGAAGAAAACGATAACAAAATATTTATTGCTTTAAACAAAATTTATTTTTCACCAAACTCACGTGAATTTTAATATCAATTATATACATGATCTTATAGCAAATTGATTAACAATTTATTCCGAGTATTTTTGCAATTAAATAGGCTGCTTGAAGTGCACAATATGCCCGAATTGCACGAATAGGCCGTTTGTGCTCAAAATTATTATACGTTAGGTGTCCATGTCTAGTGCGAATTCTTAATTCTTATATTGTATGCTTTTTCAAAAATACGACAGCAGCAGTTTCGAAAACTAATGGTACAAACGATAATTATCATGGATAAATGTATTAGAAAATGTTTGTGGCATTGAGGCAATTTTTACAGGACAGAAAGAATAAACTACTTTTAGATTAAGTACAAGATTGAATTCAAACGACACAGATGCTTCTTGTTTCATCAGTAGAGCCCGACACTACGTCCCAGACCCACATTATTTTACCAAATATAAAATGTGCACTGGGGCGTAGTGCCGGCTCCAAATAACGTGTAGCTAGTATTCACAAGAAACAGTGAATAAATCTTGTTTTTATACTAACTTCCGCATAACCTGGTGTAAATATATGTACATACCTGTTACAATGTAATCCATTTAGTAAAATTCAATTACATTTAATTTATCTTCTCGCAACCTAGACTATGTAAAACAAGTGAAACGATTTGACAAGAAATATAGGTTACAGCTTTTTCTACCATTTAAAATTGTGGTTCATAGAAATCTTTGTGTCTAATAATATTTTTTAGAGAAAACTTGTGAAATATTTTTTTCATTACTGCAGCATTGTTCTGCACCACATATTTTGCACCGAATTTTATTTAATTGGTGATTTTATTCATGTACTTCAAATGTAGTCTAACTTTAATGAAACACAAGGATCTCAGTCTTATGTTTTTTAATCGACTTCCGTGATATGTGCACTAAATGTCACGTCATACAGTGTGCAGTCTTACGATTTTATCTTGTTTACATTAACTCATGGCAATAACAAATGTCAATTAAGTTGTCAGATTTTTCGTTAAGCAAACATTTGAGTTAAATTCACTAATTTTACAATTTTAGAATCGTGTATAGGCCAATATGAATTGTGTTCGCAAACAACGATAAGTAGATTAATTTTTTTTAAATATAATTCTCTACATAATAAAATAATACATAATTATAGCAGTAGTAATTTATACTTTGAATTCATAGAACGTTAACTTGTTAGCTGTTCTATGTAATAGACCATTATTTTGTTGATATTTAGCAAATAGCTAGTATTACAAGAGTTTTCACATCGCCGACAAACTGCGTAGGTGTCACGTGTCAAATTGTTAATATGGTACACTGGTGTAATTATAAATACTCTAATACTCATCCATAACCGAGAAGTCATTATATAGTGTCTTTCAGAAACTGACATTCCGTCCATTTTATTCTGAATAGACACTATGGTAACAGTTTAATACCTCTGAAGCTACGGCTAAAGAACGATCGCGGTTTACGACAAATTTACATTAAATCTTTATAAAATTAATGAGAAAATATACGACCTATGATGAGGTATTTTGAACCTTTCATGTTTATTATATAATCAGATTTAACTTATTTCAGAGTAAGGTAGTGATTCTGTTTACCAACTATTAATTAAAGTCACAAAACTATTTATAAGATGGCAAAAGTTCACAATCCAACGTCAGTTTATCTACTAATAAGCAATTATCCAAAAAGGAAACAATAAATGCTAAAAGGATTGTAATTTAGCAGCCCAATAGCAAACTGATATATTTCTGGAAGAACTGAAATAGGAAGGAAATGTGTAAAATTTAATGTAGAATCAATATAATAATTAAATAGCAAGTGAATAAAATTCAATAGATTTTTATGCACTTATGAGTGTCTAAAATGAACGTGTTTCTGTCAAAAACTGTAAAAATATTTTTAAAATGTGCCCCATTTACAGCTGAATCGCTAAAATTACAATGACGCAACCGAAATCTCTATAAAACGAAGATTAAACGAAAACCTATCTACCTGAAAATGCAAAACAGGTTATGAAATGTGAACCATTTACAGCAGAGTCAAAGAATAAAGACACATAAATGAGTCAATATGAAAAATAAGAATGAAAGACTGGAAAATATATTTATATTCAAACGAAGCAGACGTGCCCGGATTCGAGCCCTGTCCACGGCAATTTCCGACCAGTACATGATGAGTTCCCAATAAGGACGAAACCGGTCTACTGGATGAATTGTCTTTCCTACACTATACAATTCCAAGTTTATACTGACATATGTAAGTAATTAATGGGTCAGGTACATATATCAAGACCGCGATCTTGATTATAATAATTGTAATCACCGTCCGCGAAACCAATGTTCGTTTAATTATCTTAATGTTCATTTCAATATCACTTCGCCATGCAATGTGGTGTCTATTTAGTAATGACAGATTTGGGAGAGTTAGTTGGAATTTTGGGCCTCAATGGATGCCATATGAGCTCCAACTTAAGGAAAAATAGACTAACCAACTTACATTAACTAGTATATAACTGAAAATTGTATGTAGTGTAGTTTGCGACAGGGTGGCTCAGTGGTTAGAGCACCAGATTCCGAAGCCGACGTGCCCAGGTTCGAGCCCTGTCCGCGGCAATTTCTGGCCGGTACATGATGAGTTCTTAATAAAGGCGAAACCGATCTACTGGATAAATTGCCTTTTCTACAATATACAATTTTTAGTTTATACTGACATATGGAAGTAATTAATGGGTCAGTTTCTTATATCTGTATATTCACCAGAAAGTTTAAAATTAGGTAGAAACTATGGGCCATTTTCTGTAACATCACTGAAATATGTAGGTAATGGGGAACGTGCGCTTTTTGCATTATAATGACTATAATAACAACTTTGAAAGTGCCCAAATCTGTAAACACGGCTATACACGTGGTATTTACGAAATCAGAAATTCATCAATCGGTAAAGGCGGGACTGGTTAGGCAAATGTGAGCTATCTACACCAGGACAATTAAATTAATATGGAAGCAAGGTTATGCACATCAAAATTTTTTTTTTAAATGATTATATGACTAAATGCACTAGAAGCCTAAAATGTAATCCATTTATTGCAACATCAGTAAAATAGTTGCGCAACTAG
Source organism: Eudiplozoon nipponicum (assembly GCA_029291075.1). Lineage (NCBI taxonomy): Eukaryota > Metazoa > Platyhelminthes > Monogenea > Mazocraeidea > Diplozoidae > Eudiplozoon > Eudiplozoon nipponicum. The sequence goes on from JAQBSW010000359.1 coordinate 201,169, forward strand.
TGGATTAAAATGCAAAAAAAATCTTTATGAATTAGTGCACTGAAAAAAACGTTGATCTATTTAATATAGCGCAAGAATAGGATAGGAAATCTACGCCATTTATCTTTAGAGCAACAACTTTTAAGACGGAATAATCAACAAACACGGCTCTGCGCGTAATCATCTGAAAAGCAAGTAATGATCGGTCGATTAATTCAGGACTTGCCGGGAAATGTGAGCTATATGTAGGATATTAAATTATAACTACTCAGCAAGTTGATTAATGTGCAAGCAAGATTATATACGTAAGCAACTTCATCACTGGAGACTGGAATTTACCATTAGTGTAGTGGTTAGTGTGCCTTTATTACTCATAGGTATATACTGGTGGTGTATTCAAGGCTAAAAAGATACCAGACGCGTCAATGAGAAGAGGTCGGAGTATCTCAGTTCCAACACTCCCGTAAAGTGCCTACCTGATTTCTATTTACAACCAAGACATAATTATAAATCTTATGCTTCTACAGATGTGAAGCATTAATTTGTTATACGGATATATAATTGTTATATACCGTTTGTTGCGAAGATCTAACTTATATGCAATTCTGTATTAGGTATCGCGCCCTAGCAACAACTAGAAAGATAAACCAAAGTCAGCATGAACGAAAGATATAATCTCATGTACACATACGTTTTGTGCTTACAGGTGATTCATCAGTAGGAGCCGGTACTACGCCCTATACCCACTATATATTTGGTCAATGAATATTTGTCAATTGGAATGTTCCGTCTCCTATACGAATGTGTATACAAACAGTAATGGAGTTAACTTCATATAAAGACTTCAACAATGCTACTTCAAAGCCAATTCACTATATAAAATATATAACAAGCTTGTAAAAGGTACCGAAACTGTGGTTGCAAAGTGGGTACCTGGTACCAACAAAACAGATTTCGAGATGTGCTAAATTTCACCAAAACTGAAAATTACTACTTCTGGAGTAACAGCCGTTTAGAAATAATTTCCAATTTTGATGAAAATTAGCATATCTTTAATTTTTTTGTTTTGATAACAGGTACCGACTCATTAACCATAGTGTTGGTGCGTTTTACACCCTCGGTATATATAATATATAGTAAGATGGCTTTGAAGTTTAATTGTCAAAGATTTTATATATAGTTAAATCTACTAATGATAGAATACACATTCGTATAAGCGAATGTACCGCCCAGTTTTTCCACATTACTTGACCAATAACGTAGTGTTATAGGGCGGAGTGCCGGCTCTTCCGGATGGGTCGCGAGTAAGCCCGAAATGTTTGTGCATATAAGATTATACATTTCGTCATATTTGAACTAATTTGTCATTAGGTGCACAACACCTAATACAAGGATGCAACAATATTTGGAAGTTGTAGTATTAGTAGTTCTAAAAAGTCTTTATTCGTCAAGAAACTCAGAAATATCTATAAAAAGCACCACTAAGTTGATGTGATTCAATCGGCAGACATTTTTATATCATTCAACCCCTCAAACGAATCATTGATATATCAGAAAATGTATATTTTGATAATAGACGAGAGTAATTTTTTCGCAGGATTGCTTAACTAAATATTTAGCCGGTTTATCCACGCTCATTAAAATGTTATACGCTTGAGAATGTCATAAAGCAAAAATTATCTATAAGGAATTCTAAGATCAGTTACGAAATGCGCACTATTTTAATGTTAAATCACTAGAATAGCTATCTAGTAATTAGATCCATCTGCAGAGGTATATATCATCTAGAATACTAGTATTGATCAATCAATAAAGTAAGACATAGCCATTAAATATGATCAGTGATGCCTAAATTACAGGAGTATGAACCAATCAAGTAAATAAATCTGTGTGTAGTGTTACATGCTTGAGCCTATCTAGAACAAAATAGATCTATAAATAAATTCGGAGGTTAATATGAAATAAATGCTACCTAGTGCTGTTTCACAACAATAAAAAAATAAACAGTGGATCCATATGAAACGACATTACTATCTAGATGTACGTCGTTAATAACAGACTTACCAGAATAACAGCGTGTCAAGTAAAATTATGTACAAGCAGGATTATAAAAATGACCTTTATCGGTAGTAAACACGTATCTATCAACAATAGAAAATGTTCGAGAAGTTCTTGATTTTCCCTATTTTCACTTGTCCTGAAAAAATTCCAATATGAATTTTATGCCCAACAGCTATTTTTATATAGTAATCATTCAAATTCTATTTTGAATCATCTAATAGAACCAGGGTAATTGTCTTTGACTATTATTAGAATCCAAACGTAATTACTGTCTATACAATTAAACAATAATTGATTGCGCGGATGGTGACAACAATTCATTAAATCAAGTTTGCGAGCTTGAAGTAAACACCAATCCCATTTTATTTAACCAGTCGGCGACTGGCGATAGTTTTGCTATGTTGTTCGACGACTGGTTAAATACAATGGGATTGGTGTTCACTTCAAGCTCGCAAACTTGATTTCAAGAAATAATAACTGTCTGTTGAATTCACCGATATTGGTTGGGTCGTTTATGCGGATTCCCTCAAAATGTATTATAATGGTGTCGCCAGCCTAGATTAAATTATACATGACTCCGCAGTCAGACTGTTTATTTTCGCAGACAATATTCATAGTACCCTTTCTATGTAAAAAACGAAAAAGAAATTTTATCGGGTACAAGAAACAATTATTTCTCATATTCTACTCAATTACCTACAAGTGAATAACTCTTTATATATAAATTGAAAGGCCAAACAAAATAGAAAAATGCAAACATGGAGAAAATGTGAAATAAGGGAACAACAAATCAAATGCGTGCATCGCATCCAGTTCAAGCTCAATGCAATAACATTCCTCTTTTGCTTGCATAAATCCGTCTGCAGCTTGTTTATCCATAAAGCCTCGTATGTAACTAACTCCTTTTGTTATTGAATTTAGTAATTATCTTAAATGCTACGTTTTGAGAATATATGTGTGAGGTTTCAACGATGCTTTGCGTAATTGCGAATGTGTATTAACAATTTGATATAAAACAGGCGTTTAAGCTGCAATGTTCTCGCATTCGAGTAAATAGCCGTCTGGTCGATCGGCCTACGTAAGTTGATCGACAACTTGCGCATGAATATTGATAAATAATTTTTAATGTCGACATTAGCGGCTATTTCACTTTTATTGATGGTAAATGCAAGTGCGTTACCTTAAAAACATTTAGTTTAGCTGCATTAAATTTGCCTGTTAATGCCGCTTCAACTTACTTTTGTTTTATACGGGAAAATGCATCCGCCTTACATGGGATGTTTTGGTAAACTACTTACTTGTCTGGTCAGAAATATTTTTGTTTCTGTTGACTTACCTTTTTAATAATTGACTCAATTAACGTCTTTTGAGTCTTAACTAACCAACTTGTCAATTCTTGATTAACAGCCGCGAACCGTTGATAATTTATATTGAAAAAGCACGAAACTTCTGTAATACAAATACTATGCAGTCCAAGTTAGCTTCAGGTAAATCGTTCTATTTAATTTACCATAAGTATTTTTCTTTAGTGTTACATCTACGAAAGACCGACTATCATCTTTCTCGTGCTCTGACGTGAAACTGATGTCCTTATGTGCTTTGTTGAAACTTTGAAGCAATGTTTATGACTGCAACCTCTTTTAAGGACAATGAAAATATCATTCACGTACCGAATTTATTGAACACACCTATGTCACTCATTGATGATGAGTTCTTCAGATAGCCTATGAAAATCTCATCCAACACTGGAGATAAAGGGCCCCCATTGCCACACTATCAGTATGTTTATAGATGTTTCTGTTAAAATGAAAGTGTGTATCTTTAAAAGAAATAAGCTGATTGCCAAGTTGGGGGATGTGCTGTCCGTTGAAAACGGCTTCCGAAACCGGAAGTAGAAATATTCGGATTAATCAGGAGGAAAGTGGATGCAAACGCCTTGTTGCGCCCAACAAGGACAAGGTAAAGAAGCTGTACATTTTTCATGCATAATTAGATAAGTTTTCGTAGATTATAACATGACACCCGAGACGGTAATATGTCTTAATCAATCGCATAGATTATAATGTCAATGGTTTCGTCAGTTGGAACATTTGTAAACAAAGACGTAACATCAAAAGACACCATAATCGTGTTTTTAACATTTATATATTGAACTCTATTAACAAACTAAAAAGAATCGACAACCGATTAATTACCTAACAGTTTACGGAATGGCTCCAGTATACGAACTAGCCATTTGGCCTATGCATGGAAGAGAGAACTGACCAGTGATAATATTGGCCTCGTAGGAAAAACTTTTTTGTTTGTGTTAATTCGTCCACAGTTGGTGTAGATGATCCTCTAAACACGTGAATTTTGTATTGTCATTCAGCACGTTCGCCAACCTTTTTAGATATTCGGACTTTTCAATTAAAATACGCCTTAGCTTTTGATGTCTGCATTTCTGCAGATATCTTTAAGCGCAATTAAATGTTGCTTTTTCAATGCGGGCTGTTCTGCGCATTTGGACGGTTTCACATGTGAATCCTGGCCAACTAAAGTAGCCTAGAACCAATTTTTATAATCAATAATTGTAGGTTTTAAGTCCGCTGTTAGTCAAATAACCATTAAAATACTGCCTCAAAATTAGCATTGCATTTATTAGAAGGATGAATACCATAATTCCAGCCAATCGATAGTGCCTCCATTGTTAGCTGATCAATTGTTATTTTTGATAAGTTACGCACGCGTTTATCAATATCGGTCGGTATTAAATTACATAAAACACAAGGTTTTATATCATTTTCTAAGCTCTTCAATATTCTTGTATTGTCTTTCGTCATAACAGGTGTAAAAAGTCATCAGAAATCTCATTATTGAAAGAAGATTTAGCTTATTCAATACACAAGTTACATTTCTGATTCTTGCCCGCAACACTACTTCAACTTCTTTTAACTGCTCAATTTTGTAATACGCCGACCTTGTAAAATTTCTTCAAATAATCCGTAGTTTGGACTTTCGTAAAATGCGCAACAAAATCTTGGAAACCTAAATTGTTTAATACACTGATAATAATGTTCCTTCCATAATACAGTTCTTTGAGTTCTCCCATTTGATGGCACTAGTCCATCTAGTTTTCTGAAAGATTCTTTTGGAATGCGAGCCATAATAAAATTCATAAATCCCATCCCACGTGCAAAGCGCATAAGAATATAAGTTTCATGACAGAGCACGAGAAAGAGGATTGTCTGCCTTATTTCGTACTCTCTATATGTTTACATTTTTCGATTTTGTTTGCTCTTTCACTTTTATATAAAGAGTTGTTCATTTGTATATACTTGAGAAGAACATGAGAAATTAACGGTTCTTGTATCTGATAAAATTTCGTTTTCTTTTTGCACATGGAAAGGGTACTAGAAATTTTATTACGGCTCGCATTCCTAAAGAAGCAGACAATATTCTTAGGAAGTTTTCCAAACTGTCAGAAAAAGTCATCTTGTCAACATGAAGGCTTTATCTTTAGTCAATTATTTATGGAAGTTTGCTCGCATATAGCGCGTCCGTTTAGTAAAAAAAATAAAAATATTTATTATTTAATATTCACTTCTATGGCTGAAATGCAGCTTCCGTCATTTTCCTAACTGATTCATCTTAATTCGTACAATTTTTCGAGGATTATCTGTTGCATACATGTCAACTTTAGATAGGACCATTGGAGCGTTCTCGGTCTCAATGTTGGCTACTGTCTAAGTCTCTCCCTCAGGAGTCTGACTTGGAACACTACCTAAACGATCAAGTGCAACAGCTAGTGGTCCGTCGGGCATGTTAACAAAAACTGTATTGTGCTCTGCATCTACCATTTCCACACGATACGGATCATCATTGGCAGTGTTTGATGCCATGGGCTCGACCTTCACGAACATGACAGTCGCCGACCCCTAGGCGACTGCGTTTAGATTGTCTGTCATAGGCTTGTTGCTATGTGGCGCGCACATATTCAGTTATCTTTTTAGGCGCTTGTGAAAATCCGCTATGATACAGCGCTAATGAGATCACCTCTCATAGACCATGGTTGTCAGAGCAAATCCTGCAACTGTTGATATTCAAATAGCATGATCCGCTCGACAAATACAATTTGTCTCTCCAGGATCCCAGAACTTTAGAGCATCAACACCGCAATGCCTCTTTCATCATCCGTTGTGCTCGCTCAGCCGTCGCGTTTGTCTGCGGATGTCAAATGGTTGTGTTGGAATGTTTAATGTTAAAATACTTGCACCACTGGTTAAATTCTCTCGACTCCAAATGTGCACACAGGATGGTAACAATAACTTGTTATGCCCCAAATCGACTAAACCAGCGCTCTTGTGAGCACTTTATAATCTTTCCTGTTATGGTTTTGCGTCGGACGTCCGTCTGCTTGTGGTACTGCCGCTACTTTGATATCTGACGCGTCCGTAACAATTGAAATACTACCTTCCGGGAAAGTCAAAATAGTTGCATCCATTAATTTCTTTTTACATAAAATATACGCTTCTTGAGCCTCCTACGTCCAACGAAATGGTATCTTGGTACCAGTTAACTTGGACGAGAGTTTCTTATTAACCACCATCCCCGCAAATTAATGTCTATAGAAATTCACTACACCAATAAACCGGCGCAATTGTTTTCTAGTAGTGGGTACCCGATAATCCATGATAGACTGTACTTTCGAATATAATGGCATACATGCCTCTGCTAAGACAGTGTCCCAGGAAACGCACCTGAACTTTGTTCTGTATTAAAATGTAATCGCCATTCTACGGCTTTGGATCACATCTTCTGCAGCGGAATACGTAATTGATGTTCCGTAGTGGCTCGTATAATAACATCGTTAACTTTAGCTGCACCGTAAGGCTGCATATACACTTTATGGAACTCGTGCTTTTTGACCTCGAGAGGCATATACGGTTATTTTGACAACCGATCGTCTTAACTCATTTTGTAATGAAATCGAGATTCAATAAGGGCGTTTTTGTATTTGCTACTAAAAATATATTACATATGATCATTTATTAATAATTGATTGTTCTATTTGTCCGTAGCTACCATCGATGCACCCGATGTCTGATACAAATTTGCCCCCGTAGGTTTTACATTGTTTAACGGCCAAGTCATTGGTAATACCTACACAACAGCTCCAGTTTCCAATTGCATAATTACTGGCTGTCCGTTGAGGAGTTCTACATATTTAACTTTAACAAAAATCTTTACATGTTGAAACGTATCCCAGACTTTTTTTTCTTCGAAAGCAATCTGATGCTGAACAGATTTTATGGTTCTCTGTTGGTCCTCTTCACTCAATCTACAAATCTGTCATCCAAAGGATTTATATTTTGTGCATAATCATGATCATCAATATTAGTGAGATGATGAACCCTATTGCCACATTGAACTGGCCGCTCTCTAGGAGAACTATGCTGATTTTCCTGCCCTTTAAGTGATGTATTTTTCGCAGCTGGTGTTTTTAAATATTGATTTTGCTTCCAAGTCACTGGCTGCCGCTGTCCATCTCAGACTCGCTGATTATGCCGCAAAGAATTATAATAAGGTATGTCGTACCTGCCGGCTGTTGGAAAGAGACTAATGTGTGATTATGCCGCAGTCAATGTGGCGGTCAACATGGCCGAACTTTCTAGAGCCTGGGTTCTATATTCCAGGCCTCCTTGCGCGCTCGATATTGCGTCATATCTGGTAATATTCAGCAGCAAAAATATGAGGGCCACATGCAGTTGCAACCTGGGCAAAGACTAAATTAGTTTTGACAACCACCGCTTGATTTGTGTCGTGATATAAATGGACATTTCACCCGGTAGTGGTTTGAGTCTGTACAATTCTGAAAACACCTTCTGAGGCCTGGCTCGGAAGCGATCCAACACTCGTCTTTTATATTCCAAATACGTCAGGCCAACATGCAATTTTAAATGGACTGCAACGGTACTATCAACTAATTCCTGAAAATCTACGCGCAAAATAGGTGTCTCTAATGAAAAATCTTGCGCTCGCATAGAAGATTCAATTTTTTCGAACCACAACTATTGTCTTTCCAAATCCAGGGGTGAAAGCATAGGCTAAAATTCTGATGAAGTTCAGAAAAACTAGTGGATTCGGATGAACACATCGGCATAGGTCCGTCTGTTGCCACTTGGATGTGATCACCATTTGCTGAATTCACTGATATTGATTGGGTAGTTTATGTTGATTTTCGCAGAACTTTCAATAATGGTTTTGTCCTGCCTAGACTTAAACTAAATTGTGCAGACAATATTCTTACGAAGTTTTCCAAACTGTCAAAATAAGTCATTTTGTCAACACAGGCTTTATTTTTTATCAATTATTTATGCGAGTTTTCTCGCATAAAGCGCGTCCATTTACTATAAAATTGCAAATATTTATTTCATATTCACCTCTGCGGCTTGAATACTGCTTCCGTCGTTGTCCTGACTGCTTCATCTTATTTCGTGTACATATGCAAGGACTTACTGTTGTATTCACGTCAGTCTTAGATAGGACCATTGGAGCGTTCTCGGCCTGAAAGGTGGCTGGTATTAAATTATCACGACCCACTATATATAGATGTATTGCTTCGAGGAATTAAAGAGGGTTTATTGAGAACTGTAGGCGCTGTTATTGAGAATTTATTAAGTACATTCTTCCATTCTCGAATAGATACCATCTCGAAATTACGTTGCGTTGCGTAACAGATATTCACATTGTTAACAGACTTGCTTTTCCGCTGAAAGAGTTACTAAATACTCACCCAAAATCAGTTTACATATTTATTGGTTAATCTATCGTGCGAAATAATAGTCGTCATCTTTCAAAATCCGCGCTCGTTATTTCAACAGCATACCAAATTCGACACCACGAAATAACACACAGTCTAAAGGAAAATTTGTTTACAAATTATTCACGTTCATATTTATATATATAATGGTAAATCATAATTAGTCCACTGTTAGCCTGTTTGCGAACAATTTTAAACAAATACTATGCACACACACAAAAAATACATTTTATAGATACATCGTATTCATGATATTCTGCATCGCCTATACTAAATATATGCCTTGCGTAATAAAAAAAGAAGGCCGACATGTCAATCGCATTATCAATCAATAAATATCAAGAAGAGTTTTTGGTATGTGTGTGTGTGTGTGTGAGATAGAGAGAACTCTTTCGGGGGGAAAGGAAGAATCTATTAATAATGGAGCAACATCACCAGGCGCAAAAGTCATTCAGAAGCAGCTTTTCACATTAATTTCTATCATGTTATGCACTTTTACACTTTATGTAATTCTGCAAAGAAAAACGGATTCTAAGTAGAAAAGTATTACTTCTCATGTCGCACGTGATCATCCTATACCAATGTAGAGTGCATTTATAAATTAACCTGATGCAATTTTTTACCTCTGACGGGCGTAATAACATAAATTTTTATATAAGTTTAATTAAAATTGGTTGCGCCAACTCCTACGTTAGACGTTCAGTAGACTGCAATATAACATCAGGAGCGTGTCCAAAATATGACTCTTTTAAGGCTACACCTGAATAGTATCATAGATGCATGAAGCCGATTGTGGTTAATGCTAAATAATGTCTCAGAATACAAATATGCATGCGTTAAAAGTTTATTTCATGAGAACACGAAATTAAAACTTAATTACCACAAATTTGATCTCCTTTGAAAGATTTGAAACTGTAATTACATCTGGAGCAATTTCATAAGTAAAATCAAGAAAGATGTTCTTAAATGGAGCATCTAATAATGAGCCTTTAAATTCGAATTTTTATCTGTCAAATACCACGCCTATTCAACGGTAGATGAGATAGTTCTGTATTATCAAGAAAACTTTAAATATTTCTCAAAAGCGATACGTGATTTTGCGAAGATAAAAAGTAAATGTCAACAAATGTTCTCAGGCAGAGTAAGACATACACCAGTTACATCGGAAAGAGCATGATTTCTATGAAATATGAAATCCTAAGGAGAAGACGATAAAATTAGGAGGTAAAAGCAATAATTTTCTTAAAGAAACGCATATTATGATAGAAGGTCTAATTCTAAAATTGTAAAAGTCCACAATTTATATAGAAAACGGTTATTAATTACGAATAAAATGGAAACTCCATGGTCTCAAATTGTATCAAGAATGCAAGAATTTCTGATGATTTCATTTTAAGTCAACCATTTCCTAAATCAAAACTAAATAATATTATGACAAAGAGATTTACTGGATGAATGTAGCGTATTTGGGTTTTTCCTTTACTAACCACAGTAGTGTATGAGGATTAAATTCGAGATTTTAAAAACTGGTCTTGGTAAAATATCAAACTTACATAACCGATTGGCAGGGAGTCAGAGTTAACCAGATTAATGTTTTATTGTCCATCTGAAGTGTTGGCCCCCAGCCACTAAACTAAAGAGAAAAAATGAATTATATTTTGATCTCTTTAGCAGCGTTGTTACCAAGCAATCAAATATTAAAATAACAAGTGACATCTTAAATTGATTTGTAAGCTAACCAATTAAATGGTTATTTGAAAATTCGTAAGTTAATATGTGAAGGTAATTTCAAAAATCATAAAAGCGAAACGTATGATTAGGAATAGCTAATCATAGTGAAATAAATCTTGACATGATTGTCTCTGCAGTAAGTGACAAAGGTAACATTCCTCAGTCTGTCGACATAATGAAAACTTATTTGTATCAAGGTTGTGATCGTGGCATAGGCACTAATCCCGTTATATATACACTTTTCAGTATAATCTGAACATTGGAAACTATTCAAGCATTGTTCGCGACAAATTCTGAATGTATTTATATAATGAGACTAGTTCTTATATCGAGATCGCAGACTTGATTTAAATAATGACCGACTGGTCTATAATGATTGTATTTTTCAATAATTCATTAGGATGTAATAGGATTGAAGCATTTATTCCTCTAGAATTAAGAAAGTGTATTATGAAATATGATTCTAATAGTTTTAAGTGATGAAAAACTGTCATAAAAGTTATTACTTCTTTCTTGATGATCGGTGATACACAGGCGTTATCCATCTTTTCTACGGTCAAAGTTTAGTAGAACAATCCGTTTCAGTTTTCAAGATGGGTTAAGCTGGTTGTCACAGATATATGCCTAAGCAACAGAATAAGAACGTTTGAACTCAAACGTGTGTCTAGTCACTAGACATAGTTTTCTGACAGATGTTCATCTGGTTGCTAAGTAATATGAGTTGAATCACTTTCTAAAGTGGGAACCTTGGCTTATTTCCAATTGAATGTGCTTAAAACTGGCACTTTTCATCAATTCGAATGAAACCGCAAAAATTTACTCAAAAGCAATGAATGAACACATAAATTTCAAAAGGATTAATGAGTGAAATCATCAATCATGAGCAATGCACGGACACACACATTTTTTACCTTCAAACGCCAGTCGACCAGTTAATAGATCAAACAAATTAAGATACATTTGAGTGAGATTGAAGTTGATGTTTGTTTTTGCGGCATATTTTGGTATATTTATTTACGATCGGTTGCCAATGTAGATTGTTGGAATTAGCTACAAAATATTACATGTAAGTAACATAAATTGCTTTTAAAGTTTAAAATTCCGCAACTACGTTATGCAATACAATATTAAGAAATTTTTATACATAGTTGCTTTGTACCTTTACCATTGTTGCAATCTATGAATCCGTATTATTGTGATACATTTTTCTGTGTGAATATTTAAAACAGAAACTTTGCATTCGAACTTCTTTTCTTTACAGTAGGAGATGGAAAATATTTATAATTTACATGCTAAGCTAGCCGGATTTGACGTAATTCAACAAAATAACTAAGAGAAAATAGCTGAGAAGAATGAAGTTTCAGTTTATAATGTGCGTTTGGTAATTAACATGGTTCCCCAATGTAGTGGGAAAGGTCCTCTCTCTCATAAGCTTCAAAGTCTGTGAACGGCTTATTAAGATTACAGCAATAACTCTCTTTAGAAACTAAAAGCAGAACATGACTATACGCGTAAATTATAGAATAAGTAAAAGTGCCGCAAGTCCACAATCCATCAGGATTGCACATGAGAAGTTCGGACAGTTCCTCAATGTCTTGATATCAAATGCAAAATTAATGAAAATCCTAATATAAAGAATAAAATTATAGACGTCAGTCCCATTATATACATGCATTTGTCAGTATAAAATAAGCATTTTATAATATAGAAAAGACAATTCATCCAGTAGACTGGTTTAGCCCTAATTTATAAACTAATAATAGATTAGTACTGCGAAAAAAGAAAAGTTCATAATACTATTGCTATATATATACAAGATATTTTGTTAATGCTCGCATTACAAACAAATACTTAAAATTATTTAAATTAGGATTGCGTTCAATTATATACATACGTTTTCAGTACAAACTAAGCATTTCATAATGCAGCAAAGACAATTCATCCAGTAGACCGGTTTATCCCTAATTTATTAACAAATTTATTTAAAATATTATTACCGCGAAACAATGAAAATTAATAATACCGATGCTATATTTACACGGTAATCTATTTTTGCTCGCGTTACAAACTAACACTTAAAATTATTTAAATCAAGGTTGCGATCTTGATATAGACGCCAGTCTCATTATATTCATGCATTTGTCTGTACAAACTACACATTTTATAATGTAGGGAAGATAATTCATCCAGTAGACTGGTTTTGCCATTATTAACAACTCTTGAAGTTCTGTCAATGGCAAATTCTGGGCAGTACGTGAAGGATTCCCAATAAGGCCGAAACCGATCTACTGGATGAACTTCTATTTCTACATTATACAATGCATTGTTTATACCGGTAAATGCACGTGCACAATGGGACTGGTGTTTACATCAAGATCGACACCTTAATTTAAATATATTTTATCACAACCCACGCAACCAATTCTTAAAATCAAGTTTTCGAGCTAGAAGCAAACACCAATCCCATCGTGTTTAACCAGTCATCGGACAACATAGCAATCACAGTCGCACGCACGCTCTATTGTTCGACGGCTGGTCAAAATACAATGGGATTCACGTTTACTTCAAGATTGCAAACTTGATTTAAAGAATTGTTGCCACCACTCGCGCAATCAATTATTGTTTAATTGTACCGCGCACCCAATGTTTGTTTGAATACATATAATGTTGCCTTTTATTACATCTGTCATAATTACTACAAAATTCTGTTAAATAATTTTAAAAGTAACGGAAGTATGGGGTACAAAACTTTTGTAACTGGCGGTAAGCTTCGTATGCATCAGTAGCTTTAACGATTAAGCCACCATACCCTATACTATGCACAATTTTCTGTTATATACTAATTATTGTTTGTTGGTTAGACTTTCATTTAGATGGATCCTATATGGAATACGTTTAAAAATCAAGTTCCAACTGACCACCCCAAATCTGTCATTATAAACTAGACACCACGTTTCTTGGAGACGTGGTATGGAATTGAATGAACACTGGTTGCGCGAGCAGAGATAACACTTATTTAAATCACGATAGCGTGGTGCCTGATCTATAATGAGGGATTTTGTGTAGTTAGTTGGAAATTTAGCCCTAAATTTATGCCATATAGGATCCATCTAAAAGAAAGTGTAACCGAGAAACATTAGTAAAATATAACTGAAAATTTTATGTAGAATGCGGCAGAGGACTCAAAAGTTAGAGCAACATATTCCGAAGCAGAAGTGTCCAGGTTCGAGCTCTGTCCGTGGAAAATTCGGGACAGCTCGTGGTGTATTCCCATTAAGGACGAAACCGGTCTACATTATATAATGCTTAGTTTATTCTGACCTATGTATGTACATAATGAGGCAGGTGTTTATATCAGCATCGAAACTCTGATTTGAATAATTGCTGTCACCGCCCGCGCAGCCGCTGTTTATTTTATTTATAATATTGTCAAGAATTATTTACTAAATGTTTGACAATCAATTATTGAAAATTTTATGATTGTCTAGTTAAAGCTTTATTGTCCGACAGGAAATGATTTGAATTAGTCGACATTGTAAAACAAAATTTCAATGTTTGATAAACTCAAACAAATAGAAGATAATGTGGGATTAAATCAATATTTCGAAAAGCATTCGAATACAAACCTTGTGCCTAATACTCATTTTCTTCGACAGTGGACACGATAGGATACCATTTCCACGTGTGCAAGTTTGGGAAACGTATAGAAAGACACTTGATGACGCTAAATCATTATTACTTGATCAGAACACCGACTAGTATGCGCATCCAACTGCCCAAGCACAATACATCTTATAGAGCTTGGATCACACGGAATTTATAAACCTCCAGTTGGTCAATCCTTCATGGTTGGCACAATGTATAAGTAAAGTGCTTGAGTTGTTTTTTTCAGATAACAAGGATTGTTTGATCTCTACACAATATATATATATATATATATATATATATATATATATATATATTCTGGCAGACAGCAATGAGCAATTTTTCCATTTTCGAGATGGAAGTCATCCAGCTAATTTTGGCTCAACCTGCCTTCAATCCAGTGTCATGGCAAATGCGCTACTTGACTTGGTAGTGTAATCTCGGTCAAAAATAGGCAGTCAGGTTCGGGGCGTTGTAAACGTGTGTTTGACGATTCTGAACTATTTCTCCAACGACGAAGTGAACATTCTTTGAAAGTCTAGCTGAATCGTAAGTCAGATTCGAATTGTTCAAAGAGCGCAACAATGCATTTGGAAAGTTCGTTCAGACGAAATATACCTAATGCATATTATGCCTTATTTAAATTGACAAGAAACAAGCAATTATTATAATCAAAGCACCTGACCTAACAATTACTTACATATGTCAGTATAAGCTAAGAACTGTATATTGTAGAAAAGGAAATTCATCCAGTTGACCGGTTTTGTCCTTATTGGGAACTCGTCATGTAATAGCCAGAATTTGCCGCGGACAGGGCTCGAACCTGGGTAGGACTGCTTCGGAATCTGATGCTCTAACCACTGAGCCACCCTGCCGCACATTACACTAAGCAAACTTTTAACTTATATACTAACTAATGTAACTTGGTTAGTCTATTTTTCCTTTAGGTGGAGCTCATATGGCATCCATTTCGACCCGAAGTTCCAACGAACCATCCACAATCTGTCATTACTGAACAGACTCCAAAATACATAGGGAAGTGGTATTGAAAGGAACATTTATAAAATATAATATTGTATATATATATATAATAATTTTTATCACCGCTCGCATAAACAATGCTCGTTTAATTAAATAAATGTTCATTTCAATACTACTTCCCCATGTATTGTGGTGTCTGTTCAGTAATGACAGATTGGGGATGGTTAGTTGGAACTT